>BJBW01002064.1:0-52350 GCA_004320125.1 Scolopax mira
TAAGTATCAGGAGGAGCCTATCTGTATACCATTCCTTGGTATTCACTGTAAATATCAGACCTTAGCTGTTAGAAGTGGATACTGTATGAAAAATATGCCATTTAATAAGAAAGTTAGAAGAAGTTCAATGTAAAGCTACTGAAAAGAAAATTGTCTCTGTTTTACTTAAAACCAGAACAAGAAGAGAAGCAGAAATTGAGTTCCCTACCATTAAGTCTATAATTCCATTTTAGCCATCTGGCACCTCAGTTGCTGAAATACAACTACTTACTGGACTGTGCTGAATGCCCGATTAGTTGTAAAATAATCTCTCTGGTCTGGAGATTGATGGCACAATGAAAGGGGCAGCATGAAGTGAAAGTGAGTAATTTGGGCAGAGAATGAAACTGATTTTTTAAGCCATATTTCCTGTAACCTAAAAAACTTAACAACTATTGCCTGAGTTTATTTCTCAGTGAGATTTAGATTGAGGAAATTAAAACGGTAGATTAAACCCAGCTGGAAAGAAAAATAAATAAATAAAAAGCTTATGAGAAAGAGAACTACCCAGGGGTAGTGAATAGCCTTCATCTGCAGAACTCAGTGGCCCAGTTCATATTTAAGTACTTAAAGCACTGAGGCAGAGCAGGAGTATGACTGAGTCTTTGCTATTTAGGGAAGTGCTCCAACTTCTAGAATATTTCATACTCAAGGGTATTGGTTTCTTTTGAACTTTCATCTAGGGTTGTGAAATTTGTCTTGTAAAACTGTTGTGTGAAGACTATTTTCTTCTGTTTTAGTGAGTCAGCAATTTCCTAACAAAACCGTCTTATCTTGGCTCGGATTTGTTCTGGATCCCAGAGTAGCAGGCAATTCATACTTGGCACTGGATAACTGGCCATAACACTGACCCACTGAACAGTTCATTCCTGGCATCAGAATTCAATCACTAACTCATTGATTGGGTTTTGCTTATTTTATGTAAATAGACTAATGATCATTTGAGAAAGGGATAGGTTTCTTGTCATCCAAGTCCTTGAAGTTCAGAGTCACTCCAAAGGCAATCAGTGAGGCTGAGTTTAAATTTAAAATTTTGGGAAAGCTTGTGACTAGGATTTTTCTTTTCTTTAATTACTATTATCTTGTATTTTCATAATATTTTTTAAGCCCGTATTGCTGCCAAAGAAACAGTTTTTCCTCCTTCCTGTCAGTGATTTCTTGCTCTTGTTGTCATGCTCATTTTTTATCCATATGAGCTCAAACATTGCTGTAGTCTTCAGGCACTTTGTTTCAGGGTATTGATCCACATTAAGATCCACATCTTTTTTTGCTGGGTTAGTTTTAAACTGGATCAGTTTCACAAGTTAGGGCAATATGTATGAATAAGAAAAGGGTATCTCACAGTTTGATCCTTCTCTGTGGTCCCTCCATTCTTTTATTTTCAGTTTCTTCACTAATACAGAAGCCATCAGAATCAATTGTTTTGGGATGCAGCTAACTCTGGCAGGTGCTAGGTTGATAGTCATTCGTGATTTGCTGAAATATGTGCATTTTGCAAAGTACTTCAAAAACTGGAAATGACCAAGATATTTCATATATAAAAAACTAACTTCCACAGATGCAGTTAGTCCCTCTAAGAAACACACAGTTCTAGCACCTTTTACAGAATTACAGAAACATGTTTTCTTTGCAAATGACTCTGAAGAAAGCCATCAGTCATGGTGAACTCACTAAAAAATGTTCACTTGAATTCAAATATGTGATAATAAAGGAGTATGCTCTAAGTTTATCAAGATATTTTAAATAAGTGCAAAGGCTGACGTAGAAAAGCAACCCCAAGGGTAGGTATTGAAAGTAGAATTTAAAGCAGGATCATATCTAAATTTAATATCCATTTGCATTTGCAAATTGTAGTAGGGAGGATGAAATGGACTCAAAATATTCAATTGCCTGGTTACCAGAAATTCTGAGTCCATGACTTCTAAGTATCTCTGGCCTTTGTTCATCTGAGTCAGAGGTGTCAGAGGTGTCAGAGGAGGACATTACAGTCCTGAAATCCTAGATTCCTTAACCTTGTTGTAACTATGTAAGGCTGTCATACATAAGTTCAAGTGATAATGAGGCTATTACTCTATTTATGCCTACATAACAGCAGCATGAAGTGCTGCTTAATCAGAATGGTAGAACTGTAAAGACACTTGAAGGGAGATGTGAGACAAATGCACAATGATCACGCAGCACACAATTCAAAAATAACATTAACATGTAAGATGGGGCATTCTATGTTTCCACGGTGGTATTGAAGCATATTTCCTGACCATAGTCACACCTCGATAGCATCACAATGACAAGAACTAAACTAAAGTGGTAAATGTTTCCATATCTCTGAAAGAAGTTTGAATGTGGTTTGATTTCCATGACAGGAATAGTTGAGGATTGCTTCTGTCTTCAGTTGTGAGAGTTTGATTCTCATTTGCACTAAAGGTCCCTCACACTGATCTGACAGTGATTGAAATTATCTACATGTGCTTTACGACCACTAAAAAGCCACTGCATTTTTATGCACCACATTTGGTGGTTTCTGTTCAGTCTTCTTTGGGCTTTAGAAATGTGACTGTATTTTGAAAATTGTTACCTAAAAAACTGACAATATTTTTGATCTACTTTTGTACAGTACAGGGTGCAATAGAATTCTGGACCATTTCTGGTGTTACAATAGTACAAACTTTGTCATGATATGTTTTTGCCTAAAAGACTAACTTCAGGTTAGGACATATTAATGTGGTACTTCTTTGCAAAATTGTCTTTCTCCTGTCTCATAGAGAAGATGGCAACAGGAATACTACTTACTGTGAGAAAAAGAAAAATCATCAATTCAACCCTTCCCTTTTTGGAATTTAATTAAGTAAAATATCCCTTTTCATGTGTAAATGTTCTAACCTGTACAAGTGCAGGTCGTACAAACACCTGTAAGAAATCCGAAATTTCTTACAGACACCTATTTGCAGGTATTTACAAGTTTCAAATTCTATTACTTCATTGTAAATAAAGCACATGGACCCCTGTGCCAAAATTTCTGAAAATCTAGCCTTGAAAACAAATTTTTTTCAGATGGCAGGAGGACATTTAAAAATTTTTTGGGGGGGATGTTTTTTGTTATGGGTTTCTTAAATTCCTTGAAATATACATGTGTTCCAAGATGCATAATAAGTGAAATGTGTCAGATATATTCTTCTGGCCAGATGACCTCTGCACATAGATATGTAGTACTTGTCTTTCCCAAAGGCTAGGGTTTTGGTTTCTATTTTTGGACTTCAATGTGAGTTCTCAACTATAGGAGAAGATCAAGTACAAAACCATCTAAGGAACCTGAAAGTACAAAAGTCCATGGAATCCAATGAAGTCCGTCCACAGCTCTGAGGGAACTGGCAGATGAAGATGCTAAGCCACTTTATTTGAAAAGTTGTGGCAGTCTGGTGAAGTTCCACTATTAGAAAAGAGGAAAATGTAACTCCTATTGAAAAGAAAAAAAAAGGAAGACCTGGGGAACTACAGGCCAGTCAGTCTCATTTCTGTGCCCAGCAAGATCATAGAGCAGATCCTCCTGGAATCTCTGCTAAGGCACATGAAAATCAGGAGGTGATTGGTGACAATCAACATGGTTTCACCAAGGACAAGTCATGCCTGACAAATTTGGTGAGCTGCTATTTGGTGAGTGTTGGTGGATGACGGGAGAGCCTCAGATGTTCTTTACCTGCATTTATGCAATGCATTTGACACTATGCTGATTTGTCTCTAAATTGGAGAGATATAGATCTGATGGATGGACTACTTGATGGATAAGGAATTGGCTGCATGGCTGCACTCAAAGGGTTGTGGTCAATGACTCAATGCGCAAGTGGAAGCCAGTGAAGAGTGGCACTCCTCAGGGGTCAGAACTGGGACCAGTGCTGTTTAACATTTTTGCAAGCAACATGTACAGTGGGATTAAGTGCACCCTCAGCAAGTTTGCTGATGACACCAAGCTGTTCAGAATGGTTGACATTTCAGAAGGGAAGGGATGGATCTAGACAGGCTTTAACAGTGGGCCCATGCCAACCAAGTGCAACATCCTGCACTTGGGTTGCTGCAATCCCAAGCACAAATACAGGTTTGGCAGAGAATGGATTGAGAGAAGCCCTGAAGAGAAGGCCTTGGGGATGCTGGCTGATGAGACCTCAATATAAGATGGCAATGTGCAGCTCCAACTGCATCCTGGGCTGAATCAAGACAAGTGTGACCAGCAGGTCAAGGGAGGTGATTTTGCCCCTCTACTCTGCTCTCACTAGACCCTACCTGGAGTACTGCGTCCAGCTTTGGAGTCTTCAGCACAAGAAGGACATGGATCTATTGAAACAGGTCCAGAGGAGGGCCACAAAGATGATAAGAGGGCTGGAGCACCTCTCGTATGAAGACAAGCTGAGAGAGCCAGGTTTGTTCAGCCTGGAGAAAAGAAAACTCTGAGGAGACCTTATAGCCTTCCAATACCTAAAGGGCACCAAAAGGA
The DNA here is from genome assembly GCA_004320125.1 of Scolopax mira. NCBI lineage: Eukaryota > Metazoa > Chordata > Aves > Charadriiformes > Scolopacidae > Scolopax > Scolopax mira. The sequence goes on from BJBW01002064.1 coordinate 4,526, forward strand.
AAGCTGGGGAGAGACTCTTTATGAAGGATTGTGGTGATAGGATGAGGGGTAACAGTTTTAAACTTCAAAAAGGGAGATTTACATTAGATATTAGAAAGAAATTTTTCACTATGAGGATGAGGAAACACTAGAACAGGTTGCCCAGAGGTGTAGATGCCCCATCCCTGGCAGTGTTCAAGACCAGGCTGTATGGGACTTTGAGCAACCTGGTTTAGTGGAAGGTTCTCCTTCCCACAACAGGTGGTTTGGAACTCAATGATCTTTAAGATCTCTTCCAACCCAAAACAATCTATGACTCTACCATTTCTTTTGAGACAGGAAGTGTTTGTGATGAAAATCCCCTCTATCTTACTGTGTTTGATTACTTGTTTCTGGGGCTTTCCTGTTGGTTTTATCTGTATGGCTATCTCTAAAGTGCAAATTGTATAACAGATGAATCATCCTTATATTTCCCTATTATACAGTGAAATAATCACTAAATGTTTATTACACAAAATCACAGCCTTATATAGTGAATACCATGATGCTTTAGAATTGTCACCTGGGAGGCCTCTATTCCCATAGAAGTTTGATAGACAAAAGTAACCCATGTTCAATTAGTGCTTGGTAAATTCCTGGTTTAAAATGGTTCTTGATGTCTGGGGGGCTTTGTGGAGACATACTGGGAGCACTCAGAGCATTTCTATAATGATAAAAATGCCATAGTTTTAAAACTTGTGCTGGAAAGTGGTCAAAACTACGGTTCAGCACTATCTTGCATTTAGTTGAAACAAGTGAAAGTTGTTCACTTGCTAGTTCAAGGCAACTTTGCTGTAAAACGGAAACCGCCTTTCTTACTCCAATGGGAGTAAGCATAGATCTGTCTGCTTCTGGCATAGAAAGAAGAAAGTGTGGAAAGAAGAAAGCTGAGGTCAAGTAATGGAAAGAGGTTTGGAGAGCAGAGCAAGGTGCTTTTGCCTTTGGCTGGGAAGGAACAGAAATACGGATGACCATCTTTGGCTAGAATGTACCACTCTAACACCCTAGAACCTCTCAAAAGTCATGACAGCCCAGTTTTTCACAGTCCTGGCATAGGAAATCTAAATTGTGGGGCTACATGGTTACTGTGTGGCCCCTGAGTTTTGCACACATAAGCAACTGCCTACATAGATTGTACCTAGAGAAAACAAAAAATCCAGCTTCCAAATTTTAATATGATTTAAGTTGCATGTTCATTTGAGGTCTTCAAATCCTGTTGAAAAGAATGAGTGTCTCCCTTGCCTGCAGAGTAGCTGAATCAGGCTCTGCTTTGCAGGGGTGTATAAATGATTCACAACATCTGAAGTAGTAGTAACCAAACATACACCATTTGGAAATAACCAGAGATGTGTTTAAACACACTTCATTGTTATCATAATATACATGCATGGAAATAAATGCTTATTAAAAAAACACTTGCTCTAATCTAAATTATTATGAAGATTTTATGAAAAAAAATTTTTCTGTTTTTCCTTTTTATTTCTTCCTTCCAGGCTCTGAGAGAGCTTTGATTCCCCACGTGCTCTGTAGATCAGCTTTGGAAATATTTTCTCAACTGTGTGTGAGCAGTGTGTGTCTCATGCACATCTACCTTATTATAAATGCACACCCTTCAGCAGCAGGAAAACAAATGATGTGAAAACACTGAATGCAGAAAATAGTGATAGTCCTGACCAAAAACCCAGATAAGACAAAATAATGCTGAGGCATCCTTAGAAGCTTTGTTAGGAGTGGCCTCTTTTACTCAATGTGCATCCCTGGCTGCACCTTTTTATAAGACTGCAATAAACTGAACTTGGATTAAGAAGTTTTCCATGTCATCCCCTTAGGGCAGCTGATTATAGGTTTGACCTTTTGAGATTCTGTATATTTCCCACTTAATCAGTGCTGGAATGAGTTGCTGCTAAGTAGGATCTACGGGAACCCTATGGGAGAAGCGAAGTCATCTAAAAATAATGAGTCTCTTTCCCTCTCCCTCCCCTCCTCTCATTTTGAGCTCTATTAGGCCATGATAACAGTCTTAATCTAGGCTACACAAAAGCATAATATGGCATGTGATGTTTGCATTATATTGAAGAAAAGAGGTCTGGGAGGGCTTTTGGCAGCCTGGAATGTAAATGAAACTTTACAACATTGTTAAAAAATGCTCCACTTCTCCCTTCTCCTCTTTATTCTTTTTCACTCTAAGATTTTTTTTTTTGGTTGAGCTGAGGCGTTGTGAAGCTTTTAAAATCCAGTACCTAGGATTTTGACAGAGTAATTGGTTCTCTCTTGCCTGAGCAATGATACAAAATTGGAACCATCTCCATTTTGTCCTGTTACAGTAACACACTTGGTGGTTTAGATATAATCTCACGTAGTCAGTTCAGTCATCAGTTCATTTCTCAATACTTGATGCCTGTGGGTTTTTTCCTGTGACACACTGTGGTTTCTTCTTCTCTTTCCCGTCTTCTCTGCCCTGGCCCCCCTCCCCTCAATAACCGTCTGTGAAACTGAACAGCATAATAGACGTAATTAGATCTTCAGTAATAGGACTGAATGGAGCAAGCAATGAGACTCCTTCTTGAGAAGCAATCAGTGCATTAGGTCCCCAGGACTGAAACTGCATTTAACAAGGTTTGGGGCTTAGGGATTGTCAGTCTAGGCTTCTTCTGCTCTCCCAAGAGAAAGCCCTAGCCAGAATGCAAACCTCCATTTGCTATTACTACAAGAGGGAGGAGAAGAACATTAGCCACTTTATTAAACACATAATGAAGCCAACTGTACCTCTTAATATATTTTTCTCCTTAGCAGTAAATCAACTGTTCACAAGTGCTAGTAAGTATAAATATATATTTCATCTGTGCTTTCAATTCGTTTCCCAGGTTTTCCTCATCCATCCCTGGAAGAAGAAAGGTTTGAATGATGCCAAATCATAATATACTTTGTCGAACTCACACGAGCATGTTTCCATGCAGGTTCAAAGATTGGTATAATAAAGTTATTGAAAACACAATTTCTTTCAAGGGGATGTGGGAAGTTTGACAAAGTTTACCTGAGATCTGTTGATTTCTGTTCCTAAGTGTGAAAGTTGGTGTTTACATGAAAAAATTTATTCTTTAAAATTAAATCCTTTCATCGTTCCAGTCTTACTCCTGTCTAACTGGACCCTCTACTTCAATCCAGTTTTCCTTCCATAACAGGATGTGGTATGTATTGTTACATATATTGCTTAGTTGTCCTTTGTATCAGCTTATGCTGTTTTATTTCTATCAGCTGTTACCCAGACCTTGACATATAAGGACAGTAAGGAGAGGAGTTCAGTCCTCATTCAGGGTGAGACCTTTTGCATGCCCTGGCACACAGACAGGGAGAAGGGGTAAAGTCATACACATCCAAAAGCAGAGGGATGTTTCTGAGATCACTAATCTACAAGCGAGAGGGGAGAGAAAGGCTCATAAAACTTGAAGAAACCTTCGGTTTCAGAACCTATCACAGCATATGTACTGAAAGCAGCCAGAGGAAGTCAGTACACTGCACTGATCCTTGCCAGGGGTCCATTCCACATTCAGGGGCCAAAGACCCACAGTACAGGTAACCTGGGCAAGCAGTACACACACAGTGTGGTCTTCAGACTGTGCTGTGCCATGCTACATGCATCCCTTGGCCATGGGACTGACTCAGCATGTGCCTGCTGCAGGCAGCTCCTGCTTAGCACTGTGATTACACCTTCTGTGTGGCCTTGCCTTGTCTAACAGTGAAGTAAAGACTTCTCTTGAGAACATCTTTTAGGAACAGGGTGGTTCTCTTGCAAGGAAATCAAACATGACCTCAAATGATGGAAAGGTAGAGTTTCTCAATACTCACAGGATCTGCTCTGTGCAGCATGACATAGGAAAATCCATCAGGGCTCAATCAGATACTGATAAGGTGGCATGCCCATTATCTGAAAAGGTGTAAGATGTTACTATCTCTATTCCTCTTCTTATTCTATCTTATTGAAGCAGTTATCTTAAGACATTTGTTGTTGGATCTTTCTTATTGAGATTCAAAAAGATCCCTGCACCAGCTCGCTCTCACGTCACCCCTCCTTTCCTCCTGTCCCACCCCTCCTGTATTTAGTGTTATAATATTTCCCAGGCTTTCTTCCCCTATGAATAAGGAATTGTGAGATATCTGCCACCAGCAAAGCTGCTGCTTTATCCAAAGTAATTTCTTAAACCCATTCTCCTCAATAGGTCTTTCCTTCCTCTGCTGTAGGCTCTCAAATTATTTGCTTTTTTCTATCAAGGAGTATTATTTCCCACTTCATCTGTAAAGGACAATTTCCTCTGCATTTCCACAAACCCTCTCTTCACACTTACTGCCATACCTAATGTGGGCTGTACACTTTTTGGGTGAAGTATTTTTTCAGACATGGTATTAGCAATTTACAAGCTTTCTTTTTTCTTGCAAGTTTTTTTTTCAACCTATGTATTCATTAATAGAAGATATTTAGAGATAAATGGTTTCATTGACTCCAAAATTTCACCAGAACTCAGTTAGATTAAAAATGACATTGTTTGTGTATGTACTTATCATAGATTTTTATTTTTTTTATTAAGTCATGGATTTAAAGCAGTAATATTTTTTTTCTTTTGGTGAGTCTTTACATTAATTTAATAATTACTTCCCTTATTTACTGGGATGGTGTCTGTGTAAATTTTAGTATTATATAATACAGTGTTTTCAAATTCCATAATGGCAGTGTAAAATATTTCAAAGTTTACTGTTACAGGGATGAAAAGCAAGAATTTAGAAGTAAGGCTACACGCAAGTACAGGATTTAAAAATGTTTGTTCTCACCTTTATTTAAACAAAGTCATAAACATTAGCTTAGAAGGAAAAAAACATGTTTTATACAAGGTAGAACAGGAAAAAAGATTTTGTGCTGAATTCTTTTTTTCTGTCTTCATAATTCAATATAGCTTTCATATTAACAGTTACAAAATAATTTCAGCACAATACTTTCCTATTGTTCTATAGTACTTCAATTAGGTTCTTAGATCAATACAAACTAGCTGTGCTTCTTTGACACAGAATCAGGCTTCAAACTTTACCAGGTATTTTTAGGTCTTAACTATGGAGTCATTTTGTGGTTATCTTTGATCCTTCTCAGTGACTGAGAGAATCTGCAGCTGGCTAAGATTGAAGCTTTACTGATCAACCCAACCCTGTGATACCCAGGAAAACTAACTTGAAAGTTAACTTATATCAATACAGCAACTTTCCTGGGCCCCATGGGTGCAGAGGCTTAATTGAAAGGAAGGGATAATCAAACCATTGGCTTTGACTACAGATAATGAGCAGTGCTATGGGAGAAAATCTATTATCAACCTACCCCCTAGAGGTTTGAAACAGAGTAGCCTCATTCTACAAGATTATAAGGTTTTTTTTCACATCTAGAGGACACAACTCACACAGAGATGTCAGAATTACAAAGGTACTTCTAAAGCTATGGTCAACCAACAACCCTGATATTAAGTCCCTGAATGTGTATTGCCTGTATGAAATTAATCTTTGCTGGATCAAAGAGACAAATGCCTTCCAGATTACTAAATCATTGAAATATCAGATCTTGTAGTGAAGCAAGATCTCAAAAATTGCAAAGATTTCACATATGAAATAAAGTCAATAGTTAAAGATGCAGGTATTTTTATATAAGTTCAGAAAAATAGTTCACTTTTTGCCCATCGGCAGCCAATATTGAATACTTAAGGAATTTGGGAAACTCCATCAAAAGTGATCTTCTTAGCTACTGAAATATGAGTTGATAATACCAGAATTGTTAGTAGTTTTGTTGTCCCAGCAATTCTTCCCCAACTACAGAAAAATCCTGGATAAAAGTACATTCATAATCTTCAGAAAAAATTTTGAGATTTTGTTGTTTTATTTGGGTTACGTGGCAAGGTTTTGGTTGCAGGGAGGCTTCAGGGGTGGCTTCTGTGAGAAGATGCCAGAAGCTTCCCCAGCGTCAGATGGAGTCTGTTTCAGACAGCTCCAAGATTTTTCTGTAGTGGGGACATTATTTACTAAATCCTTATACTCTAAACTTGTCTACCTACTGCTTAAAGTTATAGAATGAACCAGTGTCTTATTTAAAAAATATAAACTAAAAAACAAGTCACAATTCTCTTGTATAGCTGCTGTATTATTTTCAGAGGATTTGCCTGAAAAAAAAAAAAAGACTAAATAGAATAATTATCATAAAAGGTCCTGTTCACTTTACTTATACAGCTGTTAGAAGTGAAATGGATTTGCCCTTCAGTAGATCTCTGTTTTGTCCAAATGAATCTGACTTTTCATTGTACGTAAAGACTTATATTAGATAATGTAGTATATTATGTATTAAAATACTGGTATCATTTTAGAGCTGATACCTGGAAAGTACTGTATCCTGAAAAAAAATCCTGAAAAATTGCAAAGCCTTTTGGGCCAACTTTGAATAGTACATTTGCTATTTTTCACTACTTTAGTAAATATTCATAAAGCTTTTCTTTCTATGTGTCTATGGTTCCCAGCCTGGGTTTAAAAGCTGGGTTTAACTGTGGGCACAAATTTATGTAACTAAATCTGTAAATGCGCTGCTGCCAGAGGTAAGTGTTCACTAGCCAGAATTGCTAGAATTTGTGGTGCAATTGAACATAAATGTTCAGATAGGCAGTTCATGTAATTTTCACAGAAAACCAGGAAGATAAGTCCTCATTCTAGCTTTAAGGTTAGAAATGTCTTTATCTGGATTTCTACTTTCTAAATTTATATTGATCCAGTGTTTCTAGCACCTTTTCACTCACTCTGGGCTTTTTGTTCATACAGTCTATAACACAGAAAAAAATTATACTCCTGCAGAATATGCTGAGGATTGGAATGAAGCTTTAAACAACATTCTTGTGCTGCTGTTGGTAGCAGCTTTCTACCTGACCTAGAGCTTTTGCCATGACTAGAGCCACTCTCTGCAGGTGTCTTTCAATTCTACAGAGAGACTGCAGAATAACTTCCTGAAATTTGAAAGCTCTTCTGTAAGTTCAGCCTGACAGCAAAAGGGATGTTATCAGAAGTTGACAGAAATAAAACCACCCTGAACACTAAATCAAACTCCAGAACGCTGCTCGATTACAAGAAAATCTCCAATACTCTGCTGATAAGAGTTCTGCTCGTCACATTGTTCAGTTCTAAACTTTGAAAAATATGTGATAATTCCTTGGCAACTTTGCTCAAAATTATAAGGGAATTGACTACTCTGTGAGGTCAAGGCCACTAAAACACGCACTTGAAATAGAAAAGCACACACTCTATTTCTTCTTTTTGTGCCTTGCTACCCCTTCTGACTCACAGCACTGTGACAGGCAGCAAAAAATAACTAAGAGGAAGGCAGGGTGCATGTCCTTCCTGTCACTTGGTTATTGGGATAGAAATCATCAGATCCAGGAGCAAAGGTCTGAACAGACAGCAACAATGACTATAGAGGGAGAAGTACATTAATGAGGAAGTAGCATAATTAACAGTCACCTTAGTATGGGAAAAGAAGAAATGAAGAATGAAAAAGGAAAAAGAGATTATGATGGTAAAAATAAAGGCATAGAAGAAAAAATTAGAAAGGAATAGGCAAAGGCAATTTAAAAACCACTAAACATAAGACTATGGAGAGGTCCATTATTTTGGAAAATAAACCCCTCAGTTTTAAATTATTTTAAAAAATCAAGAAGATTATTTTAAGAAAAAGTAGAAAAAAAACATTAAGAACTGGTCTAAAGAACAGCAGCATAACAATTTACTGACAACTTTGCTGGATGCTGAGAACTAATAGTTACGAAGATTATACAATGTTACAGACTAGAGAATTATAATTAGTCAGATCCTGCATCAGCACATTGCTTGCTTATGATATCTCTATTTCAAGGGTGCTTTTAGGGATTTTACCTGAGTAGATAGACAGGTGTCAACCCCAGAGTTGTGCTTACAGTAATACCATGAATTGCAAGGGGAGGTCATGTTAGGGCTATAGGTGAGGGAGAGGGAGGAAAGATGCCTTGACGTTTACGACCTCCCATTCAGAAGACGTGGGCATGCTTCTTAGGTGAATGAAGGTAACTTATGACATACCAGCTTGTATTATTTCATGGATGCATTCTGAAAAAAACTGTTTGATTTGTACCACGTTTTCCTTAACTGAATGACATTCAAACACAAGTGGAGGAGGCTCATAGGCAGTTATCACTCTGATGAGTAAAGAGTGGGGATCTGAGCCAACAATCAGTCAAGTAGTAGACTGGATAGACAGCTTGAAGGTCTTCAGTCCTTAAGAACTTCACTGAACTGAAGAGAGCTGTACAACGTTCTTCCAGAATTCACTAAGGTTGATAAAATTATTCATGATCTCTGAGGTCTGTGCCTCATTGTCAATCTTATCACACTGAAATGCAAAGGATAATATTCAGAACCTACCAGAGTCAATTGTAAATTGATCATTGAAGTCAAGGGATTTCAACTTGTTTATTGAGTTTTTGTGGTTCGTAAGGCTGATAAGGACCAGCCACTTTTGTGGAAGTATGGTATTGTGACCAGAGACAATAAGAGATAGCTGTTAACAATCCTTCCAGCCTCTTGAGTTCCTAGAACAAAAAAATGCATAATTTTTTCTCTGCAAATGAAGAACAAAATACTCTTTTATCACTAGCAGGCTGCAAATCAAAACCCAAAATCCCAGAGGTCTCACTCTCTTAAATGGTTTTATTGCTCCCATCAGGTTACATAATACGTTGTACATTGATGCTTTAAACAGTTATCTTAGGACAAAGAAGAAAGAATTTTTTTACTTTTAAAAACCTTTGAAAAGGAAAATGTTCCAAATTGGAATATGAGTTACTTAGACAAAGGTTGAGATATTCAGCTTAAATAATGAACTGCAAATCCTTAAGTAATTAGAGGCACAAGTTTTTACTTGCTTTTGCAATCATCTTACTCTAAAACTGTTGATTTTCATCATTGGAAAACATAACTTAATGCTATAAATTGAAATCCCCAAACAACACTTTGGGCTGGAGCCTTGGTTTCTGTTTATGTCTTGAAGGTGTGTTGTTTGCACCAGAAGAAATGATGTCTTTACATGAAACAAATTCACCATATTATTACATAATATACATTAGAATAGTAGTGTCATTATCCAAAATATAAACAAGATGTCTGTATTGAATTACAATTTACTTATAACAAAGGACTTTCCTTAATTAGGTACAGATACATATTTTTTAAAGGTTTTAGATGTTTTGAGACATAGTTTAATGTTTTCAGGTATGTATATCTCTATATGCAATTTACTATATCTAATATTGTTATTGAAAATCAAGAGGAATATTGTCATTTCTCTATGGTAACGGATCAGTTTGATAATTTTCTGTCTAACATCAAAGGGGAAAGGGTGAGATAGCAACAGGGACAGCAAGTCAGCAAGTAAAGCAGAATCTACCTGAAAAGCATGGAAAGCATGGAGCAAGCAAATACACAATGGCAATATGAAATTAAAGAATACATAATGAAAATAGCTCTTTGGTAAATGTGATTCTGTATGCGTACTAAATATATGAGTATATAATGAATATAATCAGTGAGTGCTGGTACTATTCACACAGCGAAATGTTTGAATATAGTTGAATCTCACAAGAAACTGTACTAAGTTTTCTGTGTTCAGTGAACAAATCACTTCCTGAGAAACCTCGAGGAAATTAATTTCAGACTCCTAAGATAGGTTAAGCAATGTTTATAATGTAATAGGGACCGTGAAAACTTGTGTATCACCAATCCTTTACTGAAATTGTAAAAGTTTGAAGAGCTTTTGTCAGAGTTGGAAGGGACCTCTAGAGATCTTGTAGTCCCTTTCTTAGGTGATAATTTTAAAACTAAGAAAGCAGAGCAAGAAAGTAAAAGAAAGGGCCATAAAAATAACTTTTATAATATATAAAGTTTATTCTATCTGTTGTAGTAAAACTATTTCAGCAATCTCTCTCAATAGGAAAGTAAAAAGAAATGCAACAGATGTAAAGGAAATAGAAGAAAACAAAGATAATTGATAGATGTGGTGATGATGTTTGATCCTTTACTAGTAACTTTGGTATTATTTGTTTTAATTCTATTTTCTGTATTCAGCTCAAAGCTGTAGTCCAATTTTTCTCAATGTAATTAAATCAATGAAACCAATGACCAGAGGATGTCAAAATGAGGTCTCATAATTTTGTTCTAATTCTGTTTTGTTATGGATATGTTGTAGAATTCCAGTTCTTCTGTGAAGGGGTCTTTACTTTTCTTTCTTTCTAAGGTAATCTGTGCAAGAAGTCTATTTACCAGCAGGACACATGATTGCTAATTTATTATAAATACTTACTAAAATAGCCATTCTATGTCGTTTATACTGACCTTTGAACGCTATTATCCTGATTCTTGAAAATCATCTGCAATGCCTCCCAAAAATAATGAATATCGAGTTCCAGCCTCAGTAGGTGGTCTGTGTTTTATACAGCTGAAAACAGCATTCAATGACTGAAGAGTTAAGAAATGCCAGCTCTGCTAGTTATATTAAAAGTTTCCTTTAATTTGATTTGTGCTAGACTGGGTACTGTCAAAACCTCGCTGAATTACTGACAATAAATAATATTCATTGCAAGCCCACTGTTTGGGCTTTTTTCAAAAGCATATGACTCTACACTATGCTCTCAAATTGTTGTTTGCAAAAGGAACGACCTTGAATAACTTTAAATGAAGAGTTCCATAATTCTCAAACATTCATATGTCTCTGTTTTTAATGGAAAATTTTTTGTGGGGTTTTATTCCCCAGTTCAAATCAAACCTTAAAAGAAAATTGGGCTTTGCACTTTTGGAATGCTGATATTGTGCAGTGAATTTTATTCCTAAGAATTTTCAGAGGCTTCAACTGTACTACCCTTTTCTGCACTTCTGCATCAATCATTATCCAAGTCATTTGTCCTTTGAGCTGTGCATACAGATGTGCATATGATCTCTGGTATCTCAATTATAGCAAGATTTCTTAGTTAGCTAAGAAATCATCAAAACCTAATTTGTGTTTCAGAAGTGTGAGGGATAATTCCATTAGTGTACTTCCTCATACCTCTTCAGAGAAAGGAAAATTGTATGGTATCTGTAACCGAGCTTGTCTTCTGATTTTAAAACGCAAATACATATTTTAGTTATGACTTCATCCTTGACCTCAGTTAAAGCCAGTGCTTTATCCATTTGCTCTCTGAAGCCTAAAACAGGACGCGCATGTGAAATAGGTATTTAGAAGTACTTTTGTCTGATTTGCATACTGCCATATTTGTAATTCTTTTTGTTTGACATGGTACAACCACAACTAGCATAAAGTCAAAAGCAGTAAAGCAGTAAATTGTTTTTCTGCTTGCCTGTTAGCAGCATGCTAATAATGCTAGAGCATATAACTAGAAAAGCTAACAAGAATTTTAAGCTCCAAGTTTGAAAACAAATTTTCTTAATTCCTCCTCTCACCCACATTTTTTTTATTTTTTTAGTGTAAACACTATATTACATGCCTTCTTTTTCCTTCTTTCCTTAGTTTGTCCCGTTTAATATACTTTGGAAATGGTTTGCTAGTTTATCAAAACACTTTAAAGACATAGATAGATAAAAAAATCAAGCTTCTTGACTTCTCAAGCAATCAATAGAATCACAGATAGCCTATTTCTTGGCCTGTTTTCTCAGTCTAGCCATCAATGCAATTATCCACATTGGAGAAGTTTTCTTGTTTAGAAAAGACGGTCACAAGTCGAAGAAATTTTCACTCCATGAAATGTAATTGTTTGGTTTTAATTCTTCTTCATCAGCCACTCCCAAGGCTATACGGAAAAGTAGCTTCAGTAAGTGTCTTAAAACACTTATGTATCTTTGTAGTCCTGGAGAAACTCTCAGAAGACAGTACTTTGGTTTTTAGTATGGTACTTTCTAATTTTTAACCTGTCTTTCAAAATCTAATACAAAACCTGATGGATCTTTCTTCCGACAAGCATAGATAGGCTTTTGTGCAGAAAGATGTTAACATTCAGGCAATTTTAGTTAATATACCTCTTAATTCTAATATATACTTCCCAGTGAGATAATATTCTCACTGTTAGTTCTGTAACACTGTCTTAGCTTCACTACACAGTAAAACAGCCTTTATTATGCTGGGTAAGCAGGCCAATCTCCTTTTGGATTGGATTTTTAGATTTAATTTCTTTTTATTTTTTCTTCAGCTGTGGTAGGTCAGCTATGGGAAAGCTTTAGAGGGCAGAAAGCAAATGAGATTTTTCTTTGCTCCTAATAATAGAGTGCAACAAACTCGTGACCAGCTTCAGAAGTATTTGATGGGTGCTTATAAAAATTGTGACTTCATATAACAAGTCTGTTGTTTTTTCTTTTTTAGTTTTAAATTTTTAATTTTTAAAAAAAAGTTTTTAAAGTTTTAAATTAAGACTGTGCTTATACTGAAAATGCTAAAGAATATAGCAACTCGTATAACTTGTATAACTGGACTCCTTAGGAAATTTTTTTCTTAAGTGACATAACACATTTCAAACAGTAGGAATTATTTGCATTTGAAAATAGAGCCGAGTTACAGACTGGAGTACAGCTAATGGCTCAAGTTCTCACTCTTTTAATATTGAGCCCCTTTTTCTCACTAAAGATGAAAGATACGATTAAAGTTGGGGGCAAATTAAATTGTAGTCAATATTAGCACAGTTTTTGAGTTACCAGAGTTGACACATCCATCCAACCCCAGTCATCTAAGTAGATAATGTAATTTGTTCTTACTAAGACATTTAATCAGAAATTTAAAAATCTTCTGTTTTCCCAGTTCAAGGTTCTAATTTATATTGAACAATAACAAAGTCTGATCATAAACTAGAATGTGACCAAAATAACTCTGGATACCACCTCTTGCAATCTTGCAAAGGAAAACAATCTTTGATGAGACAATTGAACAGATGTTGTTTTAAGCCAATTGGGAGCTGAAATTATCATACATTTTCACTAGCATTTCTAGAATTTTGTGTTTACTATATCTTCCTTGAATAAACATGAACATGTTGCATTTCAAATGCAAATTGAGGTGCATATCATCATTCTATAATTCATAGTGAAACAGTAGCCAATTCAGATTACGTTAGGTTTTGACATAATTGACTTCTGTCATCTTCAGAACTCCATTTCATTTTCAGTGTCCAGTATTACTACTGTTATCTCAAAACTTCTTTTTGTTTAATTATTATCATTATTTTATTTTTAATCTGGTAAAAATCTGTGATTTAGCTGTTTCTTTGATCTGAAAATTGAAAACTCTAAGACCATTTCTGAGGAAGAATTACTGAAAGGTTTCCAGTGGGATTTCAGATATTATTGTAATTTACTAATGACAGATTTATTAATGGCAGATTGAATTTACTCATTTGTAAAGGAAGTATGTTGTTAATTTCTTTCCATGTCAATCTAACTAGGTGGCATTAATCTAGCATTTCTATTATTTAATGATCAAAGATGAAATGAAGATTTCACACACATAGGAACGCATATCTGTGGAACTTCCCATAAGTGTAACTACTGGCCTAGTTATAAGACATAAATTTTACAAAATTACAAGGAGCACATGAATTTGTCTGGGGTTTAAATGAGGATCTGAAATATATATTTTGCATGTTGTAGAAATTTCATATTTTATTGATTAATAAAATTAATCCTTTTCTTCTAAAAAAAATAGAAGAAAATGTAACAGTTACAAAATCTCACATAGGAAGTAATTTTGCAAAAAAACACATTTGGTTTTTATTGGATGAAATTTTCTGCTTAGATTTTTACATAAAAATACAATTTCCTACAATATTCACAAAAAGAAGTCAGTCACTTTGAAACAACCGCCAGAACATTCAGTTCATAAAAAAAAATTCCTTGAACTTTTACTTGCTAGATATTTTCAGCTGCACCACCAAAAGTTTAGTGCTACTGGCAGCACTTGAATAGTTGTATCCAAAATGTATTTTCATGGCCCACAGTGTACCCCAAATGTATTATCAATAATAGAAATAAAGCAGAGAAATGGGAGAAAAAATATACTAATATTGACTGTGATGGAAAAACAACAAATTAACCTCAAGAATGGGTTATTGTATTTCAAATGGTATGCATTTGCAGACAATTATAAAAAAATCTCAATTTTTTTACATTTGGAATTGGAATGACAAATACTTATCATGTTTATTTCAGTTAACTCTGTCAGTGATATAATGCACAGTTTAACTATCTGTAATTTTTGGACTCCCTACTCATACAGGGTTAGTTAATGATATAAACCCAGTTTTTGTATAAAAAATGAATACTTTTCACTTCAGTTTTCTTTAAAGGTCAAGAATAATATTGTTTTGGTGTTGCTACCAAGAAAAAGTGAAATCAGGATTTCTGATTACAGAAAATATATGACAATCCTTTGTAATGATCCTCAATAACTAATTCAACATCTTGGTTGAGGGAGAGAAGGGGCAGTTATATGCAAGGTCATATTTTGTATTTAATTTTGTCATATATATTTCTCTAATCTCTTCTGACAGTAACACAGCTGTTTAAGAACAGCTTAAGAACAGCTTAAGAACATCAGTCTATGTTCTTAAGATCGTGATCCTGTACAAAAGACTGATATCAGGGAATCATTGAATCAAAGAATCACAGAATCACAATATAATAGAATTGTTGGAAGAGACTTTAAGATCACTGAGTCCAATTATTAAACACTGCCAACTCCAGTACTCAACTATGTCCCTAAGTGCTTGGGCAGCCTTTTCCAATGATTGACAACACTCGCAGTGAAGAAATTTTTCCTAATATATAATCTAATCCTCCCCTGGTGCAACTTGAGGCTATTTCCTTCATCTTGTTACTGGTGAAAAAAGACCACCTTGCTACAAACTCTTTTCAGGTAGGTGTAGAGTACAATACAGTCTCACTGGAGCTACTGGCCTCCAACTGGACTCTTTGCCACTGATCACAAACCTCTGAGCTCTGCCATTCAGCCAGTTTTTAGTCCATCTCACTGTTCTCTCCTCTAATCCACACTTCCTAAGCTTACCTATGAGGATGTCATGGGAGACAGTGTCAAAAGCCTTGCTGAAGTCAAGGTAGACAACATCCACTGTTCTTCAGTCATCCACCCATTCCATCATAGAAGGCTATCATATTGGTCAAATATGATTTCCCCTTGGTGATTCCATGTTGACCATTTCCAATAGCCTTCTTTTCCTCTACGTGCTTAGAGATGACTCCAGAACGAGTTGTTCCATCATCTCTCCAGGGATGGAGATGAGGCTGACAGGCCTCAGAAGGGCCTGACTAGGACCAGTCAGTTCACAGTGACACAGGACCTCTTCAAGAAAAGAGGTGATTTCTTCCAAATGTCAATAGTATACACTCTTAATAGCTATATGCCTTTGACAAAGGTGGTTTTGCTGCATGTACTGACAACTACAAATCTACCCTTGTGTCTTTCTCACTCTGTTGTGACAAAAGATCTCTTTTCAGTCACTCCTTCAGTAAAGTCCATTTGTTTACTGAACTGGAACTACCTGTGTTAACATTTTGCTGCCTTTTTATGAGGCTTCGAAGTTGTAGAATCTGTATTTTAATAAACAAGTAATTGGTCAGGAAAAGGTATGAAACAGATTCTAAATTTTGTCTGATCCCTCTCTGGACATGTTCAGAAAATCCCTTGCTATATATCAAGTATTTCTGCCTCTTCTTTTTGTATGTTTTCTATAGTTCACAGTATATTTCTTAAATATCTTACCCTTTATATTATTCACCTTGTATGGACCAAGTTGGAATCAAGTGTGTGACGCCCCTTTCCCTCAAAGAATTGAGGAATTTACTGTTGTAAAGTACCTTATGTCTATCTGCCATGGTTAAGGCCAGTTAATTACCTGTGGTTAATCACCAGTGACAGATGCTATGCCCCCCATCTCTTGCTCCAAGGAGAGGAAGAAGAAGGATAAAGAGATTTATGAGTTTAGAAGGAACTAAACTACTTTAGTGGAATATTATTAATAAAAAGGATATAATGAAATGGATATAATGAAACACATATAATATATACAAAAATACATCAAGCTCCCAGGATGACATGGGAAGGGAAGGGAAGGGAAGGGAAGGGAAGGGAAGGGAAGGGAAGGGAAGGGAAGGGAAGGGAAGGGAAGGGAAGGGAAGGGAAAAGTCCCACAGCATCTCCCTGCAAGGATTATTCTCTGGCCCACGTCTCTCTTGTTTGTGCTTCGCAGAACTCTGTCCAGTCCATCAATGTCTTTCCTGCATAGGGAGAGGGGAAAACTGCACATAGCCTCTAGATGTGGCCTAGTGAACACTAAGTAGAGGGAAATAGCCACCTCTTGCAACCTAGTGGCCTTGCTCCTGTTCATACACACCCAAAAAGGCTGTTGGCCTTCTCTATTGCCAATGTACAATGCTAGCACATTTTCAGGTCGCTGTCTTCATTTTAACATTGAGAGAAAAAATCAAATTATTATAAAATTCTGATGAATAATGCAATTCAGTCTATTGTTGAACTTCAGTAACGAAAAGGAAGATGAAGGCTGTCAGTATACATTTGACTATATGTGTACCTTATCATGCTGCCCTGTTTAGAAATGAAAAATGGATACAATGCTATTATGAAATGGGCTATCTGCCTAAGGACAATAACTTCTCATCTTTTGGAAATTTGGAAGTTATTTTGTCCTGAGTTTATTCTTCAAACAGGAAAGGTGTGGAATGTTACATGAATTGCAATAACTAAATATTAGCCCAAAAATCTGGAAGATTTTAAATATATCAATATATCAAAAGAAATATATCCTGAAAGCAAACTTTGAAAGGTACATCTTAACCTTCTTCAGGTTGTACATACAGAATAATTTCTTACATATGTTAAAAACATAAGTTGTCTCAACCAAAAGTAGTATTAAAACAAAAAAGTGGTAAACCCATGTATTAAACACCATTTTAATGATCTTGGTTCTGTCAGAACTCATTTTACTTTCCAACTCTTAACACTAAATTAAATCTGGGAGTGTTAATTAACTCTAGGAACATTAAATGCTACCATAAAGTGTTCTAATATGAGCAACAATAAGGTCAAAGCCCATTTGAAAGCAATTCTCATTTTAGATCCCTTTACAATGAGTAAAGACTGAGACATTTCTAATTTTTTATTCCTTTTATGTGTATATTTCTGTGTTTACGTGAACGTATTGTTTATATTTGTAGTAAATGTATGTAAATCACTGTGTGATAGGTGTTCTTTGTCTTAAACAAAAGGCACAGTGGAAAGGATTAGTGTAAATAAATATGTACAAAAAATTCATGAACTAACTTAAGATATTAACATTTTTGGTTTTGCAAAGAAACCCGTTTCCCTCAGTATGCTTATGGGTTAATACAGAGGGTTATTGCCTAACGACTATACAGCAGTCAAATCTCATCACCTTCAGCAGGAATAATTTATGGTTTAATCTTACATGCAGGCGTATTAAATTAGTATTACTCATCAAAACTCGCTTATTAATAAAACAAGCTGAATTAGCCACCGGAGAATCATATTTGGAAATTCAATGACAATTTTACATTTTTAATAAAGGCTCAGAAATATTATTGCAGAGCAGGTGGTATAAAGAAATGTGGTCAAATTTGACATTCATTAATAATTGAAGTGTGGAACGTGACAGAGGTGAAAATTGATATTGATTTTTTTCACCTCTAATATTTGGATGAGTTCTGAAAAGTAAATAAAATGAGATAACAAGACATATCAAGTCACCCTGATTTCTTTGATCACCCCTCCCTGTATGCACACATAGCTATCACTATTTTCCCTATCGTGTTTTTGAATAATTCAACATCCATAGTCTTTCCAGTTCAATGCATTATAAAACACACTCAAGCTGAGTTTCAATCATATTAGACTGAAAGCTGAATTTTTTATGAAGGATTATTTAAAACAAAATGTGTCTTGGGCCCTACAGTCTCTAAAACCAAACAATCCTGAGAGTTCAGTGAAGAAATGTCAACACTGTGGACAATTTTTCAATCCAAAAAATTAAAGAAATCGTGTTTGATATATATTAACCATATCAATATTAACAACTTGCTGCTGGATTTCAGAAGTGATATGAGAGTGGCAGTATTATCAGGCTTGTATTTTAACTAGTTGTGAAATCTCTGAAAAAATTGTACTCATACTGAACTTGACCTGCCTCTGGAACAACTCCAGCAGCAGTCCTACAGATTTCAGTAATGCCAATCTGCACTCTCAGTTGAGTTTAACATCTTCAGCTTCATTGAACTCCAGACACACCAGCAGGGTCATCAGGCTCTGCTGACCAAAATCCAGCCAACTCTAAGCACCTCCATGGGTATTTTGGCAGGATTTACATGGCTATTAGAAGTCTGTAGTACACTCCATCATGCATGTAAGTTTGTTTCATCATTTCCCACCTCTTTTTGTTCTCACATAGGCTTGTGGTCAGGATGTTATCAAGGTAATTTTTTGGATTGCATCCTATACAACTTATCTAGATAATCAGTCCACAAATTATTGTTCAATAGATTTAACAGTTTTCTCAGCAAAACTGGCTCTCTAGAGTTAATCTATAAGATAGGAGGAGATCATGGAGTCTTCTCCTACATTATCTGTGAAAAAAAATATCTGTATAAAAATGCTAAAGCAGCAGAACACACAGGAAAAATATAACTAATCACGACTTAAGAAGATGCTCAGTATCAATACAATAGGGGATGAAAGATTGAGAGCAGCACTGAAGAGGAGGACTTGGTGGTTACTGATGGACGAAAAGCTGGATATGAGCTGGCAATGTGTATTCACAGCCCAGAAAGCCAACTGTATCCTGGGCTGCATCAAAAGTGGCTTAGCCAGCAGGTCAAGAGTGGTAATTCTACCTCTCTGTTCCACTCTTGTGAGACACCACCTGGAGTACTGCATTCAGCTCTGGGGCCCCAGTACAAGAAAGACATGGACCTGTTGGAGCAGGTCTAGAAGAGGACAAAAATGATCCACAAAAATGATCAGAAGAATGGAACACCTCTCATATGAAGACAGGTGAGAGAGCTGGGCTGTTCATCCTGGAGAAGAGAAGGCTCCAGGTAGACCTTATAGTGTCATTTCAGTACTTAAAGGGGGCCTACAGGAGCAAAGGGGAGGGAGTCTTTATCAGGGAGTGTAGTGACAGGACAAGGGGTAATGGTTTTAAACTGAAAGAGGCTAGATTCAGATGAAATATAAGAAAGACATTTTTTACAATGAGAGCAGGGAAACATTGGAATAGGTTGTCCAGAGAGGTGGTAGATGCCCCATCCCTGGAAGCATTCAACGTCTAAGCCCATCTAGTCTACTTGAAGATGTCCCTGCTTATTGCAGGGGCATTGGACTAGACAACATTTAAAGATCCCTTGTAACCCAAGCCATTCCGTGCTTCTATGATTCTAAGAAGGGAAAAAGCAAAAAAGTTCAAAAGCAGGAGAAAGAAAGTGTGTCAACTCACTAGATTTCCTTCTTTTTTTTTTTTTTTTTAAGGATGCTTTCATGTTTAGAGATCAGTAGCTATGCTCCAAGGTATTGAGCACAAATAATATTGATTGACTGCAGTTATTTTATAGTCTCGTGCCTTCTGTCTACTGCAAAACAAGTAACTGTTTGCAGGTCCCATTGACTGTGTTAACAGAGCAGATGGATGATGCTCTAGGTCTCAATTTGTAAGGATGAATTTATATTGACTTCAATAGCCAGAATTAATGAAATCTAGTAAAATAACTGAAAAGTATTCCACAAGGTATTTTGCTTTAATTAGTGAGAAGTATTGCAGAAAATATGACTCAGCTGAGAATTTTAACATAACAATATATTATAATTCATATCTGTCCCATATTAATGTTGAAAACATAACTCTGAATTGTAAGTTGTGACTTATTTGGAATTTTACTGTCTTTTCCTGGGTTTTTTATTAATATATGTAGGTTTTAATCAGATAGAAACTGTGATAATCATAAAACAAAATAAGTTACTATTTAAATTTAAATGACACAATAGCTTAATGAGAAACACTGAGCAGCCACTACTGGGCAAAGCAAATTCTTCTTATACGGTACGGTGCAAACAGGAACATGTTGCTTTATGTAAAAATTGCAGTTCTTTGTTCAATAAAAAGGTCATGCAAACGGAATTATTTCTTTGCTTGTGACAGTTGCTAGCTTTTGATGTATTCTTCTATCAGCAGAATGAGATTTGACAAACATTTGGAAAAGTAACCAGTAAAGAAAGAGGTGGAAGCACTAGGTTTAAGTTTATTGACTCCAGTATTTGGAAGGTAAGTGTCCTTTTGAATTTAGTCCACCAGTGCACTGTGTGGTGACACTGTGTTTCTTCTCCACA
This sequence comes from Scolopax mira, assembly GCA_004320125.1. Classification (NCBI taxonomy): domain Eukaryota; kingdom Metazoa; phylum Chordata; class Aves; order Charadriiformes; family Scolopacidae; genus Scolopax; species Scolopax mira. The sequence goes on from BJBW01002064.1 coordinate 25,044, forward strand.
GTTAAAACCTTAGCCAGTTCTTGCTGAGACAAATATGCTCTAAATATGGTGTATTTCACTTCAGTCATCTGAAGGGTTGAACATTCCAAAAAGTGAAGTTTTCTATACCCCTCAGATCAGGTTCCTATAAATTTGTCTGGATTAGCAACCTTGTGCTACCACAGAACCATTTGGGAATCAATGCATGGATTTCCCTCCTGAGTTTTTTTTCCCCTCAAATTTCTTGGGGGGTGTGGCTGGGGAATTTCAGGCCTTTTCATGTAGTTCTGCCCCGTGTTTCACTGAATGATATTAAGTCAGAAATCATAGCTGTGCTTTTGGAGAATATGTTTGTTCTGTCCTCTTCTGCTGAGGGAAAAAAATCCACAGTTTAAGTACATGGTTTCTAGAAAACTTGAGAAGAAATCTCCTACTGAAAACACTTTCACACCTGTTGTACCCTTTCCTCTAACAAGGTATTAATACAAATACAAAACCAATTGGAGATCTCAGATTTCTGCAGTCTGCTTTGCTGTGATGATAAGTCCTTACCCTGGATATATCATTAACTATGTTCATCATTACATTATATTACATATGTAATCACACACAAATTTAGAGAGACATATGTAAGACAGATATAGAAAAATTGTAAAAAGCTTCTCAATAGCTCAAGCAACTATTTCCCATCAAAAGTCCAGAGCAGATGGACCTACCTGTCTTAGGTCCTGAAAAATTCTACCTTCTACATGTTGGAAAAACATGTACATGATAACTTCATTGCCACTAATGCTGAGACAGACATCATGTTCTGAGTGGTAAGACATGTTTCTGAAAACATGGCACCTATAACTCTCCTGTTCTTGATGAAGAGTTGCTTATGCATTGCCAAAAATTGCCATCTTGTATCTGCACCAGCCCATTGAACCTGAGCTTCCAAGTGATGCTTCAGGATGTAGTTTGCTTGAAACTCCTAGAAACCAAGTCAAAAATTTCATTGATAAAAGTCTTATGCAATGAACCCTGGAAGGATCCCTCTACCTTATTTGAAACCTTGAATTCAGACCACTCACTGTAGCTGCACTTATTTTCTTCTGCCTGACTGTGCTTAATTTATTCAGTTGTGGTTGAAAATTACATTTCTTAGGAGTTAAAATACTATTGAAAAGGAGATGAAAATGGATAGTTTAGCAATAATAATGAGATTTCTGCCTTTCTGGAAACCAGCCACATATAAAAGGTTACTCCTCCCCCATAAATCTAGGAACAGACCCTTATTCCTTTATTACAAGAAGACTACTTGATTAAAGAATTGAGTTAGTCAATTGTTATGGAGATTTTAAAAAATGCCTCCTTTCTTATTCTAACCATTGGATCAAAAATGTGGATATTTTTTAGGAAGGCATCCTTTGAGATATTTATATAGTTATATAATTCATCATGTGCTACAAAGCTCACTTTACTACTATCATTCCGCTGATTCCTCTGTTACTGAGCCAGAAAAATGGCTAGCAAATTTGTAGCTCTGTATCCAAGAGAAAGCACAAGGGTTTTGTGACATATAACAGAATATAAGTGAACAATAACTTGAATTTCCACTGCCTGGCAGAGCTATGCCACACATTGCGGAAAGTTATACCTACTGATTATAATTATTGTGGATCCAGAGCCCACAGTAATTAAGGGCCATGGAAGCATGAGCATGAACCACAGCGCACTTGCTATTAGTCTGATCATGTGCTTAGTTGGCCTATAACTAGAGAGCTGGACTGAGACACCTCCTTTTCTCAGTATTTCAGATGACACTTTATTTCTGTGTGCTAGACATGATGTCAATGCCAAACTTTGGGTACCTAATTCTGGAAAATAAATACTAAACTGATGGATCATAAATAAAAAGTTAGATTATTAACTCTGTAGGAGCCAAGAAGTCCAATCCTTCAAAAGTATTTTGTGTGTGTGTTGTTGTAGATGTAGAAGATGAATTTTGATGAAATGAGTGACCAAATACAGAATATGTCTGAAACCACTTAGACATCACCAAACACATATGAAATCCAGAAAAACAGATATATTCCTTGATTTCAGAATTTTTTAAGACAGAGAGAAAAATACCCATCACACTACTGACAAAGTATTACACTAGTTGATTTTAAAAAACACATTTAAGTGACATATTCACTATTTAGCTGAAGAAAATATTTTATTGCAAGTAAAAGAAGGAGGTGGCATTTTGATCTGCAGAGTGATAAAAGATCATTTTATGAAATCTGGAGTAATACAGAAGGCACAGTTTCTCAAATGTTAGTTCCATGCTTCTCTGAAACAAAGATTGATTCATCATTCATAATTTGGCATGAGCTGCCATACATAACTGTCAAGAAAAATATATATGATGATAAAAACAGAAGTTGCGAATATATGGTGTTGTTACATTCAAACTAAGAAAGGGATATATTCTATTTTCAGTTCTTTCATGATCCAGCCTGTAGTCCTGACTTCCTCTGATTGCTCTTCTTAAAAGATGACAGGCATTCTGCTTCGTTTAGAAGAAGTTTTACAAGGGAAAATGAAGTGAGATCCATAAGGTACTCTTTACAAATGTAATCTTGAAAGCATTTTCTGGAGAACAATGAGTTTGAAGTTCTGATCCTAAATTACCTCCATATAGCAAAATCTCTGTGTTTCCTTTGCGGAAAAAGAGGTCAATGGTATTTCCACCTCATGATAGATAATGCCAGTAGGAAGAACAGATAATGTCACTACAAAAGAAATCTATAGCATTTAGACTGTTTCATAATCTAAAAACATCATGACAAATAACAGTCATTCTACATAGTGATCAGAACACTGTACAGGTCTCACTTTTTTAATGAAGAAAAAAAATGTAGAAATAGCCTCTAAAATACTCAAAATAAAAATACAAAGTCATACATGCATTCCCAGTGCTCATACATATTTTTATTATTAGTTTGGAGATTAGTAACTTCATTTTGATTTTCCATGATTTAATTTAGTTAGTTCATATCAAAAAGAAAACCTTCTTAGCATAGTCAAAGATACTAATTGTTCATTTGTGATCAAACATGTTACAGTAATGATGGCAATATCTCTATTTATTTTGTGTGTGTGAGAATAGTAAGGGCTGCAGTGACCTCTACCCTGCGCAATATCCCTTGATGTCACTTTCACTTTGACATTTTTCTAGTCGCATGTTATTTTTATTAGGAGATTAATAATATACATATACAAGAGATATCTGGAAATTAATTATAGCTATAAATAATCTGTATAGATATAAGAGAGGATTGATTAAGTAGTGACTCCAGTATGAAGTGACATTTCTATGGCATGTAACAGGCAAAACGTCCATCAAAGCAGACAAGATTTCATGAACTGCACTTGTTCACTAACACTTTTCAGGGTCTGTAACAATCCAGGTTGCAGAGGAGTAGGCCTTGAGCAATTGCTCATTCTTTGATAAATACTTTGTTGTCCTTGTAGGTGGTCTGACTACAGAGAGCAGTGTTGTATCATGGTGCAGAAACATGTGAGCTTTGGCATACCTGCCAGTATCCTGGCAAAAATTAGATGGTTAATTTGCATATGTGGACACACTTTGCATAAGAATGGAAACAACTAAGAGATGGAAGGAGGGAGGGAAATAGGAGAAAATGAATATCCCCTCCTTTATATTGTCTTTGAGAAGGCAAGACTCTTTCTCATAACAGTTCATAATTTTGATCCAGCTCTGTACATTCCTAGTCTCTCTCTCCCTGAATAAATTGATTTCATTCTTCATTCTGTTTCAAGTCAATCAGCCTATTTTTTTTAATCTATTTTTACATAAAATTACTTCTACAGGGTCAGATCAAAGATCTCCCTACAGTAGTAGCCTGTTCCTGACAGGGCACCTAGGGAGGAAGACAAATGCAGGGCAAACACACAATGATACTTCCCTAGAATAGTATCCTTCCTTCTGGGGATTTATGATGCAGAGACCTGAACTAGTGGTGACATATTTATATGCACTTGTGTTCAATACATTGTTCTTCAGAGTTTTATTTCCTGATCCCAAATAGACATTTAGCATTGGCAACATCCTGTGGCAAGGAAAAACCATAGATAAAATCATAGAATACTGAAGGCCTGTCCTACTTTGTCTGCCATAGTGCTGTTTACCTCCTCTGTTCACCCTGCTCACTGTGGAGAAAAGATGCAAAATAGCTCTTTTGATGGCACTTCAGAATAAGACCCAACACACAAATCAGCACATACCATTTCCAGTGTATCTATGATCTAGACACTGAATTGCAGTTCACAAAAGTGGAGCTGCCTCTTTAATGTCTAGAAGTTGTAGCATGTGTATGGTTTGAACCCTCTCACCTAGTTGTCCCACATATAAGATGGGAGTAATAGCACCTCTTTTTTTAACAGGACTTTTGTGTGGACAAATGCCTCAGAAAATATCATATACCTACATGTCTGTATTACTGTAATGAGGAAAAGCAGTTTTGCCAAAATCCGATCATTTCCCCTAGAAACTGTACTGAAGAAGGAAGATGGTAAACAAAGACTAAGTCATTATTAAATTAAATATAAAACCAAAACACACTATTAAAGTCAGGGTGATAAATGGCAATGGGGGGAAAATGGTAAAATTACTCATTTGGTTTTTGGGGTTTTTTTGGTTTGTTTGTTTGTTTTAAATCCATGATACCTAGCCTAATAATCGTATCCATTGGCAGGGCTCTGTATGAAAATAATGGTAACATCCTGGAAAATATATGAAAATATATACAACACATCTTTTCTGTATATATTCTTATTCTCTATAATTTATCAAATGCTACGTGGCCTGTTGTAATACCATATATTATGAACATTGAGACTTCTTTATTTACTTTAAATAAGCACTTGCTTACTTGCCATATTCCAAATTCTTTCTTGCCCCATGCCCTCTTTGCTATCTTACTGCAGTTAGTTACAATTTGAATTATTCTATATGGGCTCTACTTCCACCTTTTGTACAAATAAATGAAAATAAAATATACATTTACATTTAGGCTGTAATATTTTCATTATCTATTTCATTAATTAGAGATAAAACACTTCGCTTCCTTCAGAATTTCTCAATTTTCAACATCAAACTAACAGATCTCTTCTCTCTGATATAGCTGAAAGTATATTTCAATACTGCTTCTCAGTAAGGACATCTTTCAAAGCATCAGTGGTCCTCTGAGCGTTGATTCCATTCACCTGCTGGATGTGAGGTGACTTTTCCTGTCTTTATTTGTATTAGGCTTGATAATTATTTTCTTTCTCTTTTTTGGTCCACTGAGTGAAATAAGAAAATTTTGTCTTACTCTTTGTTTATTATTTTGGAAGTCCACTATAGTGTGTTCTAGTGTGATTTTTAGCCATTCTTCTCTTTGGCTTAGTCAGTAATATATGGGGAGAGCCTTTTTCTACTCTTGCTGCCATTAACCCATCCTTGAAGAGTCCTGGTGTCTCAGTTCTTTATTTCTAGCTCATGCTAGCAGATGAGGCTGTGAAATGTCTTTTGAAAATCACAGTTGTGCAGCAATGAGCAGTCCGAGGACAACAGTGTAATAATCCTCTTCAGTCCTTCCTAGGGTAGAGAACTTTAGTTTTGACTTTTCAACACTTTTTCCAGTGAAAACTCACTGCTTAAGAAATGGAGAAAAGCAGCTTATCAAGGAAGGGAAGGAATAACATACCCAAATCTGTTTAAGTCTGTTGTCAGTCTAGTCACAATCAAATAAACACCTTTCCACTTTACCTTCCCTCAGAGTCCAAATATTTCTTCAGGTTCTTTCAGACCTTATACCTAGAAATGACTGCTTAATCCTTATCAGAAATGCTTTTGACACATTACTGTCCAATCTAAATTAAATTGGTGATGCATGCTTTTATCTCAGGGATAGGCCTGTAACAGTAGCTTTGTTTGCTAGCGTGTGAGCTCATAGATTCATAGAATCATAGAATACCAGGTTGCAAAGAACTTCAAAGATCATCTAGTCCAACCTTTCTTGACAAAAGAAGGCACCTAAATCTTAAAAGCTTTCAGTGAAGCTGAATATATTCTTCCCTGTGAAGATTTTCAATGGCTGATTGCTCTTGTTGTGAAATATTTTCCTCTTGTGTTCAGCTGGAATTTCCCCAGGCGTAACTTGTGCCCATTACCCCTCATCTTTTCCATATGACTCCTTGTAAAAAGGGAGTTTCCATCTTTTTTGTACCTAGCCTTTAAATACTGGAATACAGTGATAAGGTCTCTACCAAATCTTCCTTCTCAAGGCTGAAAAAACTCAGTTCTCTCAGCCTTTCCTTACAGAGCAGGATTCCCAGACCTTTGATCATCTTTGTGGCCCTTTCCTGGACCCTCTCCAGCACGCCCACACCTTTTTTTGTATAGCAGGAACCAAAACCCAACAGTATTCCCAGTGTGGTATGACAAGTGCTGAGTAGAGATGTTTGATGACTTATTTATCTCTTCTGGTGATGCCTTTGTTGATGTAGCCCAGGATTCTGTTGGCTTTATTTGTTGCAGCAGCACATCGTTCATTCATATTAAGCTGGATAACAAAGACCCCCCAGTCCCTCTCCACAGAGCTGCTCCCCAGTTGGTTAGAGTCCAGTCTTTGCTGCGCTCCCATGTTTCCAGGTCTTATGCAAGACCTTACACTTGATCTCGTTGAACTTCATAAGGTTCTTGTTAGCTTATTCTTCCAGCTTGCCCACGTCTTCCTGCAGGGTGTCTCTGCCTTCTGAAGTGTTTGCTTGCTCACTCAGTTAGCATCATAGACAAACTTCATCAGGACCCTTCATCTAGATCACTTATGAAGATACTAAACAGCATTGACAAACATTTTTACCTTCATTGCTTGGAAGGTATGCATTCACTCTTGTGAGTGAAACAGTGCATTTTCCTGCTCTCTGAAGCTGCTTACATCATCATCTTTCCTCAGCAGAGACACTAGTTTGTTAACACTTTGAGGTCCAGTTCTTTTTCTGAGCATGCATATCTACAGGAAAAAAAAAATCATATGATAAGCAAATTAAATCAGATTTTGCATAGTCCACATATTGTTTAACAGGCAAGTATGTACAGTATGTAGTTAAAATATGTGAAAGCTTCTTAAGCCATTTTGCTTCTCAACTTGGAAGAGCCACTCTCAAGGGTGTTCAGCAGACCCTTTTGGTTTGCCTTCTCCAAGAATCAGGAATTTGGATTAGGCAGTAGCTTGCAAGGCTCAGGCATGGGAGCCTCATTTGAACTGCCCATGACATACATGTGACATACCTGCAAGTATTTTTAAAAATAATGTTTGCTCTTATAGTATTGATACAAATGTTTGTCCAGACAGGTACTCATAAAATGTGACAAAGTCTTACTGAAGCTCTGAGGGTTTTATTTTCACTGCTTCTGCCTCTCACAGTCTTGACAAGGGTTAAAGGACCCTGTGGTCTGGATGTTTTTTGATAGAGAGTTGAATAGTTGAAACAAGTTTCAAGACAGTCTGTCAGGACAAGAAAAGAAAGCAAGAACCTTTTTGTTGGCTAATTTTGCAGTTTTGGCATTCCTTCCTCAACCTCAAAGGATAAAGATTATATATATATATGGTACTATAAAGAGGAAGAAATAATGAGACTCAATATTGTCTTATTTAACACTATAACATTTAATAATTCTAGGTGTCATTAAAAATATTATAGTACAGATTACCAAGAACATCATGTCATTCATTTTTCTTTATGTTATATGTGGTACCATTAGCAACATGAGAATTTGGCCTTGAATGGCATGTCTTCCATCTCTTTAAGCACTTTATTTTAACAATGCTGACACCTTAATGCTGCAAGTCACATCTTATCAAGCAGCTCTACAGTATGAGTGTACCAAGACATTTAACTTCATTAACCTTTTATACTTTCCAGATTACCAAAAGAAGAGCAAGAAATTAAAAACCAACTGTAATATTGTTTACACTTCCTCACACTATGCACAAATTGACATAAAGCAGTGAAAATAATGGATTGTGTAGTTTTCGTAGTGTATAATTGGCTATGTAAATCTCTGTAGATTAATCCTTGTTACAACCAGTTGCTCAACCGATGTAAATCAGTGTAACTCTAGTGACGTCAGTCTTGTTATTATAACTTAAAATCTCTGCTGATATGAATAACTATAACTTCTTCTGGATTTTTGTCCCTATGCTGTTTGAGTTGTGTCCCCAAACTCTTTAGAACTAAACTCTTTGTTAGAGAAATCATTGTTAGCTCCAGTGAAATAAATGGGTATTGTTAAAAAGCCTGATTCAAGGCTCTCAGTACTGAGATAATACTTTATTTACTTTGTTCTAAAGTCCACCCTACAGATTCTAGTACAGCAAGGGTGTTCAGATATTTCCAGGACTGTAGGTAATTTGTGATGATAACAGCCATACAAAGCCTTCTTTACAAGTTATTCTCCTGTGCCCACCACTGTGTGCCTTATTAGTAAGCAGATGTGCAATAATGACTTTATGAAGATACTAGCAAACTGAATATTTGGCTAACAACAGTAGGACTCTTATACTGTGTAAAAATATAATGTTGTATACAGTTACATTTACAGATGCAGCAGTGAGTCAGCAAATGTGGTTTGTATTGTAAATGTTTTCATCCCTCCTTTAATGATGTGTTTGAGCGGCACAAGAAAACCCAAAGCTATAACCTGACAATTTTTTAAACATTTTGCTACTATATTTGCAGATTACTAATATTATAAGAGAATCAGGCTTGGAATTAATCCACAAAATATGTAAAGCTCTACAATTATTGTTCATCACTGTGGATCTATGCTCCATTGCCATTTCCTTACTGATAACCTTTACACCATTCTTAAGAGATATAGAATTATATGAATCAGAGTAATAGTGTTTCAAATTTGATAATAGACTAGCCAGACAGCAGACCAGTGACAAATTTGCTCTCATTTCCTATTCAACATTTAGGCAGCTAAACTAACATTGGAAAAAAAGTCAACAAAATAAAAATACTGATTGTGGTTGTCATAGTGTGAAAGGACAGTATACCACAAGACTGCAAAGGATGTGATGTATATTCAAAGCACAGAGACTGTCATATGTTGTACCATGAGGTTTACACATGGATTCAGCCAACTGGCATTGGTTTTATTTATTAGCATTGTGAAAATATAGTTTGTACTCTGCTGACGTTACAAATAAATGTTATGTCCATACAAATTTCAAATTTTAGTTCAAACAAGAAAATAATCATGTGATACTGTATAAGTTCAAGGAGACACTGTCAACCTACTCATATATCCTACAGCAAGGTTTCCTATTATATTCTGAATGCATGTGTAAGCATCAATCAGCTCTATATATGATTCAGCTTAAGCATCTGATGTAGTCACAGCCTAAGTTATTTGATTGTTTTATGTCATTCTCTTGTCTTAAAAAAAAGGTTTAACTAAGTAGTCAAAAAGTACAGTTGAGTTATAAGGCTCAATATCTGTTTGTTCTGTAGGATAGGACAGATTTTAAAATTTGTGCTTTTAACAATTTCAAGTACATCTATTAACTAATACCATCTTTGATAGATGCCTAACAAACACACACATTTTCCATCAGGTTTTGCACCAGCATTAATCTAATGAAATATAAACTAGCAAAAATGATTGGTGTAAATCTTAATGGAAAACATGGTTTTCTATGTATTTTTTTTTTACTTAAACGTATGAAAAAAAGTTTCTCACTGCTACACCTATCCACAAGATAGTAAGTTAGCATCCCCATGTAGAATAAGAAATTATTAGTCTCCTGCGAAGATCAGAGTGGAAGCCAACTTAAAGCAGGTGTCACCTAAAGAGGATCAAGAAGGCAGGAAAAGCACAGAATAGTTTTAGTTCTCTCAGGGGTCTGGAATGGTTCATTTCACATATGCTTATGTTTGCATGTTTATAAATAAATAAATATATGTTTATCATATGTTTAAACACATCTCATATGTACCTAGAGAAGATACAAACATAGACAAATGCACATAGGATATATATGTGCAAAAGTTTAATGTGCTGAGATGTACACATATACATTTGATTTTTGCATATGTATTTACATATATTTGCATGCTATACTCCTTTTTTACAGACTGAAATAGTATTTCCTTTCAACTATTTTCTTTCTAACGCCTTTTATGGACACTATACATGGGAGTATACATCACAAATATATAATGAAATAATTCACAAATTTTTGTGTAGTCCCAAATGTAGCTATGCATTAGATCTATATATATGGGGGAGTAGAATCAGACTGATATGGAGAGAGAGGGGTGTGTACATTGCGTGTGTTCGCCATGCAAAGACACATACATGCAGCACACAGAGACATAATTCTCCAATACCTGTTTTCCCATGCAACATAAACAAGGCCTCTGTTTATCCCAGAGGGTTAATTTGGTCAGACTTTGATACATCACTTTTTGCCTGGTGTTAATATTTTACTCCAAATGCCATATCATCTTTTATCTTTTATTTATGGTGATCTTCATATTCATTTCTCAACCAAGGAAGTCACTGCAGGGAGAGAAGGCATTGATCTTTAATTTTTTTTTTTCTTTTGCCTTTGTATTGCAAACTTTTGGCCCTGAAGAAAAAGTACAGACTATGAAAGAAAGAAAAAAGATAGGGCGGAAGGAAAAAAACTCTCCTAGTTTGGGAATTCTTTCCAGACGGTTGAAAAAGGACCAGTCTTTTTCACTGACTAGGATATAGGGCTAGATAAGAAACAAGAGAAACAAGTTTCATTAATTTGACTTTAGCTGGGACATAACCTGTATACTACTTTTTAATTGAACCCTGAATGTGAAACAGCTTGGAAAGGAAGATACAAGATTGGAAATATGAATAGCAAAGCTCTTCACATAAACTTTAAATAAATTTACCTGCAGCCCTAACAGACCAACCTATCGGATACATGATTGCTATTTAAAGAGTTAGAATACTTACTATTTTTTCCCTTTGACTAGTAGCCAGATGGAGCTGTGAATCAGGCTCTATGTTCTGTTTCCTTCTGCCAATACAAATGGACAAGAAAGATTGCCCAAAAATTTCAGGAATATCTTCTTTCTTTTTCCAAGCTCGAACAGTGATTACATAAATTCTGACACATCCAAATTCCTAGGAAAAAGTTATTAAGACTTTCTTAAAGTGTCATTTGCTTTCAGTCTTCTATCTCTTCACTTCAAAGCAACCTGATCGTTTATTTTCAATCACTTTTATTTAAATCACATCTCTGTGTGTGTGTGTGCACATGTGTGTGTATGCATGTGGGCATAAGCTTTAAGTGGCACTGTGTTCTGCAACATGGACACAACTAGCTTGTGTCCCACCTTTGATATTTTGGCACAGTGATCTATTGAAATCATATATATTATGGGAAATTCTCTAGTCATCAGCAAATGATTCTAGCATCGTTACTCCAAAATTCTGAAAAGAAATGCTAAATCAGCCTGCTTGGTAAAGTCTGATGGATCCCGATTTGTTTATCATCACAGACAAAAATTCTAACAGTAGCTAGAGAGAAGTAAGGCTGGGACAAAGAAAGGGGGGACTCATGAAAAGAAGTCTGTTGAGACTTCATATGAATTCATGCTGACAAGGTTCTCTGCACTTAATTAGCTGCAAGTTATTTATGCATTATTCAGACTGCAGTATAGAATCACTGGTATTGGTTGGGGTAGATGTACTGGTACACTACATTGGACTTAGTGTAGTGTTAAAGTCTTAGTTAAAGTTAAGTTAAAACTTAGTCCCAGCTTTCAAGTGGTTGCATGAATGCATGTGATAATAAAGAAGAATTTGACTACTGCACTATGGGTGCAATTTATTCAGTGATTTCTACATTCAGGTGATTAGAAAAGCAGTGATCTAGACAGTCCCCATTACTTTCCATTAATTCTGTACTCACCAGAGGGAATATGATCCTGATGAATATTCTATTCTACTGTACAAATGTCTTGTGTATTTAAGGAAATCCTTAACTTACTCAATAACAAACATATTCAGTTGCTCTTTTTTGTCTTGATGCATACATCTATGTTTAGGGTGATGGGCAGCTGTGTATGTATGTGAGAAGATGGGAAAGACAGACTTGGAGAGAATCATTTATTCCCAAAATTCATGCATGATGTGTTATGCCATCATCAAGAGGAAAAATGAATCATCTTCTGACTATTGCATATTAACCAGGGAATCAAAGTATTGATATCACAGTTCATAAAAGTTCATTTTTCCCTCAGAAGCACAAAAAATGCTCTACTGAAGGCAGACCACATCCCACATGGGTTATGCTTGATTATGTGAACAGAATTTGACTCAAATGGAAATTACTGTGGTACCTCAGCAATTTAAATGAAAATATAAATAAGGTCAGAATATAAATCAGAACCCCAACCTATCCATTTCCTTATGTGAACATAACTATGGACAGTACAAAGCTGAAATCCTGAGTTTAAATCCCTGAAGTTCTTAATTTCTTTAAGCTTTTTTGTGGAGCTTCAGTCACCATTTAGTGAATTAAATATTTTTTTTGTGACACAGGAAGTGACAGGCCCACATGTTCTGGGAAAATTAAATTTTTCCAAATGGTGAGGAAACTTACAACAACACACCAAGAACAGTACCTGATTTTTAAGGTACTTCTTGTGGGACAGTCCATTATGGGGCACATATGTCTCTCATCTGACTCCATGCCTATGTAATGAGTGGAATTGCCCCATGCACCCTAATCACTCTGATGAGAAAGACAGCTCCAATGGGAGATTAAAACCACTTAAGAATTAAATCTCCCTGTGCGAACCTCTAATAATTACAAAGGAAGTCCCATCTGTCATTCAAGTGAAGGGAAATAATATTCAATATTAGTCACCTCTGCTAGGTGCCCAAATTAGATAGAAGGTACCTGAACCATAGCTCTCATAGGCAAGACTTCACGCTGTTAAGTATTCCACATATGTTGAGGTTTTTTGTGAGGTTATTTTTATGTAAGGAGGAACGAGATGTGGTGCCTGAATATTAGATAATAGCTCCTGGAAACAGCAACCTCACCTGAGTCTGAACTCATAGGCCATTGTGGGGAAACTAAGCCCAGCTCCTTTGGGATATTTAAACATTCAGCTTGATCCAGTGGGAGTTAGTGATTAAAGTTAATGATTAAAGTAGAGGTCTAAGGACAATATTCCTTTACTTCCCTGCAACTTCCCATAGAAGTGCTCCCATTTCACCCTATCTGAACGGCTTTCTTCAGTAAAATTCCAGGGTTTTTTTGTGGGGTTTATTCTATATGCTCAGCACCTATTGAAACCAGTGTATGTTAGGACCATAAATACCTTTAAAAATCACCCCTTGAAAATAATGGTGTAACATTATTATATGCATAAGTCATCTGCTCTCCCAGAATTATGCTACTGAACACACAATAGCATATAACTTCACTATCTCTTTCTGGTAAACTAGACTAAAAACTCCATTTAGTATTTAATGTTGTTGTCAGTTCTGAAATCTCCATACTTTTTTAAACAGTTGTCAAAGACAACTTTTCTGCTTGCTAGCATGCTCTTTTTCACATATCCACATATCCACAAAGGCAGTGGATACTCTTATAGGGTTAATTTTCTTAGCTTTTGGTTTTAGATTCATAGAACATATTGTGTCCAACCTTAATATTTTACACTGTAAGCCTTATCATCTTTTATCTTTTATTTATAGTGATCCTCATATTAATTTCTCAATAGCAGCTGGCACAGCAGGAGGGACAAGGCATTGATCTTCCAATTTATCCACTACTCTTACATATCCTGAGGTCGAAGCAGCCTAGAGAGATTGATGGAGCTCTGGCATCAGTCCAGAGGCTGTGTGTTTCTCATGCATGAAAATCAACAACAGGAAACCGGAATTTGACAATTGGCAGCAATATCAGTGACCTCTGTAATAAATATAACAGGACGGTCTTCAATAATTTAACAGAATATTGGGTATTCTATAATGAAAAATCAGCCATGTGAGAGTATGTGTATATAGCTTGGTGAGATTCTGTATGTGTGTGCTTAGATGTGTACACATACAGCTGCAAACACCAATACACAATTTATTTTATTTACAGAGCACAAAGTCATAAAAGATAGCTATGATGAGATTAGTTGTATTATTTCTCTGCTAATGCAGGAAAAGTAGCAAAATTACAGGGCTGTCATGCTTGCGACAGTTAGGTAAAAAAACACACTCACCCCCTCCTCACAATATGAGTCACAGAGCTTCACTCTAGGTTGTGACTTATCTTAACATCATTCATACAGCCTGCTAAGGACAGGCCTCTGAAGGATCACACAAAGAGAAGACTTTCTTTCTCTTAATCATTATACTGTTTGTAACTGCACAACAGGGTTTGACAGCTCCTGCTGCATCACTTCCATTTTTTATCTTTTTAAAAACAAGCAGTTGATCTGAATTGTTAGCAGTTGTGAACTACAGATTAACCCTACTCTGTGACAAGTCCTATGTCCTCTCACGGGTCATATGCTGTAAAAGAGAATGCTAACCACCTAATTTTTACTCTTAGTTGAATCTGTCTACTATATGCATGTTACAGGGCTTTTTAGACACAATTTTAAATACAAACTTTATCAGCTCCCTATGCTGAGTGCATCTAAACACAGAAATGCTGTCCTGCTGAGAAGAAGCCATAAACATCTAGCTAAAACTTGGTTAGCTAAGAGGTGCAAAAGTGAAATTGATTCATCAAGGCACTGAGTATTAGTTATTACACAAGCACACATCACATAAAGCTACAGGTAAAACTGCAGCTTCTGCTCTTAATTATGTAAAATACAGGCAGCATTAAAGTCAACATTATCTTCACGGCCTTTTCTCCTGCGTGGCTTTAGTTGTCTGGGTTCATTTCGCTTCCAGTCACCCAGAAAAACAGTAACATTTCATGCAGTTCCACCACAACACCAGAGCTTTCTGGCTTCTTAATCCATGACTCAGATTGGGGGATCTATGAGAAACTGGGGGGTTTGTATCCAAAACCAGCATTCCAGATGGTGACCAAATAAACCTAGAGAGAGAAAAATGCTCCATAATATGAACTGTGCAGAAGGAAAGATGATATATTAAAACTGAAAAAAAAAAGACCTTATACATGGAGCCACTGCATATGCTCTGGAGGTGTGATTACAAATAACACACCTGAGTTACTTTGAAGAAGTCTGGAATTGCATGTTATAGCTGTAATTATGGAACTGCTGGGGAAATCTCCTTGCTTTGGAGCTGTATCCACTGCCAGTAGTATTCAAAGAATCACAAAATGACAGAATGATATGGGGTTGGAACGGACCTCTGGAGACCATCCAGTCCAACCCCCCTGGCTACATATTACTTCAGCTACATATTACCTCTGAAGTAAAAATGTCTCATCCCCTATGCATCTTAAGAAATCAAAAAGAAAGGAGAGTGGAGTATCTTTTTACCAGACACTTTAAAAGCTGCAGAATTAAAACTCATCTACTACTCAGGGTGTTTTCTGGTATCCTAGGAAGACCATATATGAGCTGAGGCACAGATTCATTCCCTTTAACTGTCCATGATGAAGCATTTGTATAAAGGGTGTCATGTGACCTGTTGAGCTTTATGTTCTAATGCATCTGCTTTAAAAAAGCTCATAGTTTAAATGGCCACAGCAAACAGAATATCTTACTTAAAGCTCATAGCAAAAGGCTATGAGGAGCTTTAAAGCACAGCACAGAAATGGCAAGAAACTACCACAAGCTATTTTTCTATTTTAAAGCTTTTTGTGACTATGAAGACCCTTTATTCTCAGAAATTCAGTCTCCTGTAAAGAATCCTTGCTTGTGAATTCTATTTACTAAGAAGGATAAGAAACCTCTGAACATTTACCAAAGTCTAGGTACATGCTTAGGCTGCTTTTTTTGTCAAGTTTTTTTGAAAATATTTGAATATATTAATTTTCACTCTGGCTTCAGCTAGGAATATAACAGAAAATGTCGATAAACTGAGAGAAGCTTTTCTCATGGTATCTCTGGACATAAACAGCAATAGAAGTGCCAGAGATTTCACAGGAGAGACTGCTTTTATGATATTTCCTCCTCAATTTTATTATTTTATGGAGTTCAATAATGTCTTGGGTGCTTCAAGTACAGGTAAGATGAATAGTGCATAAAAAACCAAAAATAGCTTCTGTCCCAGGGTGCTTCCAATCTGATTTCATTCAATGGCATGAATAAAGAGAAGAACAAAAGGGAATGAAATGGGAAAAAACAGGGTAGATAATTTTGACTGTCTAATAGTTCAGTGATGGTATACTTGCTTCACAGTAGTTATCTGTAAACCACAAATTCAGTAAAATATGTGCAGGTTTTGAGAAAAAGAAAATAAGAACAAAATAAGAAATCTTTACACTTGTTTGGGGTTTGCTTTCCATTATCTATGCAGTTCTGTCTTTACAGTGATGTAACTCTGAGCCTACTATGCTCAGAGCTGCCAAGAATGGGAAGCCATTTTGTCTGAAGTGGGCTTGGGATGGAGACTCCAACATCAGTGATATCAGTCATCTCATTTGACAGACAGCTAGTTTATTAAGATCTCTTACAGATGTCTTTGAATTAATAAGGTTTTCCACAGCAAAGCCATATCATTCTCCTTATACTCAGAAAAAACTCTGTTTTCTATACCTATCACTAGACATGGACACATTTAGACTTCTCTTACATATCTTTTCCATTCCAGATCTTCCCCATTTCTCTGATCATCTTAGTAGTGTGAATTGCCCAAAATTCTAGATAGGGGATTAGCATGCATAGTACAATGTCATTAGTATTTCTCTGTCTGTGCTCATGATATGCCCAAAGATTATGTGCAATGAAAGCAAACTGGTACTTCATAGCTGACAAACTGCAAATCATGAACAATTAATACACAGATGCCTTTTCCACACCTACGACACTACCAATTTATTGCTCCAGTTCTGAAGATCATTCAGCTCTTCCCTTACAATATTCTGATCAGACTCTGTTCTTGACATTTCCTTCCACTTGAATGTCACCAGTGAATTTCTTCAACAACAATTTTTTTTTTCCAGCGAGTTCATTACTGATGATCTTAAGATAAAATTTGTCCTAAGGTTCTTGAAGCACTGCCCATATAACAACCCATCTACAACAGTGTGCTCTGCTTCAAAGAATTTCTCAACGAATGCACAAAACTTTTACAAGTCCCAGATGACATTAATTACTAACGTGAAAGTATCTAAATAACTAGAAAAATAAAAAAGGGAACTCACTCTCTCTCTTTTTTTTTTTTTTTTATATTTTATTTACCCAACAACCAATTCTCTAAAGAAGATACTACAGCTTTGCACTGTTGCAGAGTGTTTTTCTCAAACAGGAAAAAAACTCTTGTTAATACCACCATATTCCATGTGCCAGGTTAGGGCAATACCTTGTAATAACAACATAATGGGGGCATAGTGTGGGGAATTGTGACAGTGGACCTGGGGGAAATAAGTTAGAATGACAGGATGGGCTTTTTTATATATATATATATATATATATATATATATATATATATATAATATATATTTGCCAACAGTTTTGCCTGAGGGGGAGATAAAGGTGCTTCTATCAAAACCAGAGAGACACCAAAACTGATTTTCATTTTTCTGACTCACTTTTTTTCTTGTTATCTGGTCGGATTTTGTTGGGTTTTTTTCAAGAATGCTACAGTTTTTCAGGACAGTGAATATAACAGTGCAATATAATCAATGCAACAGTGAATATAACAAGTAGGAAAAAAATAGTGGCATTATGAAAATAGTGGCAATATGAAAAATAGTGACAATTTTTGCTAGCAAAAAAATGACAGAAAGAGACAATTTTATTTTCACAGCTAATTTCAACTTTCCAAAATTGGAATGTTTTAGAACTTCTGCTCCCTACCTCTCTTCTCAGATATTCTTCAGAACACATCTCTCTAAGACTTTCAAAGTTTTGTCTCGTCCTCCTCTTGTCCTCCTTCGAAGGCTTTCATTCAAAGTGCTTTTCTATAAACATAGAGTTATTTTCGATAGTAATGAAGAATTAGATTCTTCATTTTCAAAATGCTTATTGCTCTGTTATTTAAAATACAAAGATGCCAACAGCCATTCTATTAATGAATGCTCTGTCTGTCTCTGCTCTATGGAAAGAGCTCAGTTAAAAAAAGCTAATTTTGTTAGCTTTGCATGCTAATGTTAATTGTTGCATGCTACTGTTTCTGCCAAGAGAACAAGCCATAAGAGAGTGGCATCACAGGTATGAGTAAGTTAGTATCCAGTTTTCCAGTTTAGGGAAAATTTCCTTAAGCAGTTGTATTAACTATTTTCTTATGGTTTGTTGGAAAGCTTGTAAATATTTTACACTGAAATACTAACATACCAACAGCATGCGAAATAAAAATATTGATCTCCCTATTTAAAGATTCCCTTTTGACCCTTTAACCCAGAATTTGCAAGCATACGTCCTTCACAGTAATTTTTCTTCATGATCCTGTATCTCTGAACTAAAATTACAAATAACAGTTATTTTTAAGGCTGTTGTTCAAGCATTTTTATTCATTAATTTCTGGTGTGACTGTGTTCATTAAATAATGTCCTAGTAAATTTATTCCCTACAAGACACTGGGAATAAATTCTGGTGATGTAAATGTTCAGAAGGACTTGTTTGACAAAGAACATAGAAATGACTGAAAAACATATGGTATAAATTTTTTTTTCAGATCAATTTGGTAAAGATTGTTGATCTCGAACCAGGAGTATTATATGGTTATTATACGGTTTTATCTCAAGATAAAACATGATGATGTTGAATCCTAGAAACAGTTTATAAGTTACTCACGATCAAAAGAGTGGGTTTTTCTGGATTATGTGTAAGGTCTGCACTTAGACACAGAAAACCTGTTTGTCACTATTTGTATTAAATATAAACAATTATGTATTATAATTTTCAGATTAAAATCAGCAGTTAGATATAAAAGACTCAGTCCTATTTATATACATATGTGTATGTATGTCTTTCTCTTGTTCTTATGCCTGCCTTTTCTTTCTGCTACTCCTTTCCCTCTTATTACGTTATTTTTTATTCTTTCTCCTTCTACATCCCATTTGTTACTTCTCTCCTTTTGGATCTCTTGGGTCTACATGGTTTTTGGTTTTTGTTTTTGTTTTTGTTTTTGTTTTTTTATCTGAAGGCTTGTTTCACTCTGAACCAGAAGCCCTATGCATCTATGTCTAACTGTCACCCATCTGCAGCACCTTTACCCTTCATTACCTACCATCCGTTGATGTTAGCTCCATGCAGTACTGTCAGTCACTGTGCTGCCTCTTCCCTGTCCTGCTGCTCAGGATAAAAATACGGCAATCTAAGATAAGAATGAGGGAGGAGGTGATAGAGTAGGGGATCAAGGAAGAGAAAAAGCACAGCAGTCATAGGACATCCCTATCCGTGATATGTTAGTGTTTTTGCCTAAGAATACTATAAGAAGGTTTGGACTGATTGCAGACCCCTCTGGACAAGGTCCTAGTTTTTCAAACTGGAATATTGCTTCTACACAATGGTTACGTCTTGCTATACAGCTCTGTCAAGTGGGAGATGTGGTGGAAACAGAGGTATAATTCTCAGTTTCACTTTGTTTTATTGAGCACCCTGAAGAAATCATCACCCTCATCAGTAAAATGAGAATAGTAATCTTATCCACCTTTGACAAATGCATCATGATCTAAGGATCAAAGTACTATGTACAACTAACTATTTTTATTATTAATACTTTGATGTGTAAATCACAGACACAATTGGATGTAACTGTCTTTGAAGTTGTTCTGAAAAATCATATCATATTCCACTTCAGCAGTGATTTAATTTCTGGATTAGTGACATGACAGACCATAAGAGGCTATTTGGAAGCCTTCCAATTGGTTTTCTCATTGTGGCTGCTGTGAACATGCACTTAATGTTCAGTAGGCAGAAAATGTCCTCAAATTATTATTACTGGTTGCATAATTTTCTCAGTGAAATAATTTGTGTGATTATAAATCTCCTTCTTCTTAATACGATTAATTTTATGATCTATCTCAATTAACATAAACTATATTTACAGAAACAAAGTTGTTAATCATGCAACCTAACTATTCTTACCTTGAGTCTGGTTCAGTAAGGAAGTAGTTCCCCTTGTAACTAGACAGTTGTGCTAGAGGCCAGCAGACTATTAAGGCCTACCTTTCATCAGAAAATCCACTAGTCCACTATGCAGTGGACTGACCTTAACTGGTTGGACAGTCATACATCATCTTTCAAGAGGCAAATTGAAAAGGAGACATGATCCCTTTTTATTGCCATTCTGGTACAACGTTTTTCCCATATGCAATTACTTTAGAACACTACATAAATAGTTTAAAATGTGTTAAAAAAACCAACCCTTCTTTATTCTTTAACTTATAAATTACTTTCCATCCTTCCGTGTTATGTGTCTGATACTGTGATTGAAAAAAAAAAAGAAAAAATTATTCAAAAACAGCCTTGCATTTATTCTCGAGACCAAATGACAAAATGAAAGCAGAACTGATGTTACAACCTAGTTTGATAAAGAAAAATTTCAAGATTGTGATACTTCAGGGCTATTAAATAATTGCACAGGGAGTTTTAGGGTATTTGCAAATCACTGTGCAGACACTTTGCAAATCAAAGTATTTTTCAGAGGATGAACCATGTCAGGTCATATGACCAGGAAGTCCAGGGAACAGAGTTATTTTCGATAGTAATGAAGAATTAGATTCTTCATTTTCAAAATGCTTATTGCTCTGTTATTTAAAATACAAAGATGCCAACAGCCATTCTATTAATGAATGCTATGAAATACAGTATTTTGGACAGTTAAATCTTCTCTGAATCTATCGATTGTAATACTATTACAAAAATAAATTCTAGTTGGTAAGAGAGCATTTAAACCATTGATAAATCAAGCAATTTTCTGAGTCAAACAATAAAATAAGATTGACTGATTGACATTTTTTCTTGATTTTCTCTTGATTTCCCATGCAGAAATATAGTTTTACAAAAATTTAGTTCAAATCAAAGGTTAAGAAATGAATATTCAAAACCCGTTTTCCTTACTATGGCTGCTTTAATATTACAATATTTACGACTTTCAAATGCTGAGTCAATTGTCTCCACCATGGCTTATTTTGCAGTTCCTATCAAGCTTAAAGCAGGATAGTGATGACAGCTGGGTTATATATACTGGGATAAATGAGAGCCAATTTTTGGCAAACAAAGATAATTTTAAACTAAAGGTGGAAATCATAATTGAGATTTCAATTAAAAAAAATAGATTTTTCAACTTCAGAAATCTTAATTTTTCAGCAGTAATTCTGCATCAATATTTTGTTTGTCTATACTTGCCAATTCTTAAAATGAACGCTTAGTTTCTTATTCATGTTGATACCTCTGGTCACATTTCTGTTTGAAATGATTTTAAAAAAAACCCCAAACACAGGAGAGCAATTATCTAAGGAGATAAGAACTGTCATATGAATGATTGAAATAGACAAGGAAATAAGTTATCAACAGACAGATTTTATATTCATTGTTTGCTACTGAGAAATTAGTGACAAAAAGGACTTTTTAATTATCTATCATTCTGCCAATGTTTATTCTTAACTTTTCCAATATTTTGAGAACTTTGAGATAATTCAGGTAAATTTTCCATCACAGTGAAATGTCACAGCTAGAAGCTCCTAATGTATTCCACTGTATATTCAATTACTAAACATTAACATATTATTTGTAACACTAGCCTATGCTATTCTAACCTATATTTCTTTTTTTTTTTTTTTTTAATGTTGGATTATCTATTCCATGAGAAATTCAAGTACATGTGCAGGTAGGTATTTTTGAATCAAGACAAGTGCAAAAATGTTGGAAAGTATCCATGGAATGATCTTTTAATTTTAAAATGTTGAATGATACCATCCATGTCTGAGCAACTAAAACATCTAATGGAAGAGTAAGTGCAACAGTTCATCTAGAGGGAATATTGTGTTTTATAATGAGTGATGTAGAATCAACAATGAGTTTAGGTTATAGAGAAGAAGGCAAAAGCTATAGTTCTTCAAATACCACTGTAATGATAATCTTTATACTTCAGCCAGGTTGTGACTGCCCAAATGACACAGAAGAAAACAATAGCATTGAATTTGAAAAAATTGTGATACAGTGATGTGGACTAGGCTTGATCCTAGGTTAAATATACCTGTTGAAATTTTTAAGGCATATATTTATTTTGCGAAAAAGCTGGTTTGGTAAGTGCATATTTTTGTAGGACTCTTGACTAATAATACAACTTTCAGTAGCTCTCCATGCTACTGATGCTCAGTGATCCCATCAGGGTTGTCATGCACTGCACTTTTTCATTGGTTGAATATCAGGAATTCCAAACCATCCAGAGCTGAAGGCCCTATGCCTAAAATTTTCTGTAATGTTTTCTGCTTTAAAGCACCTGCTAGAAAACCTCTGTTAAAAGAAGAGCCACCTAACACCTTCTTAAGATTTGCCTGTATGTCTGCTAAAGGCATATTTCTCCTGTTGATTCTTCTCCTGGCTAGCCACACCTCTATTGGTAATCCTGTCTCAGCATCTTCTTTTTTGGTGGGGAGAACTATTTTATAAAATCAATTGCTTTCTCTACTGTCTACCTCCTGCCTACCATATTTCCATTGCTAAGGAAGATTTCCTAAGTGGTTTATATATTGTAAATTACACTTAATGTCTGTTGAAGTCAAGCCACGGGCTTTCAACTATGTATTATTGAATGACGCTATGTTTCAGGACATGAGTTACAAATTTTAGGAGTATGGTAATCTTTACTTTCTAACTTTCAAGAAATCTCTTCACAGCATAGAAAGACACTACAAAGGAGCTTATGGTCCAAGAAGAACATTTAATGGGCTCTTAATCTTGCTGTTGATATACGTGATATGATTTTAGACACAAAATGTACTTAAATGTCTATTTTTCATTTCACTCCACAAAAATTTCAACACTTAATATTGCTTGACTAATAATTTTTCTTAGCTTTAAGTTTCTTTAGAAATTAAGACCAAGATGGTTTTTTTTTTTTCAACAAATTTAATAAGCAAGTTCCAGTCTTGATGAACCTGGACCCTTTTATGCTAACCTAATATTATGCTTGACACAGAAGGTGTAGACTGTGTTTTTATTCCAACAGTATCAGACTATGCTATTTAAATCAAATGTCATTTTCACTGTGCTGATGGTTCTCTAAAATTAAAAAGTCAAATTTAAATTAAAAAAAGGTTAATTTGTTGACCTCAACTTTGCTTAATTTTTACTAATGCATTTTATGTTAAGTAAGCATGGTTTCTCAATAATTATAGGAGGGAACAGCAAAGCTTCTAAGAATGCTTCTAATCTAGCATCCTGTGGCTGTATGTTTCTAATTCTTTCATTTTAATGTACAAATGATATGCATTATACAAATAAATATGTCATAAAGAATCTATCACTTCAGCAACCCTTGACCTGCAAATGTTTTAAATCATATTAAAAAAATACAAAACAGTATCATTCCTCAAAAATGTTGAAAGGAAAAACTGACTAAAACATTATCTGCATTTTGTAATCATGAGACCTTAAAAGCTCCAAATCAGTCGACTATAGAATCATAAAATTGTCTAGGGTGGAAGGAACTTTTAAAATTCTCTAGTCCAACTATCAACCTAACACTAACAAAACATATCTCTAAGTACCACATCTATGTCTCTTTTAAATAACTCCAGGGATGGTGATTCAACTCTGGGCAGCCTGTTCCAATCCAGTGTCTCAATGTCTTTCTTGTAGTGAGGGGTCCAAAACTGGTGGGGTACTCCAGTACTTGAGGTGAGGCTTCACTAGTGCTGAGTACAGGGGGACAATTACTTCCCTAGTCATGATTGGCAAGCTGTTCCTGACACAGACCAGGATGATGTTGGCATTCTTGGCCACCTGGGCACACTGTTGGTTCATATGCAGGTGGCAGTCGCTTAGTACCCCCAGGCCCTTTTCTGCTCACCTTTCCAGACACTCTTCCTCAAGCCTGTAGCACTGCATGGGGTTGTTGTGCCCTAAGTGCAAGACCATTGGCCTCAGCCCATCCATCCAGCCTGCCCAGGTCCTTCTGCAAAACTTCTCTGCCCTCAAGCAGATGGACACTCCCACACATCTTGGTGTTGTCTGCAAACTTACTGAGGGTGCACTCAATCCCCTCATTCAGATCATTGATAAAAACATTAAAGAGAACCGGCCCCAATACTGAGCCCTGGGGAGCACCACTCGTGACCAGTCAATAACTAGATTTAACTCCATTCACCACCACCCTCTGGCGCCGCTTCTCCAGCCATTTTTTTTACCCAGCAAGGAACACTGCTGTCGAAGCCATGGGCAGCCAGTTTCTCCAGGATGATACTGTGGGAGACTGTATCAAAGGCCTTACTAAAGTCCAGGTAAACAACATCTACAGCCTTTCCCTCATCCACCAAGCAGGTCACTTTGTCACAGAAGGAGATCAGGTTTGTCAAGCAGGACTTGCCTTTCATGAACCTGTGCTGGCTGGGCATCATCACCTGCTTGTCTTTCATATGCTGCATAATGACACTCAGGATGATCTGTTCCATAACCTTTCCAGACATCGAGGTCAGACTGACAGGCCTGTAGTTCCCTAGATCATCCTTCTAATCCTTCTTGTGGATAGGTATCATATTTGCTAGCCTCCAGTCAGTCAAATTCCCTGGTTTGAGAAATGATGGAGACTGATGAGAAATGATGGAAAGTGGCTCACTGAGCACTTCTGCCAAGTCTCTCATCGCCCTTAGGTGGATCCCATCTGGACCCACAGACCTGTGTATGTCTAGGTGCTCTTACAAGTCCCTCATCATCTCCTTTGGATGATGGGAGCTTCATTCTGATTCTATAGTAGCAGTTCTAAAAGCAGAAAAGAGACATTGAAAATTGCAGGCTTATTTGTTTCTTTTTATGTTATGAGGTATCTTATGATCAATAGTTTTGATACTTTCCACAGTGTTACATTAAACAAAAAGCTCGTATCATCCTGAAAATTTTAATTTTAGAAAAATGTTGTAAGATCAAATAAATTGATATTTTCATTTCTATATCTTTCTATAGTACCACCTCGAGTACATAAGAGATATTATCATATAATGCATTGAAATATAGTATTTTATGTTTATACTTCACTATGAAACTATGATACAACATAAATTGAAATAAATACTCATCAGAAATAATTTTTTTTTTCCTGCTTTGTTTGGTGTTTTTTGAGCAAGAAAATACTTTTGGTTATTTTGCTTTAAAGTGAAGATGACTTCTGAAATTCCAGAAGAAGAGATAAAAGTTCATTCCAGAGAAATGATGAAAATTCATTCAAGTGTATCTGTATTATCATATATATGTGATTTTTCCCTAACATCATCTCTGAGAAGCAGTTGAAATTATATGAAAATATAATTATGTATGTGTTTCTGCCTTTATAAAGCCCATAAGCAAATGAAAGTTGCCCTTTTTACAAAGCAGCGACCCCTCCCTAAAAAGACCAAATATGAAGTATGTTATACATAAACTGTAACTTAGCACTTACACAATAGCACTATCAAATTTTTGTCAGGCAATTAAATTTTATGCCAAGTTAATTCAATTGTGCTGCTGTTTTATTAAGTCCTATGAAAAAAAAAAACAACACAACAACAAACAGCTAAATCTGTTCTCTTCAGTAAATCACAAATTTCACAAAGCATTTCCTAACTCAGGTTCCTTGTTCTGATATTTTGATATATTAAATATACAGCAAAGAATTTCCAGGGTCATAAATCTAGAGTGATAAAATTAATCCTATTGCTGAAGACAAATAAATATTTTATTGCAGTTTTATGAGCTTTTGTTCCCTTTTCACTCGCAAGTAGGTGTTGTTTAATGGTACAAAGACATTTGCTGCTGAAAAATGTATTAGAAACAGTACAACAGTAATAGAATTCCTATCTACAAAGCTGTTCACTCCTCATAATGAAGGTTCAAGAATATCCTAAGAAAAACTTAAAGATAATATTATCAATAACAGTACTACCCTGGTTATTCTTCTTACACTTTAGACTCTAGGAATTATTTTACTATTATTAGTAATTTTACAATAGAAGATTTGAAATTATACCTGAAGAGTATCTATGCAATCAAATTTACTAAATGCAAATGGAACATGCAAGCTCAGAAATCATAAATGCTAATCCAATTAATTCTTCATTTTCTTTCCATTTTTTCTTTCTTTCAAATGTAAGGACTGATAATATTAAAGATGTTCATGCTTTGATTATATCTTGGTCTTAGGTGCTAGGCATTTACAGTGATGATTGAGTTTATTCAATCCTGGCACAGCATAAACTCCATTTTGAATCTATAGTATCTGAAATATAATTAAAGTGATAAGGGTCTCAGTGTTCCTGAATATTTTTTGTCACAATTACAAAATGTTTTGGGGAGAAAGGAATGTAAAGGTAGGAATTTCTGTCAGAAAAGGGGGGGAGGGACGGGAGGGTTTGATCCTATATATTACACAGAGGGAATTGCTTTCATCATAATACTGTTGCAGATAAGAAAAGTGTGAAAGTTGTATGCTGCGATTGCACAGGGACATCAAGGGAAACAACAAAAACATCTATGTCAGTCATAAAAGGAAGACTAGGGAAGATGTAGGCCATCTCTGAAAGAAAACGGGAGACTGGTAACCTGGAATATGGAAAAAGCTGAAGTACACAATGACTTTTTTGCCTCAGTCTTGACCGACAAGTGTGACCACACCACCCAAGTTGCAGAAGGCAAGGGAAGGGGCCAGGAGAATGAGGTTTGAGAAGACCAGGTTTGAGTCCATCTGAGGAAAATGAAATATATAGAAGTCTGCGGAAACTGATGACTCAGGTCCTAGAGGGATCATCAAATGAAGTTGCTAAGACACTTTCCCTTATATGTCTCTTGTGTATATATATATATCCCTTATATATATTTCCCTTATGGCAGTCTGGTGAAGTTCTGACTGGAAAAGGGGAAAAGCAACCCCCATATCAAAAAGCAAAAAAAAAGAACACCCAGAGAACTCCAAGCTGGTCAATCTCACCTCTGTGACTGACAA
>BJBW01002065.1:6933-131860 GCA_004320125.1 Scolopax mira
TCTCACTGGCAACCACTGAAAAGAGTCTGGCTCCATCATCCTTCAAACCACCTTGTAGATACTTATAGGCATTAATAAAGTCTCCCCTCAAGCTTCTCTTCTCCAGGCTAAAGAGTCCCAGCTCTCTCAGCCTTTCCTCATAAGGGAGATGCTCCAATCCTTGAATCATCTTGTTGTGTGTTCTTTTTTTCATGTGGAACTGAGGTCTTTAGCTTGATGCAGCCAAATTTGTGTTTAAATTGCTCTGTGGAACTATGAAGGTACAGCACTGCTGTTGCAGTGTTGGTGTATGGCCCTAAGCTGGTTCAGACAGGCCAAATGGCATGGATTGATGCTGCCACAGGTCAAGAAGTTTTTTGCCCTCTTACTACTAATAATTGTCTATTTGGTATATGAGAGGACTAGACTGTTACTGAATGTCAATATTTTGTGCCTTGCAAAATGAAGTCAACAAGGTGCTGCTGCTCCTTTGAACAAGATGTGTAACATGGTGTTTGTGAGCAGAGCTAAGGGGAATCCTAGTAGCAACAGGGTAGGGCATCAGCTTAGATTCTCTCCTTTCATGCACATTAGCAAATGCAGCAGGGTCTTCTGTCAGGGACCTGTGGAGTGACTTCATCTGAATAATGGCATCTGGGATAAAAACTCTCCAGTATTGCCTTTATTATGAGATTGTGAAGCAGTCTCCTACAAATCTATTGCATGTACACTTGCTTGTGTATTATATTTCCACTTCATCTAAGTTTTCTCATCTCAAAAATGAGAACTGAATTCTTGAAATGGTGTTACTGCCCATCAGGTGCATCAGAGCTTCATCTTTAGCTGCTGGCTAAATTTAATCTCTAACTGATTGAATCTTCTTCAGCCATCATGATTTTGTTGCCTTGAATTATTTTCCAATCATGGTCTTTGTATAATCATTGAATATACATATATTACTATATTTGCTTTTATAACTATAATCTTAAACTACTCATGCAGTGGTGGGTGGGAGATGTTGCTTCCTTACTCACTCCTTTGTGGTTTCCAAATATGTAATGGATGACTACTTTCTATGTTTAAAGTAATAAGCAAATGTCTAAATTTTATTCCTATGAAATGGAAGTAAGATAGATGTCTTTATTTTATAATTATCAAAGCAATTTTTCTTAGTTGATGTTTAGTTTTTTTCCCCTTATGAGTTAGCCTTTTTGTAGATGTATTTAGTTTTCTGTATTCTTATTTCCCATGGCAAGCATGTGATACAGTATAATTGGTCATGAAAGAATTTCCCTGTTGAGGTCACCAAACTTATGTATTAATCTAAAGGATTAAAGGATATATCTTAATACCTGCTACAGGGTGGAACTTCCTGCCCACACATCTGAAAGCTCTGAAGACTTAATAGAAGTACCTGAGGAGAACACTGTTGAGAAGGATGAGGAAACAATTGTTGAAAATGAGGACCAGTCTGTATCAGATGCAGAGCTGCATGTGTCACCCCCTGAGAAACAGAGTGAGAAGGAGGTGAGCTGATGTGATAACAATTATGTTTGGAATACAGCTACAGTTTCTGTTAAATATGCTACCTTGATCCATCTAACTATCAGTTCTTAGACATATTTTTTTTGAACTAATGCTTCATTGAGAAGTGCATCTGAGAAGCTCAGGCTATTATAGAATTAGCTTCAGGGACTATTCCATTTTATTTATTTTGAACAATAGACTTCACAGGATCTTCAGTAAGGTGAGTTTCTAGCTTGTCTACCAACCTAATTTTCTTAATTGATTTCTTCTACTCGCATAATTTGGAGAACTGGAGCAAGGTCAAGATCTGATACACTGTCTCCAGTTTTTTTAAGAAAATAAAGTTCCTTTGAAGAAGTCAATAGCTAGTATGCTTTAGTGACTACTGTTGGCTCTTCTTATTTCTCCACTTAAAGCTTACTTGCTTTGATGTTTAAATCCAGCTTTTATCTACAGCTTGTTAACAGCTTGAGTTCTGTGAGTACCCTTTGTTCCTAGTGATACCTCCAGGGTTTTAGGCTCTTACTGATCAGTGAGAAAGTGGATCTTGCACTATGTTGGGATCAAGGGATGACAAACAGCCTGTATGTTTGTGAGATGCATAAAAATGGCTTGCCTGGACTCCTAATAGTGTGAGATATGGTCAGAAATTTAGTGCAAGTGATAGCACTAAGCTAATATGCTCGTTACATTACCTATTCTGCACTAATCTGTTTTATTAGTACACATTTTTGGATGTCTGAGCTTCTCACATAAAGCAGCAAATATAGATCACAGAAACACCCACTAATGTTCTGGAACAAATGGCTGGGCATAATCTTGATTTAGAAATGTGATTTTTAGGAAACTCCATCGGAACCTCTTAATGGTGAGGTAACAGAAGAAGCTGGTAAGACCTCTCTTATGGCTGAAGAGGAAACAGCAAATGAAGTTCTAAGTGGTGAATTGAAACTGCAGTCTGAGAGTCAAGGAGAAGAACCCTTAACACTGTTTGTTCCGTTAATCCTTGAGCCTCCAGCAAAACCTTCAGAAGACACTGTATCAGAGAAGGTGAGAGAATTGAAACAAAATATGAACTCATCTTTTCCTCAGAATGTACATATCTTGCTTAACTTTTGTTA
This sequence comes from Scolopax mira, assembly GCA_004320125.1. Lineage (NCBI taxonomy): Eukaryota > Metazoa > Chordata > Aves > Charadriiformes > Scolopacidae > Scolopax > Scolopax mira. The sequence continues at coordinate 9,561 of BJBW01002065.1, forward strand.
AACAACAGATAGAAAATAGCCCCTACCATCCTGTTAAATTCTTGGGAGAAGCAATTATTAGGCCAGATTATGTAAATCCATAAATAGAATATACTGACATTTCAAATATGCAGAAGTAATGCGTGTATATATATTCTTGTGATAACAAAAAAAAAAGATATGTTGCTCCAGTTTCCCTTGGCAGTAATGAAACTACTATTTCTCACTGAAATATTAGTTGAATATGAATGAAAAGCCACATTCTTATTGTGTCTGGTAATTCTGCCCTGATGAAGTATACAAGCAATTAATTAATTGGTAAATTAATTATTGATAAATTATTTAATTATTAAATTAGCAATTAATTATTGGTAAAATACCCTTAGAATACAGATTTTATTGGGTTTTGTTTATAGTGCAAAAGCAGATTGTTAAAGGCTAGCAAAGTGATAACTGTATATATCTAAAATAAAAACTTTTTTTTTTCCCTGGGACTAATTCCAGAATGTTTTTACCTGAATAATCAATAACTTGAATTTGAAAATAGGAGAGCAACTCTGGGTATCAAATGCCGTTCACAAAATAGTTGTGCAAAAAAAGACTGGTTTGTTGACAGTACATGTAGTACTAAAAATTCCTGATGCCATAATATTCTCCAAGGTTGCAAGTTTGGGGCACTAGTCGTTCAACCTCTTGTATCTTCAATTAAGTGTCCCTTTCATTGTTTTGGCACCCTTCCCCTCCCCCTGCAGGTTTTAAATGCAAATGATTCAGAAGAGGTGACCGAAGAAAGTAAATTAGTAGAGGAGAGCACTGTAGAAGAGCAAGAATCTGAAAAAACACTAATTGAAAATGCAGCTCCTCCAGCATCAAAGGAAGAGCCCTCTGACAATGGCCTGCCCAACTCTGCGGGAGATGAAGCAGCAGAAGAATCTGTTTCTGAAAACGTATCCCCCAAAACAGCATCCTCATTGGAAGATCAAAATGAGGAATCAGGTCACAACTCACAGGAGGTCCCTGTGGCCTTGAATCAGAGCTCTTTGATAGTGGTTGAATTTGAGGGTGTTTCTTTTCAGCAGCCTTCGGGACCGGAAGGACAGAAAAGCCAGTTGGAAGAGCACTCGGAAGAGTCTGTTGAGCAGATGGATCAGTACACACAGACAGCAGCAGCGGAGCGGGCTGCAGACAGCAGCTCTGAGGAAGCAGAAATTGAGGTACCCATTGTAGATCGGAGAAACTTGCGGAGAAAGGCCAAAGGCTACAAAGGCCCACCCAAGAAAAAAGGAAAGCCAGCTTAAAAATGAAATATTAATTGTTAATTAATCTATTTATAAGAAAGTTATTATTGTGTGTAAAACACTAGGGTGTAACTTAACGCTATGGGACACAGGACATGTGCTTAAAACTTTGTGTTGGACTCCTTCTTGGGATTCACCTTTCCTCAAGCCTTCTTGAATTTTTAACCAGTAGACATTGAGCTTCATCAGAGTATGAAAGTAAACAGACAGTCTCCTTTTATAAACCATACCTGCTGAATAAACACAGTTGTGCTAGGAAAGGTAACAGTTTGCATATTTGAGGTGGCAGTTGTGGAAAAAAAAATGCAGCATGAAATCCTGGCCTTTTGAGGTCCCCGAAATTCCCATAGGCTTCCATGAGGCCAGATATCACTCTTGGCACTTTTTAACTACCCTTGTGTTCTCTACTGTAGAGAGAAGCAGAACAAGAAAAATCCTTGCTTGCTTCTTGTTCCCTCCCCATAGATTTTTCCCAGGTGAGATTAAAAGAATGTAAGACTCTGTAATTCTAGGTCTCAAAATACACAAGATGGTGTAACTCAGTAGATCAAAACAACATGGGCAGCATCGGTCATTTCATAGAGTCCCTTGAAACAGATAAGTCAGTAGAAGCGTGGCCAGCTCAGCATCTGCCGTAGTGCACTCTGGTAAGTTCTTCATGGAAGATCAAGAGATGCCTTCACAGTAAACTGTAGCTTCCAAAGCAAGCATCTCTATAAACCTGTCTTGTTTTTTCCAGAGTAGGCTCCAGTACCTATACAGAACTGTTTGAACTGCCTTGCTGAGTACTTGCATGTGTTGAGTGGATACTTGATTACTACTTAAGTTCCAGAAAATGGGTATGACAACTTTGGATCTCATTTTGGTCTGAATGGAAGTGGTGATTTGTGTGGGGTAATTTTAAAACATTGTGTCTGCCAGGTTTGTGACTCCTTTGAGTGCTGGCATTTCAGGTGGTTGTGACATTCATTACTGTGAGTATTAGTGGGTGTTTCAGCAAATGTTTGTTTGCCAAACTTTATGCCTTTAGGAGTTAGCAGGGGATTGCTTGCAAATACTTCCGATTCCCACTTTTTCTAACTTGTGTGCAATTCTTGGGATGATAACCTCCCAGTTTGTAGCGTTTCTTCAAAGCAGCAACCAAACTTTGTGGTATGCAAACAGAAATAAACCCAGGCTTTTTATGCATGGTTCCTTTTCAGTGGTTCTCCTGGCAAATCATATATTTCATTTAATTCATCATATGTACATTACATTACTCCTCAGTTTATGTTGTTCCTTCAGTAAATGAAGCTACTCTCATATTGGGCTGACAGCTCAGAATAAGAAAGAACAATAGTTCTAAGACAAGGAAATCACACCACTATTTGTCCGCTATATACTTTGTCCAAGATGAGTGAACTAGTCTCCCATAGTTTCAAAATTTCTGTTCAGGACTTCCAACTACAAGGTTCACTTGAATAGTTGCAATGATGTCTGAACTTCTATCCCTCTATGAAGCTGATGTGAGAATCTGGTTTTGGATGTTATGCTTATACACTTTAACTGTGCTTTCTAAGATATTTTAACTGTGTAAGATAACATTTGTACAATCTCAGCTGATGAAGTACTATGCTCTGTTTTAATCTGTTAAGAGCAGCTTATAGAAAAAAAAATTGAAAAAAAAAAAAGAAAAGCAGTTGTTAAGAATTGTGTAATACCTAAACCTTTACCTGCATGGGATTACTGAGTTAAATATGGGGATTTTGAGCTATTGCACATAGGTGTGAGTTTCTATCAATGTACATACAGGTACTCCTTATGAACCGTATGACTGGTAAACGTATAGGACCTTTCCTATAAATGTTTGTAAACATATTCAAGTGAACCCTCAGCATTTCTAAAACTAATCATGTATTTTCTATAAAGCACATGAGACAAAACTTTTATCTTCTGTATGGCTTCTCTTTTACTGCTAAGATTCATTGTGGGAAAAGAGTGGCTGGAAAACACATTAGTTGCACTGCTAAGAATTTGGCAACTGTGAGGGCTGGTGGTGTAAAGAGAGGTTGTATCTGGTATATTGTGATTCATCTTGCATTTTTAGGGCAGGCTTTACTAAAGATTAATCTGCTGAATACTTCAATTGATATAAATTAATCCACTTTCAAAAAGTCAGGGACTATTTTGCTTATGAAAAGTTATTTTGATTACTTCTGGGGGATTTTTTGATACATATGTTTATTGCTTGTACTCCCTGTGAGGTCAGAAAACACTGTGTGAACGTAAGGTTGCTCATCTGGCTTTCACTTTTCATGGTTAAGTTGGAACTGTTGCAATTAGTATCTTCCTTTTAAGAGGCTTGCATATTAAATGCATAAATATTACAAAAAGATTATTAGATTAGGTCAGTCTTGGTTTCTACTGAGAAAAAACAGATTTCTGATCTCATTTCAGTGAGTCAGTTGTAAATACTAAACTTAAATTCACATTGTAAAATATGCTCTTGAGTAGACACCTGTAATTCTGAGGTACCCGAGACAGAAGCAGATTGAAGTACTGAATGTGGGCAGTTGGGGTGCAATTAGCAATTTGGTTGACTAGTACGTTCCTGAAAACTGGATATTGTTTTAACTGTGATTGCAGCAGTACTTTGAAATAAAGGGCACAGTTTATTTCTGCAACAACTTCTTTGGCATCAGTTACCTTGTAGTAAATCTTGCAGACTAGCAAAATCAAAATACTGACTTTAAGTAATAGTTTTTATTGCTGTACTGATGTCCAGTAGTTTAATGGTCTATACCTTCTGTTACATTAATGCAAGGGAACATATTTGACAACTCTATTGACTGAAGTGTTTTACTTTGGGAAAATCAGTGTTTTCTAGGCTTGGATGATATATATTTTTTTGGCCTGTTAACTGTCTGCCTTATTAACATCAAACTCTTAAAGAATTTCTAAGATCTTATTGCACCAGCAACCAGTGATTAAAACCTCGACTTCATAGAAGTTTGTACCAAATGCTATTAAAACATGCTGTGGAACTACATGTGTGCAGTGAAAGCAAGCAGTATTATTATTTTTGATCTTTATTTAGTCTAGGAATAGCGTTTCAAGAATATTAATTTGTAGCTTCAGCTTTGCACTTAAATGGTAAATGGTTTTGTATTTGAATCCAACATTTGTTTAGATGTTTCTCTTGTACTGCTTGTTAACTTTTAACAGGATTTGCTTGTTCTCCCACAATTCTCTTTTGGTCTGCTTCCATTTCATGCAAAATTCTTGTTTGCTGTTCTCATGTTTTATAGTCCTTTACACAAAAATATATACGTCTTACTTCAAAAGTATTGTTAACTGACTTGAAATAATGTCTGACCTTGGTTTGTTGCTTTTTTTTAATACCACTTCATTTGTAGATATCAGTAATCAAATTGATCATTTACAATGTCATTGACCCTACTAAGTTAAACATAGGAACAAATAGGCATAAGTTTCAGCTTCTCTACTTTAAATGGCCATTCTAAAAAAAAAAATTATTTCCAAGAGGATACACTTCTAAATTTATTTTCACAAATGTGTTAGATGTTTTTTAAACCAGTGATACCCTGTTTATAAATCTTATGAAGGATGTGTTGCTGTTCTAGAATGTTGTATGAAGTCTCACTAGTGTTAGTTTTTCCTTTTGTAGTGCTGTCTTCACTGCTTTTGAAATGTTTTGAAGTAGCAATTAAACTTCTATTTTGTGATTAGGTTTTTTTCTTGGTTTTCAGTCTTTGAGTTCTTTCTGCTATACAGGAGGCATGTTTTAAAGTGATCCTAGATATATCATTCTACAGTCTGTCTGTAGTGTGATCTCCTAGTATCATTCTACAGTCTGTCTGCTACCAAGGAGCTTTAACAGCTGAAAGATTATTACTTGATCTTTATCAATTAAGACGACGTCATGTATTAATTAGCTTAGAATCAGCCTTCTATAAAAAAAAAAAAAGTTGTAAAGTAAGTTGTTCTGAATGTTACAGTGTGCATTCTGCTGTTTGTACCAGCTATGCAAGATGATGTAAACTCAACAGTTTGCTACAGACAAGCCGACTAAATGCAGTAATGCACTCCCTACAATGTGGTATATTAAAATGTCTGAAGTAGAGCAATTGTGTTACTTGACCAACTAGTCATGTGTTTATAGTGCAAAATATATTAATGTTCTTGAGACAGCAGCTGTAGAAAATGACAGTATTCTGTCCATGCTATTTGTTAATGTGCACTAAAGGGCAAAGCAACAAGAACTTAAGTGGAGGCTTAGATGTTTTTGACAAAATGCCCTCCCTCCAAGCCAGTGACATACTGGCTTGTGCCCCTCTCTTTGTTTCAAATCACTTGTCAAAGTGATACTTTACAAAGAAGTAAAAATAATAGTTACATATCAAGTGTGGACTACGGCAAAAATAACCTGTAAGAGGAGATGACTTTGGTATAGTTTGGGTACTGCTTCTTAGTGTAGGTAGTGTGAGAGAAGTTAGAAAGCTGGTACAAAAGCAGCTAGCTTGACTTTCTGATCTGGTAATGAAGATGATTAAAGGCTTGGAGCAGCTGTCACACAACAGGATGAGAGCTGCAATTCTTCAGCCTGAAGAGAAAGATCCTTGGGAGGATCTTAACCTTGTGTAGAAATACCTAGTGGAGGGCTACAAAGGAAATGGAGCAACACTCTCCTCGGTGGTGCCCAGTGACACAAGAGGTGGTGTGCACCAACTGGAATATAGGAATTTCTATTTAAACTTAAAATATTTTAAACGGTAAGTTATCAAACACTGGATGACGTGGTGGAGTCTCCACACTTGGAGATACTCAAAACCTGATTGGATGTGGCCCTTGGACACTTACTGTAGTTGACTCTGCTTTAAGCAGAGGGCTTGCACTACATGGTCTCAAGAGGTCCCTTCCAACCTTAAATGCCCTGTGACTCTCTAACCTGCTTATTGCACATGTAACCCCCAATGCAAATCTATTCACATTCTGGCTGCTGAGAGTTTTGTTTGATTAGTTCCCTTCTAATGTTGAGGGGTCAGAATGCTTTCATAAACTGGAAAAAGCTCGTAAGGATTTGACTTGGGATTCATGTTAAAAGCTCATTGGCTTGAAATGAAGTATTGTTTAGGAATATAAGATGGTGAGTATGCTTATTTGTAGTGATAAATTGTGCTGTTTACCACCAAATTCTTGACTGGAAGATTGCTGATGCGCTTAGAGCATCACTGAAAGCTTCCCATTTAGAAACAGCTTTTGTTTCTTGTATTTTGAGGATGCAAGATTAAACATTAGATGTTTATGACCTTTAGTTTTTTTTAATGTTTCTTAAAAACATCAAAGTATCAAGGTTGTCACACCCTTTTCAAAACCCCCTACAACTTCCAAATTTCAACTTCCAAAACTCTTTTCTTGCCTGGAGCTACTACAGTGGTACACTCTCTCCAGTCCTTTTTCTTTCTATTAATGCAGTCACAGAAGCAAAGGGGAGAAAGAGTAAGGTAATGGGTAGGGAGGAATACCTGTCCTTCTAGTTATCTCCCCCCCTGCCCTAGAGCATGGAACTACACTGCTAATGTGTTCTCAACCATGCTTCTGTAGGAGCAAGGGAGTGTTTAATTTTTGATGTCAGTCTGCAGTAAGATTGTAGCTGTGTTCTTCCAGCTCTTCCGCTTTCCCAGAAGCAGAACACAAATTAGGATGTTCTTCTGAACCTTTAGCTACTACAGTAGACCATCATGGGAGGCAGTGGATGTATTTCCCATCACTAGGAATGTGAGCTGAATTAAGTTATTTATATGATATATCTAAGCCAGGAAACAGGCTGTTTTACATATTCTGTAAAAATACTATGAAGGTTTCGATCAAATACATACCACATTAGCAAAATGTGAAAATTGAATCGCTTTATTGGGACTGTGTTCAACTGAGCAAACACAATAAATATAAAATCTGAGTAGTCATTTCCGGCATTTTTAAGTTCCTCACCAGCTTGTGGGGTCAGTGTTCTTGAATGGTTGAGGGTTCCAGAGATCTTGTGAGCTTGTTGAAACTGCACCAATTTTGCAGGGGCCCATGTCCAGCACTTAGTATGAAGGACAACTTAAACAAGTAGAACTGCATTAATACAGCCATCGTTTTCTGGATTGTTTGTTACTTGTGCATATTTCCCTAAAGAGAAAAGGGAATTAAATGTCTACAAAAGCTGAGTACTTAATATAATAAATTAGATTTTTCTATGTTTGCAAGTTCAATCCACAAGTCTCTAAAGTGTAAGGAATTCCTCTTCTAAAACTGAAATACATTCAATCTACCTTCTGCTGAGCTGCAAACTTAGATTCTTAAAATACTTTACTCAGGCTTTTTTTTTTATAAATGGATCATTTAGAGTTCTGGGTAGGTTTAAGAAAAAAATCAATCATAGGTTCTGCTATTGTCCAAGTCCTCTATTAAAAAAGGTCAGCCTGATCCTATGAAGATACTTCTACATGGAACTTCCACTGAAAACAGAATAAAATTGTTCATAGTTTACATGGCTAGGTCTTAACAGAATTGTAGCATTGCCTACTGTGAGACATGGGCAAGTTGAGGCTTTGTTCTGAACTTCACCTAAATTAATTTTTCAAAGTATGAACACAAAGCCTATGATTAAAACTTAGAAGTTGCCATTTTTAGCGTTGCCTGGTATTTACTTTTGCTACAGCCCAAACTTAACATTTAACAATGGATCAATTATGACTACATGATGTGGTCTTAACAATACATCAAGCAATGAAGACTCAAAACTTTTAAAAGCAGTTCTGCAGTATAAGTAGGTTAATACTTACCCCAGATAACTTTGCCCCCTTGTGTCACAAGGCCAAGCTCGCTCACATTCACCTCAATGACTGTCCCCTTGGTAATTACACCCAGTTGAGTATACAAAGGAGAAGACGGATTCTTTTTTACACCAAGGATAGGTAGGCAAAAAGTAGCCTTAAGTTCAGGATGTGTTACGTGTGCCTTCTTGAAACGCAAGCCCTGTTGCACAAGGAGTGTTAAAATGAGTCAGTATTTGCTTTAAGACCTCGTTGCTTAAAGTTTACCACTCTCAGCATTATGTTCTCAGCTGTGTATGTTTTGACAGATTGAGAAGAATGAAACAAAATACAGAGCGCTAGCTGGCTACTATAAAATGCCAGATTTGCTTAAAATCCCAACTAATGACTAAGTATAGCTTTCCATATTTATTTTCAGGGTGTCAATTCTTAACAGTAGCACAATAATACTACTTGCTACCTCAGATGTTTCTGTTCCATGAAGAAACGAGGTGTTCATGGTAATGCATTTAACAGCGTTACGGGTTTTTAAGACTCAAAATTTTTCCTTTTTTCTTGTGAAACCTTTCACATATAAAATATTAAATACCAATCTCCTGTATCACCTTGGTATCTAGCAACCTGTGATTTTTGAAGGGTACTTTACTATTAAATAGCATAAACTTTTCTGTGTCAGTAAAAATCTATCCAAAGCTTCTGTGTGAGATGGCCATCAAAATGGGGTGCAATCCAACAGGCAGCCTGCAGTGTGGTTCTGTTGATTCCTGTGACAGAATGGGAACAGGTATTTGTCGAAAAACTACATTGTCCTGGTGTATCTTTTTTTTCCTCCTGGTCACTGCCAGGCTGCTAGAGCCCAGGCACTGTTCCTGCAGATGCGTAAGGAAAGAGGCTCCAAGACAGGCCAGGAGGAGGGAGTCCTGCAAGACAGTTGGCTTCTGTACCTGACAGAATGATAGCAGCTTGAAAAAGAAGTCTCCAACTTCCAAAGCTATTAAAAGTGCCTTTGCCTAAAGACCTTCCCATACTAATTTGGCTTTGTTAATTGAGCTTTAACTTATTGGCAGCACCTGACTTAAAGGAGTAAATCAGCATTTCCACACAGACTGTGATTGCAGGGGCAGTCACATCAGCAGAAACTAATAGAAATCTTTTCCATCAGTAGTAAGCAAGTGCATTATCTCAGAATAAAGTTTTTTTGCCACAGGAACTCAAAGCAGTAAGTCAAAAGAAATACTACTTAAATGGTCTTTAAGGCTCAAGAACATTACCATTGGTCGAATGAATCGCTCGTATTTAGGAGGCTTCCGAGTAAACCCGTCTCCAACAAAACAAACTTTTGTAACCATCCTCTTCCAGGCCTTCTTCTTTCTCTTCCCTGTACGAATCACTTTTAAAACTTCTGTTTCTCCTTGTGCACGGACCTTTGGCACAGGGACCTCCCATTTCCCCTGGGAAAAAAAGAAAGTCAATAGTCTTAACATTCTGTATTGCTAAATTTCCTTTTTTGTGTAGTAGCAGACTACTTTCTGTGCAACTCATAACTACTTATTTTAATCAGCATTTAAAATTATGAAAATCAGTCATTTTTACAAGTATCTGAATTTTAATACATTACTTACAGCTTTTTCTTTTCTTTTCTGCTTGATCATGTTTGAAAGAACCTTAGCCCGGGACTGGCCCTCTCTGTCCAGCAGGTATGCTGGTACAGCTCCTTTGGGTGTTTTTTCATCATTCTTTTGCTTTGTATTTCTCTTTTCATGCATTTTAATGCTGCAAGAAAAAAAAAAATTACACCAGCATTAAGAGTAGGGAAAAAAAAAGGCTCATTTTTAGATAGATGCTTTCAACTTAGCATGTGCCTGCTGGAAATTGTTGTTGTGTAAACAATTTTTGTAAACATTTAGTTTTGTAAACAACTACATATTTATGTCTGAGGAATATTCCTAAATAGTTTTCAAGGTAAACTAGTAATCTCACTTAATATGGATTGCACAGTGCATAAAAACTTGTCAGTTCCCATCAAGACAAGAACAGAAGATGTGCATCTTATTAATGAATTTCTGAATCACCTGAAACAAGCAGACAATCATTTTGAGAAATAGCAGCCTTCCTCTCTGAGAAAAAAAAACCAACATACTGCTACTCTTCTGAGATCTGATGGCAATGCTTATAAATGTTTGTGTGTGTGTGTGTGTGTAAAAGGGGGTGTGTTTTGTTAATTTTTGAGGCCACGATGGGAGTGGAACAACTCCCAAACTACTTAATAAACCCAATACTTTTAGAAGTAGCAAAGGAAAATAACTGTCTGCACTTGGAAAACAACAAAACCAACATGGTAGAATGATATTAAACTAGAGAATATTGTTTAAAGCTTTGATTTCAATTTCTGAAAACTTTCAAAAAGCTGCTGTTATCTATACTGGATATTGTAATTTATCCTAGAAGATGAGTCTCACAATCTGCTCAAATGCTCTATATGTTACTGTACTTCTCCTACTAACACCTTGTCTTCCTACATGTTTTCCTACTAACATTTAAAAAATACCTGCTGCCTCTTGCTACACTGATGCAGCGGTTGGTGTAACAGCCTTGAGCAAATGCATTCATATTTTTGCAATAATTAAATTAATCAGCGCTATTGCTAATTAAAGCTTAAGGAATACTTTTAGGTGGTTTTGCTAATATCCACTGAGAAAAGAGAAACTCATAAATGTCCTCACTGTGACAAAACCCACTCTCTCCTGCCAACTGAACTCTACTTAAAAGTAGGACCCAAGCAGTGAGTAGTTGTTAGTAATGGTGTTAACGTCTCGTCTCATCCGTCCAATGTCGGCATGACCGGGAGAGCGCCAGAGAAGCGGCGGGTACTCACGTCTTCTTCATCTGTATCTTCTCGGCGTGCCGCTGCTTGTGGTAGAGCTTCGCCTTCAGCCCGATCATCTTCTTGGCCTTTCGCGACCGCTCGTGGGCCTCCCGGCCCTCCTTCTTCCTCTTCTTCTCGTGGTAGTCCAGGCGGTAGCCATACCGCTTGCGGTGCAGCTCGATGTACTCATTCTGCGGCTGTGAGGGAGGAAGAAGGCGGCGCGGTGAGCGGGTGCCTGAGGCTGAGGCACGGCCGGGCCCGGCGCCGCGAGGACACGCGGCGGGGAAGCGAGCAGGCCGCGACCCGGCGGCGCCCTCAGCGCGGGGCCCGCTCGGCTGCCGCCACCGCTCCCTCCTTCTCTCCCTTCGTCCCGTCCCTGCCCCGTCCCGTCCCCTGCCCTGGCTCTCACCATGTCGGCTGCCCCGCGGCGTCCCCCCGCGCTCCCCCAAGCCCTGGACTCCGCAGCCTCCTCCGCGGCAAAAAGGAAAGGGCGTCTGCGAAAAGGCCCCGGATGGAAACGTTCTCCCGCGGCGCTTTGGTTCCCGGAGGGGGAGAGAGAGGACACTCCGACTTCTCCAAGGGCCACACGCTCGGCTTGGCGGGGCCGAAAACAGGGGGAAAACGGAGAAGGAGACACCGGAGAGGCGTTCTTTGCTGCCTAGGTCTGTGAGGGCGAGGCGGAACGTCGGGAGGGCGGGTTAGGCGTTAGGGGAGAGGAAGGAGGAGCGTACCTTCCGGCGGCATGGCGGCTCGCTCGGCCAGGCGCAAGCCTGAGCCCGCCCTGAGAGCCAAGCTGTGGCTTTATTAAAGCTCTTCGCCTGGCGGTTCGTAACGGGCGTTGGTTGGGGTGGCGTTGGTTTGTGGGAGCGGCTTCCCGGGCCGGTTGGCCCCGCACTGGGCAGTGTGACAGGAGCGTTACCCTCCCTGTTGTCCCGGGCGGCAGAGGACGGGAGCGTGGGGGGGGGTAGAGGAAGTGGAGTCTGTGTGCAAGCTTCTTTCCCTGCCACGAAAGTATAACATCACTGGAGTTGGATATCGGTGTCTCCTTAACGTAGCGGCCAGCTAGGAATGCTCTTGAAGCTTCTGCACTTGGGCTTTGCGTTCTGGTTTTAGCGATGTTGAAATCCCGTAGCATCTAATATTTTCTGTCATTTCCCTCACAAAACACACACTTCTCCCAACGTTCCCTTCTTCTGCCGAGACCAGCAGAACTATTTGAGCTTCGCTGGTGGGTAAGGAGCTTTTCCGAGTGTCAGCATGAACACTGATATTAATATTTACACTTTGCTATTTGCAAATGTCTTTGAGAAAATACATTCACTGTTTGTGGGCTTGCATTTATGCTGTGTTTTTGAAGTTTATTGTCAGGTTTTTACAGGTCTGACACTGATTCAACCTGCAAAGCGGTAACCTGAAAAATAGTCACCTGATCTAATGTGAAAAACAGTTAAGTTTCACAATTGTTTTATGTAGAAGTATTATAGCTACCTGCTTCCTGTTGTAAATGTGTTGTAAAATGTTTACTTACCTTGGCAGGGAAGATTTTTAGGTACAGGAGCCAAAATGCTGAGAATTATGAGGAAATTTCCAGTTAACACATTGAAGTCATCCAGTTTGTGCCATGAGGTAAACTTTTTTCCCCAAATTTTGAGACTTCCTCTGTGAGCAAAGGAAATGAGTAAACATTTTAAATTTTTTTTTATCTTTCATTTAAAAATTCATATCCAAATAGAATGTGTAATTTTATATTGAAATTAGACTTGACATAAGTCAGAATGTGGAAGCTAAATATGTAATTTTTCTTTTTTTAGTTATCTGTGATTTTGATTGCTTAATAGTTGTCATTGTTAAATTTATATTATTTATGCAAATAATTAGATGTATTTAAAATATGCTTTGGTGCTGACATAGACTTTTACTGGACTTCCTCAAACAATATTGGGATTGAACTTGGTTTAAACCTCAGTCTACCATCTTTATGCTTCTGGCTCCAAATAACTGGTATTTCGAGCTTATGGAAATACTGGAAAACAATATAATTTCTTGTAGATTTATTTTTTTTAGTTTGGTTTTTTACAATTGTTAAAAATGTAGCTAAGAAGTATTTGTAATGATAAATATTCCTTTTTTTTTTTTCTTTTAAGTATGTATATTTCAGGAAGACAAAATTCAGAATCGTAAATGTGACACAGCAAAACTGCAATCTACGAAACTACAGTTCTCCCCCAGGTATAAGTTTAAATTATTTTCTTAACTGTAAGGATATACTCTAAAAATTAGTAAGAATGCTTTCTAACTTGTGTTTTATTGTATTCCTTTGGTCATTATTTATAGAATTTGGTGTATGGAGTGCAAACAGAGCAATTAAAACGTTCAAAGACTGAAAAGAAGTATTTTTCATTGCTGTTCTTTTCTTAGTGATATTATATTATACAGCCTTTAGAAAGTAAGAAGAAGAAAAGATACAGATGTATAGGAAGTCCAGGTCAGTTGTGAAGTGTGATGATAGCCAACATGTTGGACAAAGGGAGGAAGATGGGAATCCAATTAAATAGAAGTTTAAAGTTATCATTAGTGTATTTTCTTTGCAAATTCAGGACAAAGAGAGTAGAAAGAACACGATCCTTCAAAACCAAAATTTAAATTAGAAGGAATTTTTGTGGTAGCTCAGTAGCTATACTGAGATTGGATGGAAATGGATTGCTGCAAGATATTTTTGGGAGTCAGGGCTAATTTTTTTACATTGTGATGGGAAGGAACTGGTAACTGGTGGGTAGCCAACTTTTTTTTTTTTTTTAAAGAGGTAAAATTGTTAATGGATTCAGCACTGTGTATCTTAGCAAAAGTCTGTATCCTGCAGCCATGTACCTAAGAAGATGGCTTACTCTTTCTTGCTGATATCAACAGTGTCTCTGTTGCTACTTATTACTGTTTCTGTGTAGTTGTCTGTGAGGTGTCCTTGCTGTCTGCCATATTTATGCTGTGCTGTGCTCTGCTGTGCTGAGTACCTCAATGTTTCACATGAGAGGCAGAGCTTCGTTCCACACACAAGAAGACAAGCAAGAAATCACAGGCCTACTCATGTATTGTTTTGTGGATTATTTTAGAAACTGGAGGGGAAAAAGGCAGTCTCAGTTGGAGTTTTTATGTGGGGGGGTGGTGGTGGTGAATTTCTGCTTCAGTCTCTCCTTGAGACATTAGCCTGTCAGATGCCTTTTAAACGTCTCTCTGGTAAGAGGGTTGATCTGTATGTGGTTAAGGAATGTCAATTTAAATATTGTTGAATTCTGTTTGGCCTACTGAAGATAAACTAAAGTACTAGGAAAGTGGGTTCCTGAAACACAACTTAAATGGCTTGAGTAACTGAATTACAGATTAGTCTCCTAAAAATTCAGCTTGGCAGCTTATTTTCAAACTAAATATGGTGTGAGAGAGGAAATATCTTTTAGGAAATTATGCATTTGAAACTCCTCAGCCCCATATTTTTTAACTAAGGTCAGTTTGTTTTTTCTCCCTGAGAATTATGCTGTCAAGCATAAATTACAGGAGAATAGAAGAAAGGGCTTTTGAAATTTGCTACCTAATAGCCAGTTCAGATGAATGTCAGTAATACAGTTGTCTTCAACTGTGGCACATTTTGCTATTGTTTCTGCAGAGTAAGATTTTACAGTTTACTTTTCTGTTTAGGCTCTTTCCTGTTGTTTTTGAATTATAGCTGGTTTGAAGAGTTACTCCTTTTAAGAGAGAGAGATGTTTACTGAAAATTAAGTACACATTTTTAGAAACTTGAAGTAGTAGAGATTGTCATGCATTGCGGCTCTTCTTTTTTTTTTTTTTTTTGCTAAGTTTTTTAGGAGGGTTGTTAAATAGATTCAATTGTGTTAAAATCTATCCTTTCTATATTGGGGTCAATCTTACAAATTGTTGTATTGTTTTGTTTGTCTCCAGGAGATGTTAAATCTCTGCGTTCTGTCATTAATCCTCATATATCCAGGTATGTCATGCTAGCTTATTTTTCGGGTGTAGCTGGCAGTCAGAGCAATTGATGTGACGAAAGGTGACAGGTTGTTGCTCTGCCCATCGTGCCTGTTGTTCATGCACATGTTCTAAATTAGAGTTAGAACTTCCTTAGTCTTACCTTTCTGACATTATAACCCAATATAAAAGGGTTATTGGTGTCGGAAGGATTTTGGAAGGATTACTTACATCATCAGAACCAAAAGCTAGGCTTTTAGGGAAGTTCCAAATCCATGGTGGGAGCTGAACAAGGCCGGGGGGATGTCTTGGGGGCAGGGCTGTATGCTTTATGTTCATGGAAGCACTCAGCTGTGTTAGGTGAGGGTGTTAATAATGAGGTAATTAGGGGCTGAGCTGCTGAAGAATTAGCTTGGGGCTGAAATTTCCTTGGAAGACTACTTCTGCTCTGAGGGCGAATTCAGGTAGCATTAATGGTGACTGTGGGGTCTGAGTGCAAGTCTGTCATGCACAGAGTTAGTGAAGGCATTTTTGTAAGCTGCTGGCAAGGTACTTCAGAAAGGAAGAGTGGGCTGAACAACTTCATAGCAACTTGGATGCCGTGTTTAGGGCATAAAGGATATATACACAATGGATTGTTTCCAGCACCGGAGGCTAGGAATTGGGATGGATGAGAGGGTGGAGGGCCTGCTTCTCTCTGTGGGGAGGGTGGGTGGGCAGGCGGGTGGGGATGAGGCCAAGAAGTGTTCTTCTCCTCAAGTGAAGTGTTGAAACCTGTTCCAGAACTCTTTGAGTACAAACAGATCTGAAGAAAATCCACCATTTCAATACTATTGTACTTCAGTATCAGAATGTACACTTCTGTTGCAGATATGCAACAGGAAAATTCTTATTCGTCTGTTATACTACTCTCAGTGAATATTAATTTTTTTATACAAATACCAATATCACTGAATAAAAAAAATACCTCAGAAAAAGCAAAGTTTTTGCTTTATTCAGGATCCGAAACATTGGCATTATGGCCCACATTGATGCAGGGAAAACTACGACAACAGAGAGAATGCTGTATTATTCTGGATACATAAGAACGCTTGGAGGTTAGAAATACTTTTTTTATTTTATTATGTTTGAGAGATTTAATAGCGCACAGTAACACGCCATGCAGTTGGAGGTTGCTGGTGG
Organism: Scolopax mira; assembly: GCA_004320125.1. Lineage (NCBI taxonomy): Eukaryota > Metazoa > Chordata > Aves > Charadriiformes > Scolopacidae > Scolopax > Scolopax mira. Next base: position 25,682 of record BJBW01002065.1, read on the forward strand.
AATGTTTAGTGTAGAAGCCAGTTGTTCCAAAGTTGTGCTGCAAGATAATGAAATTTTAACACATGTTCCATTATGTTTTAAGACAGTTGTACTTTGAGATATCACGGCTTCATATTTTTGTTTTACTTTTAGTATATTGATTTGCTTAATATTTAATTAGAGGTTCTCCTTGTTTTTCTTGTGGCTCATCAGCTCTTCTGGTAAAGCTGTTCTGTCAGTTCTCTTTTGACATATAAAGAAACCAGATTTACAAAAAGTAACCATTTCTTTTGAAAGCAATAGCACAGGAAGAATTCCTTACTTCAACAATTCTCACAGAATTCTTCAAGACTGAAGGGATCATAGCAACCTCCATTTGTGCTACCTTTTGTGTTTAGTTCCCTGTTCTCTGCTGTGTGTGAGAGTGGTAGAAGATTGTTAGGCTTGTGGAGCGGTTGAACTCGGTGGCCTGATTATTTAAAAATGTGGAACTGCTTCTCTTTTTATTAAAAATAATTAAAAAAACCCCACAAAACTGTACCTTGTATTTGTTTGTTATGGGTTTTTTATGGGTTGTTTTTTTTTAACCTTTCAGTTACAAAATTTTTAAATGGCAGTCGCATTCCTTACAGTGAGTGCAGCCAGGTTTTTTAAAGTTGTAGTTTGTTCATGATTTTGGACTTTGCTTTAGTTTTTATGTTTTTCACAGTGTTACTAGGATTAAGAACAACAAAAAGGTTGTTGGAATTGCTTGTCTTTGACTTACAGAGCATTTGTTCCCTGGAAACGGAGCCTGGGTAAATTAGCTGACATTACCATTTTCTGAAAAAGGCCAGTTTTCATAGGTTATACATCTATAAAAAGAAAAGTATTTCCAAATCTCTCTCAACACCTGTATTCCAAGACAATTTCAGCTTTTGAATTATTTGCCTACGCAACTGTAATCCTGCTCCCTGTGCATAGATGTTGATGATGGGGACACAGTGACAGATTTTATGGTCCAGGAGCGAGAACGTGGTATTACCATTCAGTCTGCTGCCGTTACGTTTGACTGGAAGGACTACAGAATCAACCTGATTGACACGCCAGGTATTTCACTTTAGCAGTACTCGCATTATTATGGGAGAGGAGATGAGGTGGAGTGTCGTAGAATTTAAGTCTTGCTTTTAAATGTGGTGCAGTATTTATTTGGTTTAATTGTGGCAGTAAAAAGCCCTGTACTGAGCTCTCTTCACCTTTAGCTAGTTATTGTTTGCAGGTGCCTAATCTAGCTTGTTTTATGTGAACTCAAACTGTTAATGTTAAATTGCTCTCAGTTCTGGGATTGCAGTGCAACGATCTTTTGTGTTTCAAGGACTGATGATGTGTTGCTCAGCAAGCAAAGACAAGGTTGTTTTGACATGACTTAAAAATAAAATAAAATTGTAGTGATCTATTGGTGTTGCCTGTTTGAATTATGATGATGTAAAAGGAAGATTGTCTTTTAGGTCATGTGGACTTTACAGTGGAAGTGGAACGTTGCTTGAGAGTCCTGGATGGAGCTGTAGCCGTGTTTGATGCTTCAGCTGGTGTTGAGGTAAAAGTAACTGGTAGATATTTTTTTTAGGTACCGTCGTATGCAAAACTAAACTGAGTAACAGTCCTCGGCCCAACAACAAAACAATTAGATCTGCCTGTGGGTTTGGGGGTTTTCTTTGTGGTTTTTTTTTTTTTTTTTTCCAAAACTATGCAGGAAATTCTTGCATTATGTCCATGTATCAGTAAGACACTACTTCTGAATCTGAACTGATTTTCACGTTTACCTGTTTTAACTTTCCAATGAAAATGCAGTCGTGAATTGTACATGTACAATTACTGGAAACACAACTGGTGTTGCTAGTAATGTGTACAATAAATGTGCAACTAGTAGACAAATAACTAGCAGAACCACAGTAATTTCTAGTGTTGTAGCCACGGAAATGCTTACTTGTGTGTGCTTAAAGCACATTTTACTTAGCAGTGAAGTCTTAAGTCTCTACTGTTTTTTTTTTCCATGTATATCCCAAGTCACAGAATTGTTGGACTTCTAGAGATCATTTAGTCCAACTCCCCTGCTAAAGCAGGAACGCCTGGAGCACATCACTCAGGACTGCATCCAGGCAGGTCTTGAAAATCTCCAGGGAAAGGGACTCCACAACCTCCCTGGGCAGCCTGAACTCATCCCTCAGAGTGTTGGAGTGTCTATTTCTGCTACGGCCACCAGTATTTCCATTCTGTCTTTTGCTTTAGGCCCAGACTCTGACAGTGTGGAGACAAGCAGACAAACATCAGATACCACGAATTTGCTTTTTGAATAAGATGGACAAGAACAAGGCAAGGTATTTAGACGCTTACTTTAATAATTGCTAAGAATGTATGTAATCAAAGTTTTGCTGTTAAGCATAGTTCAAGCCATTTTTGATTATGCACGTGCATACTTTTCTGTAATTGTAGGCATAATTTTTGCCATAAATAGGGAGAAGTAAGCCTATTTTACTATATCATTATGTTTTGTCTAACTTGGTATCTATTGTTTTAATATAGTTTTACATATGCTGTTGAGAGCATCAAACAGAAGTTGAAGGCTAAACCGTTGCTTTTGCAGGTAAGCTTAGAAATTAAATGTTTGTTTGCTTTCTTTCAAATAGTACTTACTTCTTAATTTTTTGCAGCTCTCTTAAATGTCCGCTCTATTTGCAGTTGCCCATTGGGGAAGCCAAGACCTTCAGAGGACTGGTTGATGTTGTGACTAAGGAACAAATAATTTGGAAACCTACTTCTGATTTGGATGATGGAAAAAATTTTGAGCAAAAGCCGCTGCTGGAGTCTTATGACCCTAACCTTTTCCAAGAAGTCCAGGATGCCAGAAATGCCTTAATAGAACAAGTAAAGTTCTAAAGTAAATACATAATATATTTAACACCGTTTTTTAGAACAGTAGGAAAAATAGTCTGAAAGGGACCACCGGAGGTGTCTGGTGCAGTGGCCAGCTGACTTCACCATTAGATCAGGTTGCTTAGGCCTTGTTCAGTTCAATTTTCAGGTCTCCAAGGATGGTGATTACAATCTGTCTAGGCAGCCTGTCCAGTGCTTGGTCATCCTTGCAGTCAAACATTTTTTCTTTTTGTCCCATGGGAATTTACCACGTTGCAGCCTGTGGCAGTGCCACTTCTCCTTTCCTTGTGTTTTCCCTGAAGCAGGCCCACCATCATCTCCATATTTCAAGTAGTAAGGGACAGTGTTTGCATCCTGCCTTAGCCTCTGCAAGTTAGACAAACCCATCTCTCTGTGCATCCAGCTGCACTTCAGCCACCTTAGCTGTTTTCCACTGGACTTTGCACAGTTTGTCAGTCTTCTTTGTGCTGAGGAACCTAGAGCAGACAGTGGTTTAGATCCAGCTTCATAAGTGCTGGGAAGAGGGTACTAACCACTTGCCCTGATCCACTGGTGTTGCTCTGACTGATGCTGCCTGCTGTGCTCTTAGCCTTTGTCACTGGAAGGGGACACTGCTGACTCATGCTCAGTTGTCCAGCAGGACCCTCTGGTTGAATTCTGCAGAGCTGTTTCCTAGCTAGTTGATTCCCACTCTGTCTCAGCACATCGATTTGTTCTGTCCACAGTGCAAGGTTCTGTATCTGTCCTTATTGAACTAACTTCAGATTTTCTTCACATCCTTTCATCTGTCAAAGATGCTTAATGCACATTGGAAACGCTACTGCGTGGTGGCAAAACGTGCTGAATATACACTGTTGGGATCCATGGCTCTTCAATAAATGTGTAAAATGAAAAATACTCCCTGCCTTCAAGTAGGGAACTGAAGAAAGAAGACATCCTTTCAATTCGCTAACATGGCATCTGGTACTCTTAGTCTTAGATGCCAAAAAGATAATTGGTATTTTGACATGTGGCCTGGCAGATGTGACCCAGAACCTGTAGGATGTCCAAACCCTTCTGGAGTGGCAGCTAGAAGTTGGATAGGCTGTTGCAGGCTGGTCAAAATGGTGCTACATACTGTGTTAGAGGCAGCTGAATCCCATCATAAATCCTGTTGCAAATCCATCCAAAAAGTCAATGGGAGGGATGAGAAAAGAACAATATAAATATTTCTTTAACATAAATTTTCATATTGAGAACTTAAGAAAATTAATAGAAACTTGATCTACTTGACACTAGGTTTTGCATGGTTGACAGTTTAGAAGGTGTGAAGAATGGAAGTAAAAGAATAATTTGCTTATTGAGCAGTGCAGAACATTTGAAATAATTTGTCCAGAGTGTTTTTCTTCTCCCCTAAGCTGGCATTTTAAGGTTTCACATTATTTTGTGTGATTTAGGTAATGATACTGGAGTATTTGGTTGTATTTGATAGACTCTAAGCAAGTCTTTTCTCCAAGTAAAATGGGTTGGGTTTTTTTATTACATTTGCTTTGCTTATATACAACTTAAAAATGTAGTGCACTCGAATGCATACTTTTATGAGAAAAAATTGTGAGGTTAACAACTATGTTTATCTCCACTATCAATCCATTTTGTGGAAGGGCTGTCCTCCATACGACTTTGAATAGCACTGTGCAAGTGCATAAACAGATGATGCTAGGCTCTGGGTTTCCTTTGAAACGTGAGATTGGAGAGATCCATTTTATATTGCACTGAGTTCAGTAAAACATATGCATATTCTGGTTTTTCAAAATTTCCAAGTTCTAAATGGGAGTGTTATCACTCAGCCTCTTATCTTAAGTAATGTATTGTCAGATAGAAAGCTTTGAACAGTGTCAGGTTTTTTTCCTTTGGTTCCTGGGCCCTTCCTGAAGCAGGAAGGGGTCTATCAGTGGTGCGATAATTGGGATGACTTTGTGTACATAAAATATTCTTTAATGTATTTTCTATCCTATTAACATTCCTTATCAGAAATACTGTTAATTTTTATTACATTGTACAGAATGTAAAATTTAGTAGTTTGGGTACCGGTCATTTTGCACACTTGCTTTCACTTAATTAAATGAACACTTCCCTTTATCTCTCATTTTTTAACTATCACCTTGATTAGACTTGTAATTCTTTATCAATGATTCATTTCAGTATTTGTTAAATTGCTGTGGTAGCCGCCAGAGGGGGCAGAGTGCCTTCCGGCATGTACAGTGCCCTGGGTCTAAAACAGTGCAAGGCTGTATGTCAGAGGAGGTTCAAAGAGTAGTTAACTTATTTGTCAAGCTAAGTGGTACAGTTTGAAAATACAGATCAGCTCTTGGACCTACAAGAAGGTCCTTTGACCTGATGAAGGTCAAAGTGCCCTGAAGGCTTGTCTGTTTTTTTCCGGATGTATATCTGTTGATTCACAAAGGTTACTTGCTGGTAACTTCAGACTTTGCCCCTTTTGCAGATCTGAAATACATTCAGTTTTTGCCCTTCGTGGCTGTCACTCTATGGCTGCAAGTTTTTTCAGTTTCAGGGAGAAGTACAAACATTCTCTCTCCCACTGATCCTCTGCCTGACAGTAACTTTATGAGTTGATTTTTTTATTATTATCTTTTCCCCTCCATCCTTTCTTGAAACCTTCATTTCCGTAATTTTCTGTGGTTTGAGTTTACAATTGCTGACATCCTTAAAGGCTTTGTTCCTGCTCTGTTTAGCTTTATATATCCAAAATAAGTAAGATTTGTGACTTGTCTGTGAAAGTGCTGTATGCTAAATAATAAAGAACTATTCTTTTGAAGGTTGCAGATTTGGATGATGAATTTGCTGAACTGGTTCTAGGCGAATATAGTGAAAATTTTGACTTAATTCCAACTGACAAGGTAATTTTTACATTTCATTATTTATAAACAAGTTTTTACTAGACATTATTCTGAAGGGCTAGGTTTTTCTTCCTTGGGCAGATGTGCATTTTTTATCAACAAAAAAAAAAAGTCATACCAGCTTTTGTAGTGAATTTACAGTACTATGTATTTAGGACAAAGTATATTCAAGCTTAGTATGAATTTTGTATGATGATGCATTAGCTATTATTCTCAGACATGCTAGGCATAATTTTAAAGGTAGGGTGCCTTTGTTCAGGAAGGTTTGGTTTGTGGGATTTTTTTTTTAACATTAGGCTGCTGCAAAAAATTTTTGGGAAAGGTGAATGGAATTTTCAGGCAGACTCAGTGCAGTTTTTGTCTGAACTGCTGATGCTTACTAACAAAAGTAGCATCTCAACCACCCTGAACTGGTTGGATCCTCAGACACTGCGTATTGAAAGTGGTGAGGTGTGACATATCTGAATTGAAAGGACTGTTAGAAAAGGAACAAGAACAGCTGCAGATCTTCATAAAGTGTTTAGAAATCTCAAAATCACTATTTTAGCATCTAAACATCCGGGGTTACAGTTTGGAGCTCATTAAAAGCAGTGAAAAGAGTTTGCGTGAGTGATGTTGTATTTGCAACCACGCTTTTTGAGTTTGGGGGATTTCTTAGCTGTATCTGATAGCTGGAATACAGTCCAGGCTAAATTGTAGTTCACTTGCTAATAGAAAATAACTATTTTTTGCAGTTGCAGTCTGCTGTCCGCAGGGTCACGCTGGCTCAGAAGGCGGTCCCTGTGCTCTGTGGCAGTGCCCTGAAGAACAAAGGAGTGCAGCCATTACTGGATGCTATTACTATGTACTTGCCTGCGCCTAATGAGCGCTCATATGAGTTTCTGTAAGTATGGGGAGAAAAAGGAAAAATGAGTGTGAAAGCATAAAAGGAAAAATATTGAAAGAGCATTTGTATCTTTAAAAATGTTTACTGTTTCTAGGTATGAAATAACAGTAGAGATGTGTGGACATGAAAATATACTTGAGAACTGGATCTGCTTGGTTAGTGCTACTGGCATTGTATGTGTTTATCTCCAGTTGTGAAACTTGTGCTTTGGAGTTCTAAAGTCTATTTTTAATCTGAGGATATTGCCATTTTACAAAATTAGGGTCTATGGGTCATCCTTAGTATTGGCTGAGCTGCATGACATCTTATGTATCCTGCTGGAACTAGACCTGCTTAGGTTAATATTTTTTTGTATAAATTATGATTTTTAAAAACCTGCCCCTATTAATATTACAATAAGAAATTTGGATAAACATGTGTTTGAGTGTATTAGTCTTACAAGTATGCTTTTTGTTGTGCTTTTTATTTTGCAGACAATGGTACAAGGATGACCTGTGTGCCCTAGCGTTTAAAGTTCTCCATGATAAATGTCGTGGACCACTAGTTTTCATTCGTGTCTACTCAGGTTCACTGAAACCTCAATCAGCTGTATATAATATTAACAAAAGTTGCACGTGAGTAAGACAGAGGTGTTGGTTTACTGTGGCGTTGGAATATCTGCTGAAGTCCTGAGTAATAGAAGAATTTCATTTTCAGGGAGAGAATGAGCCGGCTGCTCCTCCCTTTTGCTGATCAGCAAATTGAAATACCATCACTTATGCCTGGCAACATTGCCCTTACTGTTGGGTTAAAACAGGTAATGGAAAATACAAGGGAGCTTGTTTCACGAGTGCGCTTTCCACTTTATGATATTGTATCTCAGACATGTTCTTGATTATTGTGACGTATGTAAACTTGCTTTATTTGAAGTAGATGTACTTCCCCCTAAAATGAAATATTACAATGTACATATGTCAGTAATTGACCTGGGGGATGCAGTGCTGATTACATGGAGAGGACTGAAAACTGAAAGTATGTTTTAGAAGGGTTATGAGGTTTTTTTTATTTTCTAACTCTTAAAATACAATATAATCCCATGCAGAGACCTCCTGTGGGGAAGGAAAGCGATGTTCCAAATAAGATACCCAAAAGCAAAAGCATACCTTATGTTCCAATAAGTTTGTTTCATGCTTGCTTCTATTAGTTTGCTAATTTAGTGTTTTATGGTCTGAACAGGCTGCATAGATCTCATTTGCACAGATTTTCTAAAATGTAACCAACTTTGGCATGTGTAAGCAAATTTTCATTTACCAGTACTGTTCTCTATGGCCTTATGTCTTGACTGGCAAGTTAGGTTTAAAATGCAGTGGACTGCACAAAGAAGTGCTAGTCTAAATTTGAGCACAGTTTTTCCTCTTCCAGATCACTTTAGTTATTTGAAGATAGACATTACAGTAATGGTTTAAGTAGATAAATGGAGTTTAGCACAAGAGGTTTTGAGGAAGAAAAATGGTCAGCATTTGTGGTTTTGGTTTTTTGTGTTTTGTTGTGTGTTTGTGGTTTGGTTTTTTTTTTTCATACACACTTCTCTCCCTCTCCTGTGTCTTATGGGTCACTGGGTGTTGATCTGTAGAGTGCCACTGGAGATACCATAGTGTCATCAAAGGCTTCAGCAGTAGCTGCAGCACGACGAGCTGGAAGGGATGCTGCAGGAGAGAAGTCTACCAGTGATGTTGAGAGCCTTCTGCTGGCAGGTGTTGAGATCCCTGATCCTGTCTTCTTCTGCACAATTGAACCTCCTTCAATGGCCCGACAACAAGGTACAATGTAGCTAGCTAAGAATATAATCAGATATCTCTGGGCACTCAGTGGTGTCCAGTGACACGACAAGAGGAAATGGGCACAAACTTGAGTATAAGAAGTTCCACCTAAATGTGAGGAGGAACCTCTTTACTGTGAGAGTGGTAGAGCACTGGAGCAGGCTGCCCAGAGAAGTGGTGGAATCTCCTTTTCTGGAGACATTCGGAACCCACCTGGACAAGTGCAACATGCTCTAGGGAGACTCGCTCTGGTGGGGGGGTTGGACTAGATGATCTCCAGAGGTCCCTTCCAACCCCATATGATTCTGTGATTCTACAGATGAGATATTCAAGCAAAACCATATTCTCATATTTAAGGAGCAATGCTCATCACCAGTCCATGCACACCTGGTTGACATGAGAGAGTTGCACAAATTGATCAATTGGTGATCTAATAAGGACCTTTGATGTTGTGCACAAAAGTTTTGTCAGTATCCTTTGCTATTACTGCATTAAGCATTACTAGTAGTACTTTCTAGTTTTTGCATCTAGAAAAGTTGCAGTTCTTCATTTTGAAAGAAAAGATAGAGGTACTTTCATTTCCTACTGTCATGCTTACTTTTGCTGCAGTCACACTGCTGTGCTGTATGTAGTGTCCTAAGTGCAGATAACCTTGAAATGTGGTTTTCTTTTAGTCAGCATTTGTGGTTTTGCTCTATTATGAAAAGTCTTCACTTACCAAGACTTCTGTGTGTTTAGTTAGGGTTCACCCATGCAATGTGAACTGCAGTCTTACTGCCTTTCACAAGAATCTGTACCAGAGAACTAGTTTCCATTTCACTCCATTTGACCTTACTGGTGCAGGGGGAAACAGTGACAAAGGATGAGGAAGAGGCTGAGGCACTTAATGCCTTCTTTGCATTTGTCTTTAATAGTAAGACCAGTTGTTCTCAGGGTACCCAGCCCTGTGAGGTGGAACACAGGGATGAGGAGCAGAACAAAGCCCCCATAATCCAAGGGGAAGTGGTCAGCAACCTGCTATACCACTTAGACACACACAGGTATATGGGGCTAGATGTGATCTACCCAAGGGTATTGAGGGAGCTGGTGGAAGTGCTGTCCAACTGTGGAGGTCCCAGTTGACTGGAGGTTAGCAGATGTGACACCCATCCACAAGAAGGGCCAGAAGGAGGATCCAGGTATTACGGCCCTGTTGGTCTGACCTTGATGCCAGGAAAGGTTATGGAGCAGAGTGCAAGCATGTGGCAGGTACAGGACAACCGGATGATGAGGTCCAGTCAGCGTGGGTTCATTAAAGGCAGGACCTGCTTGACTAACATGATCTCCTACTATGACAAGGTGACCTATCTACTGGATGGAAAGGCTGTGGATGTTGTCTGCCTAGACCTTAGGAAACCCTTGGCACTGTTTCCTGGAGAAACACAGCATTTTCCTGGAGAAACTGGCTGTTTATGGCTTGGATGGGTATATGCTTCATTGGGTAAAAAACTGGCTGGGTGGCCAAGCATAAAGAGTTTTGATGAATGGAGTTAAATCCAGTTGGTGGCCAGTCATGAGTGGTGCTCCCCAGGGCTCAGTATGGGGGCCAGTTCTCTCTAATAGCTTTATCAATGATCTGGGTGAGGGGATCAAGTGCACCCTCAGACTTGGTGTTTGCAGACAACACCAAGCTGGGTAGGAGGGTCAACCTGCTGGAGGGTACAAAGGCTTTGCGGAGGGACCTAGACAGGCTGGCTGGCTGGGCCAAGGCCAACGGGATGAGGTTCAAAGAGGCCAAGTGCCATGTCCTGCACTGGGGTCACAAGAACCCCATGCAGCGCTAGAGGCTGGAGAGCTGCCTGGCAGAAAAGGACCTGGGGGTGTTGGTTGACAGCCCTCTGAGTACGATTCAGGGTGGCCAAGAAGGCCAACAGCACCCTGGTGTGTATGAGAAATAGTGTGGCCGGCAGGACTAGGGAAGTGATTGTCCCTCGGTACTTGGCACTGGTGAGGCCCCATCTCAAGTACTGCATTCAGTTTTGGGCCTGTCACAACAAGAAAGACATTGAGCTCCTGGAGTGTGTCCAGAGAAGAGCAGTGAAGCTGCTGAACGGTCTCAAGCACAAGTCTTATGATGAGGGAGCTGGGGTTATTTAGCTTGGACAAAAGGAGGCTCAAAGGGAGACCTTAATGCTCTCTGCAGCTACCTGAAAGAGGTTGTGGAGAGGTGAGGGTCGGTCTCTTATCCCAAGAAACAGGTGATGGGACAAGAGGCACCAGGCAAGGTTTATATTGGATATTAGGAAAAATTTCATCATGGAAAGGATTATTAAGCATTGGGTCAGGCTGCCCAGGCAAGTGGTTGTGTCGCCATCTGAGGTATTTAAAGGACACGTAGCTATGGTTCTTAGGGACATGGTTTAGTGGTGAACTTGGCAGTGTTAGGTTAATGGTTGGATTTGATGATCTTAAAGGGCTTTTCCAACCAAAATGATTCCATGACTCTTTTGGAAATAGATGCTTTCAACTCTGTATCTTCATTCCAACCAAGCCAAGCTTGTTTGGGGGTGAAGGGGAGGAAGGACAAGTACCAGTGTAGTGTGATGGAATGGAGCAAGGTAGGGGACAGATTTGGAGCAGTATGTTTGAGGGCTGAGCAGTCTCAGCTGTGAGTTCTGTAGCTGCTTTCCTCAACAGTTAAGGTAATGGGAATGAGAAAAAAATAAATTGCATCTGAACCTTTTCATCTTGAACTCATCTTAAAATATTTAGGCAAATCACGAGTTGGTTGACAATTTTTGTTTTCTGTGAACAGGTAGCACTTACAGGTCCATTCTGTCTTCACAGGAGTACAAAATACCACTCTGAAAACAGTATTTTTAATAAATTAAAAGCAGTGTGTAGCATGCAGTTAACTTATTGGAGAGAATTAGCAGTTGCAAGTTGCTTGTAATTTGAGTTGACTATTTGCCAAAATCTGTGCTTCTTCGGGGTCCTTTTGATTCCTTCTGCGAATAAGATTTGACCTTATGAGGCAAGTGATTTTTAAGACATTCCTTTGATTCTCAATTTACTGAAATCTCTTTAGATGTAATGTTTGATATTTATGTACAGACTTGGATAACGCATTGAGCTGCCTTCAGCGTGAAGATCCAAGTTTAAAAGTGAAGCTGGATCCTGACACAGGACAAGTAAGATGAGTCTTCTATTGTTCACCTTATAACCAGGCTTTAGTTAAGAACTCAAGACCATGCTTTGGTTAGTTCATTTGCCTACTGAAATTTTCTTGAATAAGAAGGACTCTCTAAACGTGCGTATCTTACAAGTATGAAGCTCTGTGCATCAAACTAAAATGGAGCCTTGTGCACTTGTGCTTAACAAAGGAAGTCATCCTGTGATCTGTATGTTTTTGACAGTTTTGTATTAAAAAAGTTTGAATTACATAGACTTTAAGGTAAAGTGAGATGACCTGTCTTACAGTGGTCACAGTAGTGGTAAATACCCTCTCACATGGTATTTACGTCTGATGACCTAAAGCAGTCCTGTTTTCTCTCTAGGCTCCTTAGAATTTGAAGTATTTCAAGAGGCTATTAACAGCATGCAGGTCCTTGCTTCAGCATTTGTATTAAAACCTGAGTTTTGCATGTTTCTCCTGTTCTCTCTTAACTCTCTTCTTAATAGACTATTCTTTGTGGCATGGGAGAGCTACACATAGAGATCATTCATGACCGAATCAAACGTGAATATGGAATTGAGACTTATTTGGGACCTCTTCAAATAGCATACAGAGAAACCATTGTAAATGCTTCCCAAGCCACAGGTAAAATGAGCGAATGGAAGAAACATCTTGTTTCTGGTCTTGTAGCTTGATTTACTTTAAATGACCTTACGAGTAACTTTCAGAGGAATTTTATGTATTAAGTGGTGCTTTCTTTCCAAATGGTTGTTTTGCTTTTTCCCCTCTCCCTTTGCAGATACATTGGACAAAACAGTAGGAGATAAACGACACATAGTAAGTGCAGAGTTAGAGGTGAGGCCCAGGTTAGGAGAGAGAGCAACAACAAAACCTGTCATCGAGTACGCTGCAAGCGTCATTGAAGGGCTACCCAAGGAACTCCAAGGACCTATAGAAAATGGAATCACAAATTCATGCATTCAAGGTAAAGGAAGTGCTATGACAGCTGCACTGGTCTGACATTTCTGTAAGAAGCAATTTAATGTGTTTCTAGGGGGGAAGACTCCTTGGTAGCTTGAAAACTGGTACATACTAACAGTAGATGCAAAGGAGAATTCTGAAATTTCCATAACTACAAAAATTGACAAACACTACTTTCCCTATGCCAGGAATAGAAGTCAGCATGCCTTTGTTTTTAGGTTCGATTTCTTCTCAGTTATTCAAGTGTGTTTTGGTTTGTTCTTTTTATAAGAGATAAGGTGTTTTCTTGATGACATCATGTGGCAGAAGGAGTTTTGGAGGCCAGCATGTGTGTACCACACTTCTATTAGAGTTCCTGATTTATTTTTTTATTTAATACTAGATTAAACTCATTAAAGTGTATAATAAAAAGCATTACATAATCGAAAAGTACAGGCTTTGAGGTGGTCACATTGTGTTGAAAAGGAAAATAGAGAAGATATTCTGGCTCCTGGGTAAACAGAAGGTTTCACTGCTTTTTCAAATGAGGTCTTGATTCAATAGATAAACTTTACATGCTATAATGTATTAAAAAGTAACTTAATTTCTGGGAACAGTTGTATTGATGAGCACACTTGGACACTTTTGATTCTGAAAGTTATTTTGGTAGAGTAAGAAAGAAGAGACAAAGCTAGGTAATGACAGAATCACAAAATGAGGAACAAAATGAGTCATGCCTTTAGGGGTGGGAAGGGGAAGGGAAAGAGTAAAGTGAGAAGTTTGAAATTAATCCTGAAACTCTTATTGCATGTGTCTTAATGTTCTGAAGAACAAATGTGCTCTTTTCTTTTTCTTTTTTTTTTTTTTTTTTAGGGCCCTTGCTTGGATTCCCAGTTCAGGATATAGATGTGACAGTACAATCACTGACAGTGCATCCTGACACCTCCCACACCATGGTATCAGCCTGTGTCTCCCGTTGCATGCAAAAGGTACATTGAAATTATATGTTTCGATACCTGATAACTGTTGTTCTCCATGAGAAGAACAGAGTTCCTCCCCGTACTGGGGACTTGATAGCTTTTGGGAGTAGAAAATGCAAGAATCGATGTTAGCTTGAGTTATAGAAGTATTTATTATGTCAGTGTTCAAAAAAAGAAGTCAACATAACTGTCCTTCCCCTCCATGTAGGCTTTGAAAAAAGCTGGTATACAAATACTGGAGCCCTTGATGAACCTAGAGATCACAATAAGTGAAGATCATCTCAGTGCAGCACTCGCTGACCTCGCACAGCGGAGAGGCAGCGTTCAGGAAATCCAGAGTCGTCAAGATAACAGAGTTGTGGTTGCTTCTGTTCCACTAGCAGAAATGATGGTATGTGATTATCTAATTAACAGTTAAAAGCAAATCTCTGGGGTTTTTGGTTTTTTTAATATATACTGAAAAATAATCAGGCTTCAGGTCACTTTTTCCATAACAACGCTTCAGGTTGTTATGGATGGATAAACTTGAATGGATTTTTTAAATTATATTTTAATTATTGAAGGTCTGAAGCAAGTGCCTACAAATCTAGTGGGCACTAGTGGTATTTTTGTGCCTGATTCAGATTGTTAAACCAGCAAGTTTTCAACTGTAAATCAGAAAAGCAGTATTTACTACTGAAACAAGTTTCACAGAGAATAGGTTTTTTTTAAATTATATTATCACGTTGACTCACGAATCTATTGCACTTTCAATACAGTAATAGTAAATATTATTACAGTAATATTATTATTAGTATGTTGCCTCTCTCTCTGTGACCTAAGCAGCGTATCTTCCTTTCCTCCTACCTTGAGTGACCTTTGCTCTCCATTCGTCCAGGGCTATTCGACAGTTCTGCGTTCTCTCACATCAGGCTCAGCAACTTTCACTTTGGAGCTTGCCAGTTACCAAGCCCTGAACAGTCAAGAGCAAAACGCGCTTCTCCAGAGGAAGATGGGGTTGGTGTGATTGCTTTACTGTGTAGAAAAATAAAGATACGTTTCTTACCCTCCCTGTTAAATATTTTCAGGAGCCCATTTATGTACACCAGTATGTTCTTTTGGGACCAACTGGTTGTGGTAAATGAGGAATTAGCAGCTGTATGAGCAGATGCTGCTTTTATCTGTCCAGGGGAAGGTTCAAGAGATGATTCTGTTCTTCTGGCAAAGCCTGGAAATTGCCAAGCAGCTGAGCAAGAAATGCAACCACATCTTATTGTATAGATCTCTGAAATAAGAACTGATTTAAAATCCTCTTCCTAGAAATGAGCACTGAGGGCATCTTGATGTGCGATTAGAAGTTTCTTACTTCATTAAGTGAAGTTTGTAGAGTTTATGTCAATAAATGAAATAACTTTACAGTTCTGACAGTCTGTATCTTGATCAGTTTTCGGCTGAATAAAAAAGCATGGTTAGTAAATACTTTAAATGGAACAACTAACTGTAAAAACATTACTTCCTGTATTGTTAGAAACCAGTTTGAACCAGAGTTCAAGACTGGCTGTAACTTCTACCCAGGTTTCATTTAGCAAGTAAGGAGAATGGATGCTTCTGCAATTCAAGTAAGATCTGTGAAAAAAAAAAAAAAAGATAGTGAACCCTGCCCCCTACCTTAGAGTGTATGTTGAGGGGGTTTGGGGTTTTTTGACCTTTAGGAATGGATGATTTAAGTTGTAATGGTTCTGACTTGCTATGTGTTACAAATCAGTTCTAATTTGCAATTTGGTCACATAGAAAAGTGGCAAATTGTAAGATACACTGAAATAAAAAGATAGTTTGTTCTTTATTTAAATAGCATCTTTATTGTTCTTTAACTTCAAGATGTGACAAAACTGGAGTCTGTAACTCTGGTTTCAAGTTTCAGTATTTCACAGTGAAGTATCCCCATTTCTAATGAAATCCTTTTTACTACAACAAGAACGTCAATTTTATTTTAAAAGTGAAAATTTTAAGCCTTGGTTCATATTTCAAGCTGCATGTACATACATTCATACTGCAGAGGCACTTCAGATTGTTGACTAGAAATTGCTGCAGCAGTTACTGCCCTCTTGCTTCATGGGCACAGTATCCAACAAACACAGGTTCAGCTGCTATGCCACGGCTGTTAAAATAAAATAGAATTTATGTAATTAATTAATAAATTAAACACCTGGCTGGTTGTACAGGCAGGAAGAGGGATACTAGCCCTCTCTTTTGATCTTTGTGTAAAGAAAACTACTTCCAAGAAATAACAGATTAGGAAG
Source organism: Scolopax mira (assembly GCA_004320125.1). Taxonomy (NCBI): domain Eukaryota; kingdom Metazoa; phylum Chordata; class Aves; order Charadriiformes; family Scolopacidae; genus Scolopax; species Scolopax mira. Next base: position 41,529 of record BJBW01002065.1, read on the forward strand.
TGAAAGAGGGCCCTATTCTACAGTTGATTATATTTTAGTTAAGTACAGTTCTGTGTTTCAATAAGATGTACCAGAGTACTAGAAAAAAGGTTGAAAAGCTTAAATTCAGAATCTAAATGTCTTGATGTTCTGCAAAATATACTGCTTCTATTGAAAAGAGAAGAATATGAACCTTGCATATTGACATTTGCACACATACACTCCCCAAATGTTTCTTTCATACACAGTTCTTTGTAATTTTAATTAATTTTTTGGGGGAGCCAGTTTTACTAAATACAGGATTTTTTCTATCAACATTAGCATAAGTTATTTTCACGTGGCTTCAAAAACAAACAAAAAAACCCTTAGCTTATGAGCTTATGATGATGCAGTAAGATAGTATAAAAAGATATTTCAGAATTAAAGGTCCTTGCCCTGCTACAACTTCCACAGTCTGTATCAACATGTATAAAAATGTTAGTAGGGACATAGACCTTTGCCCAGGCTCTAAAACTTTACAGTCTGACTGATTAAATGACACAATGCTGAGGAAGACCTATGTATGTGAAAGGTAACAGAACTGCAGCTCTAAGGAATGTTCATTTCATCAGCAGAAAGGGAATGGGTTCTCTCATATCTTTTTGGTTCAGGACGTATATAAAAGGAATAAATTTTGAGGAGGACATGTCCTTTTGTTAAGGTAGTCTGTTTATAACAGGAATTGTTAACTCTAAGTTTATGGTGAAAACTGCCAGCAAAGCACTTTTATCACCAGAACATAGTTTAAGGAAGAAGTGTGCAGCAAGTTCAGGGAGTAGTCCTCAGTCTGCCCCTGTGTTCTGCATCTTTCACTGCCAGGGCAGCCACAGTGACCTGGATCAGCTCCCTCTGCAGCGTGACAAGCCAACAGTAAGGAAGACGATGGAGGTGCAGAATAGTTAACCAGTTCCAGGAATAGCATGGCTTAGTTCCCTGTAAAACCCTAATCCTAGAGGTACAGCCAGTGTAAACTTTACTGTTCAGTGTTTTTTGAGCACCATCAAGAAGCACGCACCTATTAAGTGATAAGACATATGTTTTTAAAGCCCTTTAATAATGTTTTTAACACTTATTTATTAATTCCCTCTTAATATATCTATTTTTCTCATGACTGAAGGAGATAACACAATTTACATATAGGTGCTTTCCTATAGCATTATTTTAAGCCAGCTTGAAATAAACCAAACAAGTCAAAATTTATGAGTCACTCAGAACTAACTTAATTAAAGAGTTACTTTATACTATATGAGAAAACAACATAAACCAGGACATAAACTATAAGCTGAAAGTCAGTGGTTCTGACACAATCATGCTAAGACATCCACAGAAACATGACCAGAGTGCTCAAGTACTGACTCTAACTGCCTGCTCTATGTTACTCTCTAAAAAGCTGATTTCTGTCTAGCTCAAAATACTTCTTCACACTGTTGGGATTTTCAGTGATTGGTTGTAAACTTTTGTAGAGGAATTAAATTGCATGTTGCATTCTTGCTGCAGTCCAGCCTCACAGCAGTATTTGGAAAAACCGAAAAGGCTCTCTGACTGTTTACTTTTAAAAGTGGAGTCAACTTGGACTTAAGACCTAGAAACCACTCGTTTCTACAGCTGTGAATATACAAAGACAGCACTAGCAACAGTTAACCAGTAACTTGTCTAGATACAGTCAGGAAAGATCTGCAGAGAAAAATAGGTTAAAAACTGACTTTGTTTACAATTGTCATAAATAACTAAAATTTATCATGGACTCCTGACCCATGCCTCTCAGTGAATATACTAAAGCAATTCCTGAAGGAATAGCTCACCCAAGGTCTCTGCTCATGCAAATAGCTCCACTTGATGGACTGCTGTAGGGCTTTAATTATTATTTATAATAAATAATTAACAACTTTTTTAAAAAGTCTGCTTTTTCTCCTGTCTCTGCACTCCCCCCACATACCCTTTAATACCTCTTTTTTGTCTGAAATAAGTCAATCATGGTGTTGTTTTTTCCTTTAAAGAAAATTAATGAGTTCTGAAAATTTTAGTTGCAAAACTGTCTAGAGCTCCTGCCTTAGTGTATCTGTTCTTCCTCTTCTGTGGATACAAAACCACATGGGATGATGTTCATGTGACGTTCATTAGACTGCTGCAGGCTCTCCTCCCTCCGTGTCCAGGCCTGCACTTGATCTCCATTGGTTGTCAGGCAGGAGAACCAAGCTTTGCTACAGCTACTAGTCAGAGTCATAGAATGGTTTGGGTTGGAAGGGACCTTAGAGAGCATCGAGTTCCAACCTCCCACTAGAGCAGGTTGCTCAAAGCCCCATCCAGCCTGGCCTTGAACAACTCCAGGGATGGGGCATCCACAGCTTCTCTGGGCAGCCTGTTCCATTGTCTCACCACCCTCACTGTAAAGGATTTTTTTTCTGGTATCTAATCTAATCTAAATCTCCCCTCTTCCAATTTAACACCGTTGCCCCTTGTCCTGTCTTACCGGAGCATGCGGCATCGGTGATTAGTCAGTCTCTCATAGGCATCCTGCAAGTTGGTCACATTTTTGCTGCTCCAGAGTCTTTCCCCTACAGCACTTGCTCGAGGCCTGTAAAGATGTATTGAGTTTTAGAGTAGTTATGATCTACAACCAGAATAGGAAAGTTTTTAATACCAAGTTTTATATATATCCAGAAGCATACATTTTTATTGCAGCTCAGGCTCAGCACAGAGCGCTGTAACCAGTAACATACAGCCCTGTTGGATTAATTAATGCTCCATGTAGCTGGCTTTCTAAAATCTAAAGATAAAGCAGTGCATACCATAATCTTGGCGTGAGGTTAGTTGCATCCACAAATTCTCCCCACAGGCAAGCTTCTCCACCTATTAAAAGCTTTTTCTGTTTTTCAGATCCTGAAGTCAAAGCAGAAAAAGTTAGAATTTCTATTTGCCCAGACAATGGGCATTTATCAACAATTTCATTTTCCAATACTGAGAAAGGACTGATTCAATTGTTCACTGAATTGAACAGTCAAGAAAGGACTGTTCAATTGTTTGTTTTATCATATAAAATTATCTGCCCTGAACACTACCTTAACATTTTGGTAGTCTTGCTACTGAATGTGAGAACAACCAGACTATTTGCACAGAAAACCTGTTTCCCTTCTCTGTCAGAAAGGATTTTGCCTTTTATCCTCTGAAAGACATTCCTCAGCATTCTGACATTCTTCAGAGATTTCAGCCCTGATTGAAACTGTTCATTCTATCATGCACAGAACGTTCCTTGAAAGAGCTATGAAGTCAGGTGTTCTCCCTGATGAGCTCTGAGAATTACCTTGCACAAAATGAAAACCCCAGGGAAAGAATAAGATGTTTGTATCAACTTCAGCCAGACAGAGAAAACATCTTTTTCTAGACCAGCCTAACGTTCTAGACATTGCTAACATGAATTCAATGTCTGTCTACCAACAGCCATTTTGCACAACTCTGGCCCTAATACATGATGCATCTGTCCACCAGTGCCAGATGCTTGAGGAAGGTAACACTTTTCCCTGTGAGAAGTGGAAAGCTGTGTATTTATTTGAGAATTTTCCAGAGTTCTAGCAGACATTAAAGTCCTTTGATTACAGTCTGTCTGATCATAGTGACTGTATGAGCACTCCAAATAGCCTTATTCTTTCCATTTTTGCCTAATTATGAATCGAAGACTTTCATGGACAAAAGAAAAGTAACAAACCAGGGAAGTTAAGCGGTTCAACGCTGTAGTACTTCTTCCAGTCTTGCCCATAGCTAATGTAGTCTAAGTACCAGGGAGCTGACAGGATAGCAGTGAACCCAGCTGCAGTGACACTGCTCAGTTCATGAGCGTAGTTGTTTCCCATCCACACTTGAACTACAGTGTCTGGTTTCAGCTAAAAGAAGAGAAAAAAAAAAAACACGCAAAACACTAGAGGCAATCTTAATTGCTGTTACCAGGAAAAGAGGATGATGGATTTCAAAACTGGGTATTGTGTTTCAAAAAGTTTCAGAAGCTACCTTTTGTTATTTCCACCTCCCCCACACTCTAAAACTGATTAGCTCTTTGCTGGTTTTAAACAGCGTTCGCACTAGAGAGAAGCCTAGGCTATACCACAAACAGCTAATGCCCTGAGAGGGTTCCTACATGCACTAGTTCTCTTACCAGCTCTGGAAAGCTAGCAGCACCCGGTGGGTTACTAGACCACAGACAGAGCTATGTGAGGAAAAAAAAAAAAAACCAACATGGAAGCTCAGAAACTTCCCTACTCTTTACTCAAGAAGCTCTAAAGCAGATTATATTATCTGTGTTCTTTAGATATTTCAATGCTGGTGTCCCTGTTCCACCTATTTTACACATTCAATAAATGATAATTTCAAGGCAAGCCCCACACCTGGGGACACTTGCGACAGTCGGCAGACTTGCCTTAACTCTTAAAAGACACAAGCACAACTACTTCAGAGTCTACTATAGCCTTCCACAATATTCTGCAGTTACACAAGAGTATCTTACTTATTTTTCCATCTTACCTGTGCTTTGTTGTCAAACACTTCTTGCCAGACCATATATCCTTTGTTATAGGAGGAAACAATGTCCAAAATCCTAGAATTTAGAAATAAGTTCATGTTTGTGAACTTCAGATCAGTACAGCCACACTGTTTTCTACCCTGAGGCACATCAGACCTTTCCCAGCACTGAACAGGGGACCAAGAAAAAACGTATTTTTCTGCAGCTTTTGGTGCTCTGCCTCAAAGAGGGTGCTCTCCCATGTATAAGGATATGCAGATGCAGTAACACAAACTGATGTTCAGAACTACCAGCAACTCATACAGGTGCCTAAATCCATGTTTTTTTAAGATTAAGAGAAATAAATGGCAGCAAAAACCTCAGGACTTTTCCTCCCCACCCAATGTGTTGACATTACAGCAGTTACCTGGTCTAAGCTATTCAGAGGGTATGTAGAACTAGACTCTATATCCTTATTTTGTCCCATAATTTAAAACTGCAAACTTTACATTATTAAAATGAAAGAAAGCAGGCAGTCCCCCATACATGGCAATTTTTGAAAGCAATTAAGATAATCTAGATCAGCTTCAGTATCTGCACCTCAACACTACCCTTAGACAGTGACTGAAAAGCTGAACAGGAATTTAAACACCAACGTACTTCTGAATATAGTAAGATTCCAGTTTAGCATAGTCAGTGCCAAATCCTTGCTTCTTCATGAACTCTCTCACATCAGGGTTAGATTTCCTTAAATGATAACAAAATAAGTTAGAAAAAAAAAAAAAAAAGAATATTTTTGTTATGTTTTAAACCAGGTTTCTCAACCATTTCCACCTATGCCCAGCAGACTACCCGATGCCTCAGGCATGCCATAGCCTGGAATGCACAACAGGGTAGAAGCAGCAAGCTAAAATGATTTAGGTATTTGGAAACAGTTTCATCCCAATTAGAAGTAAAGCCAACAGTCCTGCTTCTCTGTTAGAACTACTGGAGTCCCTGTTCTGAAGCAGCCTCTGGTAGGCTGCCTCAAGCTCCTAAGAGCTCTGGGGTTCCTGGCTTCTCTGTGACTTTGCAGGAAGGTTGCAAAAGTGTGTCTGGAAACTGAGCACCATAATAACAAAGGATCAAGAATTTGGGAAAATAGCCAGAAAACTAACCAATACTTTTGTAATAAAGCATTTGTAAGAATTTTTTTTTTTCTATTTAAAAATTGAAGGAAGTCCTGAGTGTTCAGATTTGATGTTTCAAGAGAATGTGCAGACGCTAACTAGATCAATGTGAATACTCATGCAATTAGATCTGCTCCAAATCCTGTAGTATTAGTTACTGCAGCAGAATGACTCCAAAATATTCAAAATCCACAACCAATTGAAAAGCTGTACAAGCAGACAGGAGACAGTAGTGTAATAACGCTGGCACATTTTCTGGAAGGCAGAACTCAATGGAAAGAACTGCTTTTCCTTTAACACCTAAGCATGTAAATGTTAATTATCTTATATAGTACTTTTCTACCATACTAGTTCTCCTTTCAGCCAGGTTTCCTGAAGAAATCCTTTAGTGTACCTGAACAGTTGTGAAACTGCTAGTCAAAACTGCACAACATCACTTGCTTGTTGAGGATTACAAACACACTACTGAAAATTGTTACAAAAGTAGGAGTGGAGATCTTTGGGTTAAGCAATGAAAAATTGTCTCACACAACTGAGTTGCATAATTGATGGATTTAAGCAAGTTTAAGAGGCACCAATTATTTATTCTTTGAACTGTCACCATACCAACAACTGAAGTCCACTTCATCTCCTCCCAAATGAATGTATGCATCTGGAAATACACTGCTGATCTCTCTGTAGAATTTAGTCATGAAATCGTAAGTTGTATTCAAAATAGGATTTACAGGTCCAAAGGACCCAGTTGGATGTTCTCCATTGTAACAAGCTGTAAGAAGATCTTTCTGACCTAATAGAAACAATTAATAGAGGATATTCAGTTCCATGTTGGTATGCTAACTTCAGTACCAGGAAAAGACAGTTACCCATGTTAAAAAGGTTAATATTAATGACTTAAATGTTCATCTAAGCATAATCAAATACAGGCAGGATGAAATAAAACAACTTGCTCAAGGTTGAAAAACCCTCTAACTGGAAATTAGGACTCTGGCTTTTAGATTTCTGATTTAACACACACTAATTTATAAATCTGTATTTATGTCACAGTACCTGCAAAACAGCTTCTAAGTCACTACTTGAATAAAAAAAAAACTTTAATGCACTTAGAGAGCAAGCCAATTAAAGGAATCCAAATATAATGAGTGTGCTCTGGAGGTCTCTTTTCTCTTTTTATGACTCTGCTACCACCTAAGTAGGTGGGAGATACATGGCTCAAAGTTGATGGTCCTACCTTAGCCTGCTAGTATTTATCTCTGCACAAGAAAGGAAGGCTAGATAGACATCAAAACTAAGCTTGAGTCAAGATATCTAAAGCAACATAAGCCAGGATAACAACATTGGAAAACGTAGGTTGGAGATTCCTAAGTCACAGTTTACTTGGTAAACTGTGGTTGCAGCAGCAGCACCTTTCTGGCTTTGTGTTTCCTACTCTGAGCACACTTTCCCCAAACAAGGCCCTAGTGGCAGACTGCTTCAACTACCCTCTTTGCATGCTTTAAGACTTCCCTCCAGTATCTTGAATTTGAATGCAAACAAAGCATAGCTACCCAGATTCTCAGGAAAAGCCAGGACTGGCTCCTGTGCATCACATCAAAAAAAAAAAAAAAGGCTAATACACAAGAATCTATCAGGAACAGTTATTTTAGGCTAGAGACCTGAATCATGCTCTTAATATGAGAGCAGACCACCTCACATGTCACTGGTCACCTCACAAAAGCTGCTAGCTTTTATTAGTGCTCCATAACAGCAAAGACCATATGAAATGAAGGACTCAGAAAGACTGTTCAGAAAATTTAAGTTTCACCTTGTTCCTTTCCTCCTCATTTTGAATTAGTGAGAAAAAAACTGAGGAATCTTCCAACACTATGGCCAGTGCAAGACTTGTCCCATGGCTAAAGCTAAATCTATGAAGTGCTATAAAAACCTTTACTATTTCCAGTTTGGCCAAAACCACCTTACATTAACTGCAGTGAAATTGCAGTCAGTGCACCCTGAATTAAGGCACAAGGCTCCGTGGTCCCTGAGTACACATAAACATTAGCATCCTCAAGATTCAAGCATTCTCTATCAAGAGAAGTAGTATTCTGAAACCCAGAAGGCAGAAAGTGAAAAGGCATCCAACTTTGCTGTGTTTTGTACACTGGCAGACTACCACTTTACTAACAGAAACATTGACAGAAACTTCCCAAAGGAGAAATTTCTACTCTAGAGACAACAACTCGCTATTTCTAGCTTTACTGCTCTAAAATCAAGAATACCAGGTGGGGGGATAACAACAACATGAAGTCAAAGGCAGACAGAATATATTTATGCCTTTGCACACACACCCAGCACAGGAAGTGTTTTTTTTTTGCTCTTAACTTCAGTTCCTCAAACTCGTAAAGGTCATGGCCATCACCCAGGCTGCCGCTTGCTTACCTCTTATCAAGGGCCTTACGAAGCATTTTAAAGTCTGATTTTTACCAAGTCCATAGGCTTGCTACACCCTACTTACCACAATCTTTTAACCATTAACACTTTCTTGGACATACCTTTTCCCCAAGACTGCGTGTGTCCAGGGGTATCAAACTCTGGGATAACTCTAATGCCTCTCAGCCGGGCATACTCGATCACCAGCCGGACGTCGGTAGGAGTATAGATGTGGTTATAGGAGTAGGCTCCCTGTGGAGTATTCGTGTTCAGGAACAGTTTACAAAACATTATACAGCAGCTCACAAAGTTGGGATTAAAGTGTTGTAATTTAGACTAGAGAGCACCTTTACAAGTTGTCCTTTTCTGGTTTATCACATGTGCAACTGCACTGACAGTATTTTTAAGGGTGAATAGTGGGGGGAAAGAAACCCCAAAATCCACAGAAGTTAACCCCTTTTTCCACATTAAGACAAATGTCCTGAGGAGACCAACATTTCTTCCTTAGCTCACAGTTACTGAGGAGAACAGAAAAGCTAGCATCTATTACATTTTTCAATTCTTTTGTGCCGAGGCAAGTTAGTTTCCCCCTCCACCTCTGCATTATTAGTTCTGAAACATGCAGCCCTCGTTACATGACATGCCAGGCTAATGGAAAGAAATCTTCCAAGCCAGAAAGAATAGCGTCTCCTTCCAACACCTCTGCTTGTCAGTTTGGATACAATATTCCATTTCACATCAGGGCACGTTTGTTTTGTGATGCTGAATGTCAGTGTTATTCTGCTCTCACACAGCCAACAGATGCGACAAATGACCCGGACTACGGTTTGGTGAAACTGATGCTTGCCAAAGAGCCAAACTACATAAGAAAAGCATGACGACTCTTTATGATTAATAGCACCTTAAGGTTCTATTTATCTGGTAACACTTTCAACAGCTGAGTTGCTCCAAAAAGATAATGGTAAATAAGAAGCCTATTAAAAGCCTAAAAAAGGCTATTGAGACAAAAGGCCATCTACCTCTCTCCAGCTGTCAGTGGGGAATGGAACAGAACTTCACAACTATTACTAGGAAAAATAATCTGACTGTACCATTTAACATCTAGAGTTTTTTAATTAAGAAGTTCTTTACAGCATCTGCTACGTAATTTTCATGAGGGTCAGTTTAGGTTCTACTTAATTATTATAATGTAGATATTAGGCTCTACTTAACTATTCATGATTGATTTGACTACTACTCTCCCATGACTGAGCATGAACCTCAGAATGGCTTTCATTAATTAGCAAAACCTGCTGTGAATTATGAAATAGATACGTTGCATTGTAGTTGTTTTAGAAAAGCAACCTCTCACTTCAGGACTACCTAAAGACACGTTGTTTATTGTAAAGTTAACCACTTCTCAGAAAGGGCAAAAGTACTACTACAGTGGTTCCAAACCTAGAGCTGACAAGAAAAGTCTCTTATGTTCGAGTGGCAGGAAGTCTACCAGCTGAACAAACCAACTAGAAGAAATCAAAGCACTGTTCAACAGATTATTTGCACACCATTAGTGTTTGAAGGCCTGCAAACACTGAGGATCACTGTCAGCAGCAAACTTGCACAGAAGAGTTAGGAAGGTCATTTACCATGCATCCTCCAAAGAACACTCAAACATGGTCCACACAGACACTCAGGTAGGATCCTAAACGTGGACGTGCTGGTTAGTGGTCCTCTGATACTGTCTCACAATCAGCCAAGGCAAGTGTATTCAACTACTGGTAGGCTATGCATTCTATTTTTACAAAATATGTGCCAGAATTCTGCCCTCCCACCCTGCTCCAGTGATGTATACTCACCTTGTCACTTAACTCAGGGAAATAAATACTCTGGTAAGGGAATGACTGATCATCTACTATATGCCAGTGGAGAACATTAAACTTGTTAAAAGCCATGGCATCCTGTAACAAATAATGCAATACAGTCTAATTAAACACTTCAGTCTCACAGAAAACCTATGCAAAAAAAGGTGGTCTTGTCCCCATATCTCTCTCCTGCCAAAAGCAATAACTTAAAAAAAAAAGAAAATAAAAAGCCATTCTTCTCTGAATCCCAGAGATGCACCAGCACATGCACAGCTAGTGCTCAAGCACCAGCCTGTTTGTAGTTCTGCTCCATTTGTCTGCCATCTGTTTGCACCTCCTCCCAACAAGCTCTTGATCTGATCATGCTACACTGGCTGGAAGAAGGGGAACTGCTGTAAATGCTTATGCGTTTCTTACACTTCATCAGAACACAGCTGGGTAATTCCCTATGTACCATCATCTATTTCAACTTACAGAAAAGCCTGCATTTTTCTACCTAAATAATCTGGACTCGAAAACTAAACATCATGACAGAGTTTCTGACTATTTAGCACTCCCCTACTTGCTAGGGACTTCTGCAGAATCCCATTTGAAATGAGTTTCCACACAGAAGATGCGTTCTCAGACATTACAGTATCAGTACTTCCCCTTTTAGAACCTGAAGATAATCAAGATAATGTTAATACAACAATTTTAGAATTGTGACTCCAGATGGACAGTTACATACACAGACTCCAGACTTTGTCAGAGTCACTAGAAGTGTGTGTGCTGTGAGCAGTCAGTGTTCTCTAGATCATTTGGGACTAAGTAATTGCAACACAATTGTTTCCAATTTCCAATCCCTTGCCACAATACAATTATTTCCACCTTTCCTCCCTTTTTTTTTTTCCCCCACCAAGCTGGGTTTAAAGAAGTGACAAAATCTCTTCAGGAACTCGCACCAGATCCATAGGAAGATTACCTTGTCCGTTCCCCAAAATTATCTAATCTGTGTTATGAAACAGCAGATGTTTTAATTACTGCATGTCTTCATGCATTTCTATCATGGAAATTACACCTCCTTTTCACATGGAAAATTACACCTCCTGACGTTTACGTCAGCCTCTTCTTCCTCAAGGACAATGCACTTCCTGGAAATACAGTACAGCAGCTGAACACAAACATGAAATGTACTTGAACTGCTGCCTTAAGCATCTAATTTACACTTTTCATGCAGGGATTACTGCTACTTTTTATTAGGCTAGATTGAATTCAAGCAGGAACAAAGGTGGGAAGAAAAGCTGGTTCTTAAACCAGCAAAATGTCATAAAATGTAGCACTTGGAAATTATTAAGGCCACAGGCACCATTTAAGAAAAGAAAAAGTAACAGCAAGTTACAGAAAAACAAAAATGATTAGAAATATAAGTGTCAAAAGTCAAGTTACTCTTTGGACATTGTTGTCTTTTTTAGGAAAGACAACAAATATTGACACAATTAATTACTTGAGTCTTTGAAGCACCCTCAGTTGCAAATGGAACACTATACAAACACTACCTGCTGAACAGGGACTGATCTTAAAGGTAAATATACCCATGGAAAGCCAAGTTCTGAGCACAATTCAAGGATAACCTCAGAAATGAAGACTGATTTTACCTGCACTCTCTTCCTGTCCCCATTTTAAGCCTGCTCTGCAAAGTTCTGCAACATGGAAGGGAAATTTCTAACACTATTTCATCTTGGAAACACAAGACAGAGACAAGACACTGCATGTTCCTTCACTCAAAAGGTTCTTCCATTTCAACCCACCAAATAAACCCTGCTACAAGAATTTCAACAGCAGAAAAGAAGAGCACAGAACAAAAGAAAATACAGCTTTGACTGCTACGATTATAAAATTCACCACTTTCCCATCAAGGTGAAAAGTATACAATTGTTAGTGTGCTTATGTAAGATGTTCAGAGAAAGTTTTACTTTGGTTTTGGGTTTTTTTTGGTGGTTTTTTTCACTTTGAAGGGACGTGATGAAAGAAATTAGTAGCTTCCAACAAACATTTGCAATTTTCCCCCTTGCTCTCTACTGCTCAATTGCTGCTTGGTCTTGGCAGCCTAAGAAAGGATTTCCAAAGCCTAGTTATCAAAAAGACTGGCATTTTTCTGAAGCCAGGACTTACAAGGTCTCCCCTGTACTGTTTGGTGACAGTCAGATGTCTCAAAGCTTGCTTCCAAGAAACACGTGAGCTGGTTTAGGCAACAGAAGGAAAATAACAGAAAGCCCAAAGTACCACAAATCCCAACCTCCTTGACAGATCCACTAATCCTTGTGTCTGCCCACTCAGTTCCTCTCTGGCGTACATTCTGACCTTCACTCAGCAAAGTTCACTCTGTCCTTTCAGAAGTCAAACAGAGGAGAGGGGTTCTCCTTTCACACAAGCTCCAGTTGCTACCTACTTCAGGGGGCAAAACACAATAGCAAAAAGCCGTCATTGTTAATGACACAAAACTGTCCACTTACCAGGTTTGTAAGAATAGATTTCAATGGTAAATAGTGCCTTGAAGTGTCTAGCAAGATTCCTCTATGAGCAAATCTTGGGAAGTCGTCGATTTCGGATTCATTGACAAGAAACTATGAGAATGAGATATAAAAATTAGAATTCCTATTTTATATTCATAATTTCAAACAGGCAATACTTAATTTTTATAGTTTGTTAACAGCTTTCCAGGGATAATTTTCTGAAAAAAGTACTTAAGGAAACCAGCAGATGGGCTGCTAGAAAAGGTGCTTAGAAAAGCACCTAACAAAGGATGTGGCTATACTTACACTTCCATAGTCATCTTCATGAACCAACTGGCTGAAGGTTTCCAAACCTGGGAAAAAAATCCAAGAAAGAGATCTGGACTACAACCCAGTACTTGCCCTTGAAGTTTTAGTTAGAAACAGGACCATGACTATTTACAGGTGTTCACATAGCTAGAAAGAATGCTTTGTAGCTGAGTTTCTTTCTCTTTAGCACGGCTTCCCTAATTGCTTAAGCACTACAGTGCAACAGTGAAGTTCTGAAGAGAGAACTATTCAAGCTCTCCATTATACTCAAGTACTGAATATTAGCAGTACAGCTCAGCCAAACAAACTAATTCTTGAACAGCGTGAAGTTACTAAGAGAGAGGTAGGAATTTGTGGTGTTGTCATGCTTCTATTCCTGTTATTTCTGAAACTAGTGAAATTTCTAATTTAGCATGAAAAATCTGCTAGTTTAGACTAACATTCCATTAAGAACATCAGACTGAAACTTCAGCATTATGGTCTTCTTGGTGATGTAGCCAACATGTTCAGTTATTAGATGCAGTCAGAGAATAATTTGTTGCTCACACTGTAGAACAGAGAGCTTTTCACCACCTAGGATTTGGTTGACTTGACTGATTTCAGGCACAAGCAAGAGGGCACTTTTGGTGTGACACTGAGCATCCAAACTGAGGGTCTGACCAGCACACATCCGAGCATCCTTCTGGCCTCTATGACCAAGCCTATTTCCCAGGAAGGACTGAATGAGGGCAAGGCTCAGTGGTCAGCTGGTTCTTAGTCTGATGGGGATTTTGTGTAGGTCCAGACAAAACATCTCTACACAAAAAGTATCAGCTTACCTCTTAAAGCACCCCATACCTCATCTGCTTTCAGTATAGCCACAGGCTCAGTTACAGTTAAATGATCTAAAGAAAAAACAAAACAAAACATGTTATTCCTCAAGGAAATACAGAATGACTGGATAATGTTAACAGACAGTAAAAAGATTCTTCAAGTGCCATGTCTTCTTTTGTTGGTGTTTTTTTTTGTTGTGGTTGCTTTTTAAATTCTAACTGATCCTGTTTATAACAGTGATACTGTGCCACTATATTTAATTTATGGGCTCCCAAAATAATGCAAGTAACTAGTCAGAGAGTCAGCATTTAATCAGTAAGATGACAAAAGACATATAGTGTTTAATAATGGCAATGTTAAATATTGCACATGGGCCAGAATTCCAGCCAAGTTTAACCCAACTGATTTAAAATTTATCAAAAGATATTTTCGTATTTAAGGCATAGATGATAAGGGTTAAGTAACTAAGCCAAGCCTAGCTGCCAAAGTTTACTTCTCCTTTTATCTTCCTTTTATATAGATTATGCTTATATATTTTTTAGAGATATTGCTTAGAGAGATACAGCAAGTAATACTGTTAAGTGCTAACTATAAAGGTATAATTACAAGAGAAAAACAAAAAAACAGACCCCTCTAACAATCATGTGTACAGGGGCAATGAGATGAAGTAAGGGAAGGAGAATGTTGTGGACAGCTTCAGATACCAATCTCTTTGAGTTCTGAAATACAGTACAAAGTACTGGGGAAAAGCAGGCTAAAATAATTTTGGTTTTCCATTTAAGGTGATTCAGTAAATTTTAGTGAAGAAAACATACCTTTTAGATATGTTAATTAAAAAAAAATTACACGCAGTCTATTTTTATACATCTATGTGTATCTATAAAGCTATAAACTTTTATTATTATTTAAGCATCCAAACAATAATAAACTGACCCGAGTTGCACATCTGAAGCAGCAGATGAAAAAAAAATGGAGGAAATTGCTGTCTAATGATTTATCAGATCTGCCTCGCATGGAAGAATGGGTGGTTATAAACTATACAGTTCAAAGCACCACAGAAAAAGCTATTCAGGGACATGAAGAAAGCACCTCAAGCTTTCATTTTAGCCTAAACACAGTTTGTATATACTGGAAGTTCTGAGTAAGAAACAGAAGACTACTGCAATCTTCATGGGTCTTTCTTCGTAAACTGTAGTTCAGTCAAGGATTTACTTCAAAGACAGCAGGCTTTCTTCTGAACATGTATCATACCTCAAACGAATGCAGAGCAACCAGTTTTGTATGGCTACTTGGAACCTTTCACACAAGAAAGAAGCCAGCAGGAAGAAGGGCAGATAACTTGTACTTTGATTACATATCCAATACTCTTTCTAAGGATAGTCATTGACTGATGTGTGCTACCTCTATTAAAAAAAAGAAGCCAAACTGCTCAATCCAGCAACTAGTTGTCTATTGAAATGTGTGTTTCAACATTTGTTCCCTGAATAAGCTATGCCACTAAAACCTTGCTGAAGTCTGGGGATCTCTGCTTACTAGATGAGGAAAACTCCATGTTATTCGCAACAGGAATCCCCTTTTCTACAGCAGTGTGAAAAGTTCTTACAGTTCTGAAGAATGCAACCAAGAAATCACATGATCCAAGAGATTCACCGACAGAGAAGAACCAGCATTGGTTAAAATCTGGAGTTCACTAATCAGTTCAAAGTTCAACTAGTGGTAAAAGCAGTATAACCTGACTGTGACAGAAAAATTCTAAAGCATTAGCAATTTTGCTGCTATACCTCATTTGTGTGCAAGTCTGGCATCCATTTCAATGCAAAAATTGAGCTGCTTGGCTAAATGTACCAAGATACCAGGGAGACTGAGTAAACTTAAAATGAGTACGTTTTATCACAAGTCGGTGGCATTAATCCTGCTGCAGGTGTATGACTTACGATGAAAAGGACCTTTTTCTAAGGATCTGTATACTGCATACCAAACAGCTAAGAGACATTCTGTCATTTGTTTTAGTGGCCAGCCCAGCCCAAACCATGACACTAGTACAGGAGATTATCTCAAAACAGAAGTAGATGAATTGATCATGTTGAATTCTGTGCTAACTTGCCCAGACAAAAAGCAAGACTATCAACTTATCCTTAGTTCTGTTAAGAAACTTGTCTGGTGATTAAGACTTGAATTTAGAGTATTCCTCCATTCTGGACTTCAGTCATAAAACTAAAGAAGCATAGTAGAACTAACCCAATGTTACCATAATGTTTTTAATTCATTTTTGATCTATCTACTGGTAGAACAAAAGTGAACTTGCAACAATGAGAAATGAACAGCAAGAAGTTCAATGAATACTTCCCGTTTTTTTCAGGAAAACTGAAATACCCTGTGCATGAGGCAGTGTAGGTAGCTTCAATTAAAAAGTAATTATTCCTAAGAGGAGCAGATGAATAAGCAAAGCCAGCCTTCATATGATACCCTGTACTGAGTGAAAGAAAGGATGACCTCTTGACTACACATAGATTTCGCCACACAGCGTAATACCTCTAGTCCCTAATGATGGCTACTAACAAGAATAGCAGCAGGTAAAGTAGCCAAATGCTAGCTCAACTGCAGAAGTCATCGGTTACACTTCTAACCAGCTTCACGATTCACTGCGGGCTGAGATTCTCCACAGACGGCACTAAGAGCAAGCATTATCTTCTGGTGGCCTCTTGTTGTGTGCTGTTCTGGTGTGCCTCAGCGAGCCTACAATTCCCGGCTCCTTAACAAGGAATGAATAAATAAATCTGCCGACCTTCCTTTACCCTGGACACAGGACTGGAAAACGAGCGCTAGGGCTGCTGCCCAGGGAGCGGGAGGCGGGGAAGCGGCGGCGCGGTACTCACAGGCCTCGCTGGAGGCGAGGTGGGGGAAGCTGTTACAGCCGGGCTCCGGCGCCTCGATCACCACCTGCAGCTCCATCAGCTCGGGCCCCCCCAGGCCGCCCGGCGGCCCGCGGCCCCACGTCCGCCAGCGGGACTGCCCGAACATGTACTCGTAGTACCTGCCGGAGAAGCACAGCACGGAGGCCGGCGGGGCCCTGAGGTAACCGCTCCCGCCAGCCGGGCCGCCGCCCGCCGCCCTCCTCCCCGCGCCCCTCACCTGCGGAAGGCGTCCTGCAGCAGACCGCAGTCCGGCCCCGCCGAGGAGCCGGCGCCGTGCACCATCTGGAAGCGGCCGGGGGCCAGCTGCAGCTGGCGGCCGGACGAGCGGAACCACTGCGGCAGGGGCCATAGCGAGTCCTCACGGACGGTTCCCCAGACCGACTCCCACTCGGCCAGCTCCAGCGGGGCCTCGGGCTCGGTCGGCGGGACGCCGTGGCGAAGGTTGGTGCTCACCAGCACGGCGGGCACAAGGAACAGCCCCAGCAGCAGCCCGGCCAGCCCCATGGCTCTGCACATAGCGCGGCTGCTGCCACAGCCCCCAGCGACCCGCTCTGAGGGCGAGCCCGCACCGCCTCCGCCATCACGGGACCGGAGAGGGGCGGGCCTCGGCACCCGCCCGCCGCCAGCACCGCCTCCCCAACAGCACCTCAGCGGCGGGGGCTCCGCCGGGGCGGGAGGCCGGGCCTCCGGGGCCGGGGAAATGACCCCCGCCAGGGTGGGAGGCCTCGGAGGCCGGGGAGGTGGTCCCGGCAGAGGGGGAGGCCGCGCCTCGCTCCTCCAGAAGGAGGGCTGTTCTTGGCCTCGGTGGGGCCGCGCCTGGAACCGCTGGCAGGAGTAAGGCGGGAGCGTTGCAGGGTGGGGAGTTGTGAGACTTTTTAACTTCTGCATGGACAGGTCTCGATGCGGGTTACGCCTTTAGAAGAGGAAAGCCGGCACGTCTCTGGCGCTGCTGCACAAACAATTTCAGCGGAAATTAACTTTCTAACAGACTTTCCTGCAGGTTGTGTTGTAAGCTAGATTGTGAATAAGCAGGAATCCGAGTTGCAGTGAAGTATTTCAGGCTTTAAACCACACAAACTAAGGTGTTTTTTGACAGATCCCAGTTCAAATTTTGGCAACTTGCTGGGAAGCTTTCAGAAGGCAAACACAGCGTTTTGAAAGCTGGAAGTCACACTGGGGAGAAGTTCAGTTTTTAAGCCACCCCTACTTGGGTGACTACTGCAAACACTGATGTGTCATCGCTGTTGCTTTGGCTCATCACAGAAAGGCAGGGGTTGGGAGGGACCTTTGGAGATCATCTGGTCCAACCCCCTGCCACAGCAGGTTCAGCTAGAGCAGGTTGCACAGGATCGCGCCCGGGTGGGTTTTGAGCACCTCCGGAGAAGAAGACTCCACGTCATCTCTGGGCAGCCTGTTTATAGACCAGTTAAACCCACAGTAATGAGGAAGCCAACACCTGCATGCTGTTACTGCAATGTAACTGAGCAACCAGTCGGTGTTGCGCCCTCAGCAATCTTTCTCGTGTGGATGGATAACTCCATAGTCATGTGCTCAGTGTTACGAAATAGACTTTCAGTTTAAGAAAAGAAGAGCGCTTCCATAACCAGGGTTACATCTGTTTTCAAAGAAAATGGATGTGTTGCAATAGAATTACTAAGAAGCAAAACCCCTCTTCTTCACTAGGATTTGTCCTTCTCTTCCAGCCTATGCTACTTTGCAGCTTTGGAGGAGAAGCTCTTCCTCTAGTTGGGAGGGCTCCCCAGGAGATGCTGGTGTCTCACCCATGCAGTGAATCACTGCAGGGCCAGGCGAGTCCTGGCTGCCAGGTGTCCCCAGCGCTGCTCCCAGTCACATGGATTTATGTGATCGCACACTCAGCAGGTCCAGGGAGATGATATAATCCCAGCCCCCTCCAAAAAAAAAAAAAGTGATGGCACACTGGAAAGAGGAAGAATAAATGGCACAATGAGGGGAAAGCTGGGACTATGCCAGGCCTGTTTAGGCTGTGAACTGCACCTGAAGGGAATGAATCACAAAACATCCTGGGTTTGAGGTTCACTGGGCTCATCTGTGCAATTGGAGTGTGATGGAAATTGATGGAAACTGTTTGATGCAGGCTATCCATAGCAGAATGTTAGTTAATCTTGCCAGGCAATGAGTGAAAAGCAAATCTTTTATTATGTGATAACTGAACAAGCACATAGTGCCTGCCCATCTCCCCTCCTGCCCTCCAGCATGCCGTGAGATACATGGAAACATCAATGCAGTCTCTTGTGTCCCTCTCAGAGGCAGTTATTACACTTTACTGTGCAAGTGCCAGCAGAGATTTTAGCTTGCCTGTTTCGTACACCCAGTTGCCCGATGTGACTGTCTCCTCAACTGTGCTGACTCAACTTTTTGTGTTGCCTCCCTCTGTTCATCTTTTTAGGCATATTTATAAATTCTGGACTATTTGGTAGGTTTCTTTGGCGCAACTGAGAGATCAGTAAACTCTGTTGGGGAAGTAGAGGGCAAGGATGAGCAGCTGAAGTTGCTGGGGGGTTGTAAGATACTAAACTAAGTCTGCTGTTTACAGGTAAGTGTTAACCAGACTGGCCATCCCAAAGGGCTGGTGGCTGTACACACAATGAGTGATTTTGCTTTCAGTTGCTTTTTTAGTTGGTGTAACTTCCGTAGAGCAAGGTTGTTCTATACCAATTTGGTATGCCTATTTATTAATCACATAATAAATATTCACCTATTTATTTATTATCCTCACTCTTTAAATAAAAGTATTCTGTGCACAGAAACATAATTAAATAAATTTTGCGTAATTTTTTTCTTCTCTGTATAGATTTTCTGATAATTAGTGCATATAGTCTAGTCTTTCCTTGTGTAAGGTCCCTTGATATAGCTTCTTTGTTTTACTCATTTATATATTGGACAAGCCAGGAGGAATATAGTGTCTCTGAAACATCTACCTCTCTGCTCGTTTTTTTGCTTGAAATTGGCCACTGGGATTTAAAGGTTACTGGGTGGAAGGTTGGAGTAGAGAGACATGAACATGCTATCCTCATTTTCTGAGGAAACGTGACTGTAGCGTCTTTAATAACCACAAGCAATCTGCCTTGGTATTTTTAGGCACTATGATGTTTGAAGTGCTGTTTTATATTACATCTGGGGAGTGGTTCTAAGCTCACAGGGAAGAAGCAGATGATAAACAGGGAGCCATAAAATTGTGGAGTATATGACTGCAGGCTGCAGTCCTCCAGCACGCCAGCGTCTTCAGAAGCCTGCTGATTCTGGTGGGGTTTCCACCGAGCATAGCTGACTGATGAGACCACAGAGCCAGGACTTAATTGTTTCCAGCACATGCACAAGGAGAGGAGACACCAGTGTGATTCATGCTCTTCAAGGAAAACAAAAAAAAAAGGCAAAAAACAAAAACCAAACCCCCCCCAATCCTAACTTTAGTCAATTCAAGGAGCTTATCAAAGGGAAATTAAAAAAAAACCCAAACAAACAAACAAAAAAACCACAATAAAAGATGTGGAATGGAGTCTGAGGTTAGACAGCAACAGGCTGATGAGTGTCTGCTTTTCCCCTGTACTTTCTCAGGAGGGAATGGACACAAGATCTGGAAGACTGCATGGATCCTGAAGGCACACAGTTGACACTTTCAGTTCCTTAAAGATAGCTAACAAGCCAGAGAGAAAATATGTGCATGGCATACATCAGTTGTCAATATGATGCAACTTCCTTTAGATTAATCCCCAAGACAAAATCTTTATTCAGAAGAATACAGGGAAAATAGCCACTCTTCAGTTGTTATTAAAGCCAAAGAAATGACAGGCTCCCTGGCCAGAGTCTTAGTTACCTTCTTTCTTATCAACATCATAACCACACCCTGTGCACTAGCTAAAGAACTTCTTTCCATTTCCCCCTCCCCAAACACGTGTGCCCACTCTGCCACGTGAACAACAAACCCTGGTGTCAGTGATGGAGACACGTCTGTGTGCACTGGTGGAACAAACGCTTCCTCATGTTCTCAGGAGACAGCAGGACTCCAACAGGTATTTTATGTGGTGTGTTATTCCCTGTTAGTTTGTGGGGAGGGAAAATATTTAATTCTTGAGTCATTTTTCTGTCTTATAGAATTACTATCTGTCTCTAACTTGCCTTTTTTAGAGAATCAGATGTGAATGTTGACAGTGAAGGACAGAGACAAGATGAGACATAGTAAATAGAATAAATGTAGACGATGCAGGAGTCTGGGAAGGAAGGAACCTTTTGCAGCTATCTGTAGAAATAAATGGGACCATAAGAGTTGGGAACAGTGGTTTTGACAATGGAAGTCGAATTCAGGTAAGAGATACACCTTATTTTAGATACTCATTACAGTGTTAAAGAACTGGGGGAGAATCATTCTACTTTGTTTGGTTTTCTGTTTGAAATTAGTAAGTGGCCACATACATCAAGTCATAGTTAAGACTTTAATAATAACAGATACATTTATGCTTTCACGCTGCATTATGATTAGGAAATGCTGTTTTAAAAGTATCTCTGAGTTGTTTATTATTTTATACCTCTAATTTATAGACAACCTGGGGAAGCAATGAGAGTATTTCTCAAAGATGAGTGAAGGGGAAATGTATGAGTAATACATATTCTTTGCAGATGAACCTGAATCTTTGCATGCAGTAGCTTACTCTCTAGGTAAATGGCATAGGGCACCTCAGCTGAAGGGCTTGCCTACAAGGAGGCGTTGTGACTGAGTAAGATGGGATGATGATTTCACACTACAAGTAGCTGCTCACATTAATTTCCTGTAGGGATAGGTGGTGAAGGTTCTGCAGCTGGGAAATGGAATAAACTTCTAGCAGAGATTCATGTGTTGTGCTGTAAACTCCTGTAAACTCCTAACCTAGCTTATACAGTCTTCTGTGTGGTGGTTGTATATCCAGATTTTTGCAGACCTATCTTCTCTTTTATCTTGGCCACTTCATACGTATTGACTTTTCAGGACATCCTTTACATATCAGGGGTATCCAGGCACCTATTAGACCTAGAAGGTTGGAAATGCCCAATAGCCTAGAAATCCTATGTGTGACCACAGAGTAATTGAATTATGGGCTTAGGGCTGACTGTCTTCAAGTATGCTTGTTGGCTGAGGATAATTCCAAAATGGAAGAAGATTATACAGGAGCTGTGTGTGAGCTACACACTGCGAATGCTGGTACTGATGTTGACATACATAAGTAATTAGGAATGAGAACTAACCAAAACAGGATGTTTAACTGATGTAGCTTGAAGAAAACTCACAGGCCAAAACAGCTTTAAACAATAGCAAGGACTGTTTGTGAATGGATGCACATGCCAGACACATGGCTAGTGTAAGTATGTGAACCAGCTACAAAACAAACTTTGGACACAGGGTATATAATATAAACATAGTGTTTTATAAAGGGAATTGTGGTGTAGGCTGCCAGCCTCACTGTTTGTTACTGTCTGTTTGTGTTTCAATGTCTGCTATGTTTGAATACAAGAAAATCTGAATGATGCTGAGTCAATCCTGTGGCTTCCGTATTTATGCCCCTAGAAGGTGTGAAAAACATCTTGGGAGAAAGCATCAGCATATGCCAGATGGAGAAACATTCTAGTCTACTGGCTGGCTATAAAACTCCTCATGGTCTTTTTTTGATTTGTCTTTTTGTTTCACAACAGTCTGGGAACTACGAGGTGCGCAGTGGGGCTGACTCTGAGTTTGGGGATTTCAGACTGATGGAGTCTCCTATTCCAGTCAAGAACTGCTGCTCCCAAGTAGATTGCTCCCTGGTCTTTAGTTTCACCAGTCCTAGTTCTTTTGTCTGCAGCAATCAGAGGAGAGAAAAGGCTGAAGCAAGTAAGGGCTCTTGTACAGCCTGAGTAGTGATTTGTGCCTGATTATTACCTACTGGTTTCTTAGACCACTGTTCATCACTGCACACATGGTTTGGCAGAGTAGGGCATGGTAGAGCTGTCCTGAATGAGAAGCAAGGTAGTCAGCAAATGAGTCACTATTTTGAGCACAGAGGAATATTCAAGCAGAAGAACTTCTTATGCCTTTATGTCCACTTCCCTGAAGATCTCCAGACCTTTTTCCACTACAGCCCAAACACTCAAACAGTTCTGTCCTTCTGCTAAATAACGTTGTCCTTAAAAGTAGCTCCAATAGTTCTTCTTGAATTTACTTCAGGGCAGGCTTCCTCAAAATTATGCATTTTAATCTCCAGCCCCTTAGCTGCCTGGCTTCCTGCAACTGCATTACCTCAATCATGGACCTATGTGCTATTGAAAGGTCTTTTAGCACAAAGCTTCTAATTATCAAAGAGCTTCTTTGTACATATAGAGGGTGTGGCTCAGATGGGGAGAGGGGACTCAGACAAGACCAATAGTTTGTCTGTGCAAGATAACTATGATAGCAGTGCAGGATGGTAATTTATTTCCTCACAAGCTTTCTGATGTTAAGCATTCAGGTCATCCTGCCTCTTTGCTGCTTCATAGAATCCAGGATCCCAGCATCGCTCCAGCTGACCACACAACAAGGCAGCATGTAGTCCAGAGACCAAGTCTTCTAGTTAGATGTTCTGTCTCAGGGAAGTGGACCAAGCCTGCCTGCACAGCAGCATTTTTTCAGAGGCGACATCAGCCTTCTAAGTTCTCAAGAGAAC
Source organism: Scolopax mira (assembly GCA_004320125.1). Taxonomy (NCBI): domain Eukaryota; kingdom Metazoa; phylum Chordata; class Aves; order Charadriiformes; family Scolopacidae; genus Scolopax; species Scolopax mira. The sequence continues at coordinate 64,670 of BJBW01002065.1, forward strand.
AGAGTCCATCCACATAAGCAGGCTGGTGAATTAGGAAGAGGTGCGGTACAGGAAAGCACCTGCTAATGTATTATGAGCCAAAGGCAGACCCACACAAACATAACAACTGTAGATTTGTTTGAGGTTAAATTACCATCAGAGCATCTTAGTCACTTTTCCATTGCATCATTGTAATAAACTACACATTGAAGACACAGATCCTTCTACATCCCTTGCTTTGTACTAGACTAAACTGCTTGTGTGTACCAGCTCTAAAAGGGATGTTTTCTAGAGAAGCACCTCATCAGCATTGAGTATGACATAATAGCATAATTGAAATGGCCCAGAAGCACCTAGTAGGAGTCTCCACATAACATCCAAGGTGCAGAACTCTTGCAAATTTCTATGTAGGAGACTTTTTTAATAATCAAAGATTATGAGGTCTATACAGAGGTATTTATTTATTTAAATTAAACCTAACAATATTATGGAGAAATATGCCAAAAAATTTTCTTCCCTTCTGGAGCCTTGTTTTCAGCAGCAGATGGTGCTGTGCTCTCACTGAATCAGTGTTTGGCTCCCATTTCTGGGTGCATCACCCTGGAAGTGGAATTACAGGCATAATGGTAACAGCAATTAGTCTCATCTTGTTAGCTGATTAGAAACCACCCTGGGATTCCACATGCATAGTTTTTTTGCTTACTTCCTCCATGCTGTGCATATATGGAAAAATAAGTATTATTGCATTTTTTTCACTGAAGAAATCCATGCAAGTCAGATGCCTTCTTCATGATTACTTGTATTCTGAATAGTTAGCATTCAAATTTACTGATTACAGGTTGCAGGATAATAATTAATTTTGTAATTGTTGCATCTTCTGTGGCAGGGCAAATACAATGTATAGGGATAAGTCCATGCTCTTTAAGGACACTAAAATAATTTTCCAGTAGCAAAAAAAGCTAAACCAGCTGTATTTAGAGGGGCAAGAAACAAAATCATTATTTCTCAGGACCTGAGTGTCTTGTTTCTTTCCTACCTCCTTCCGTGCTGTCACTGAAAGTGTTAAACTTAGGATGAATTCCATTGCTGGGACCTTGGAAAAGTTTTGATCTCTTTCCCCTAATAATTTTACTCTCTACTAAGCCCTCACTAAACAAACACACACAGGAGTTTCAAGTGGAGTCCCCCTTCTCTACAGAGGGTTATACTGGGTCTGTTGTGACAAGATGTCCGATTTGTGGATAGTACAAATTAGTAAGACAGGATGGCAGGCCTACAGGTAAGTCCAGACAGACTTTGAGAAACTTTAGGATCAGATGGATCAGACTGACAGAAAACTCAAACTTGAATATTGAGAAGTCTGCAGGGGCAGAATAGCCCTGTGTATCAGTACAGGCTAATAACTTATGTCATGCAACACTGGAACAAGCTATCTGGAGAGGCCATAGTGTTTCATCCATAGGGATTTTAGAGCTCGGCCAGGTAAAGCTGTGACTGACCTCATCTGGTCTTGGTGTTAGTCCACTCTGTGCAGTAGTCCCTTCCTGCCAATACTCTTTGATCAGTGCTGCCGTGGCTTAGTGCCAGCTGCAGTAGATCTATTATTATACGCTACAGTTAGATTAAGAATACGCGCTGGTTCATGAGGCAAATGTGTGTGACATCAAGGTTACTAGGCACAATGCCCTAATGATACTGTCTTCTGTCCTCCTTGGATACCCTTAACTAGGTTAAGCTGCTCTGTGCTGCCTGGCCATGCTGTGCCTCTCCCTGCTGCAGCTGGAGAGGCTCCACAGCTTCTTTCTGACTGTGCCTTGGTGTGCTGGGGTAGGTAGGGTGCAGGAAAAGCTGACCTGGACATGGAGCAGAGTTACCACTGCATTTATGTGGTCCTGGAAGGGTAGTAAGTCTTGTTGGGATAGCAGAAGAGAAGAAAAAAAGGGGGTGGGGTGTTACTCAATGCTCCAGGTTTTCCGTGGAGGTAAAGTCCCACAAGTCACAAGTTCTGGCTCACGAGCAGTGAAATCACCTAGCAAAAAAGGGGTTAGTAAAAGGTGAAAGGCAGAAATACATCTCTAACAAAAATGTTAGAAATGCTTGTGTTACAATATATATTTGGTACCTGTATGTCTAAAAGCTCAGGTAGTGTTGCTCACCACTAATATGTCCTCGCCTGCTGCCAAGCTAGATCTTATTCACTGCTGGCAAATTGTTATTGAATTTCCATTATTCTAAAACAGGTCTGTGATCCTGAAAAGCAGCAAGCTGCATGCAGGGTAGTCTGTTAAGGAGAAAATAATCTAGACCCTTTTTTTTCAATGTTAAACACAGACTCCTTAATGCAGGATGGAGTGGATGGAGGATATGGAGGAAGGAGGTATAAATTAGCCTCCTTGGGCTCATTTCATTTTTATCACAAACTTTGATTACAGAAAAGGCATGCTTTATGGAGCAGTAAAGAAGCCAGTGGATACAAACTCTTCCACTGGTCCTTATAAAATGAAACAAGAACATGTGTTAGGATTACAGCATGTATGCAAACAGGACCCAGAGTACGTACAGGGCAGACATTGTCTAGTCCAGAAAATCAAAGATAGATGGATATCCTTTTTTCCCCTGGATTTCATGAGAACTGCAAAAGGAATACCCTATGTTTCAGACAATAACAGTATATTAAAAAATCCCCAGAGGGGCAAACTTTGAGGATACTGTTTTGGTTTTAACAACACTTGTCTTTCCCTTGGACAATAGAGTGTTGTAGCAAAAGCTTGCAGATGCTTTCAATAAAAATTGATAGTGGGATACAGGTGAATGCATTACTGTAAAGACCGAGGATGAGGCCAGTTCTACCTGCTATATAATTTTCAGCTGTTCTGATTTAGCTTGGGATCGTTCCATCTCTGTGACTTGGTTAGCGTGGTTTTGCTTGCATATTTGGAGATCTATGTCTCCTTTGCAAAGTATTCAGAGACCTCCTAACATAAACACTTTTATTAGTATTTATAATTCTTATGTTCTTAGCTTTGGAAAAAAATCCACTTTGAATGTGTAAGTCTTGTGGTGTTTGTAACAAACTGCTTGTTTTGAATTCTGTTACCATTATGTGTTTATATTGCCATAGTCAGTCAAATTTAATTTCATTATGTTAGATACACTATAGACATATTCTAAGTGAAGGATTTTATTCCTAGAGGTGTCACGATATTTAGCAGTGTAGAGAAGCTGAGTTTTTTATACCTTCAATAACAGGAGTCTCAAGATTAATTTAAACAGTGCTTCTTGGTGGGATCTGAAAAGGAAGAATTCACTTATGTGTCCAACACAGAAACGTTGCAGAGAATGTACAGGATATTTTTCTCCTGCACAATTGCATAGCCTCTCTCTTGTTGGTGGTGTTTGTATATACTCTGCCCTCTTTAAGCAATCCTTTGTACAATCAGAATCCTTTGTACTCTCATCTCTGCTTTCCATTTACTATAAGAGAACAAAGAGTTTGAAAGAGGAAGGGGAGGGAATACATTTGTGATTAGGCTGATACATGCAGTGAGAAATAATCAATTACCTCCTTAGCCTTATCACAGCTATCTCAATCATCATACATAACCTTTTGAGAAGAGACACAAGAACTCTTCTGGCTTTGGACACAGACCCCATTGAGACCCCATTCAGCTGGCTATTTGCTACCACCAACGGGTCTTGTATTTACCAAGGATAACTTCCTCTGCTGTGCTACTCTGTAATTCTAGGTGTCCTGGTGTTGTAGCTAGTCTTGTAGCTAAGCCAGTTTTCTGACTGGTTTAAGGGCCCTGCTGAAATGCTAATCAATAAAGCAGTCTCTGGAACTGTCTTTAGAAAAAAGGGCTAGTGGCTGCAGCAGCACAAGCCCTAACCTGAGAAGTAGGGTATGTTATTGATGATCATCCTAATTTGATTTCTGAGGAACTGCCACAGATAGTGCAGTAACCATCATATTTTTCATGGATGAGATGATGAATATTTTCCCATTTTTTGAGTCCTCTGTAAGCCTTGGGTCATGTTTACGGTCTGTGCTGGGTTTCAGGTAAATACAAGTTAAGAGGTTATTCATAGGACGGAGATTAATTTTACTTTCCCAGACATTATGTACCTCAAGAAACTTGGGAATGTTTTTTAGATTTTTAGTGCATACAGTATAAATCTGTTTTAAATATTGACGTTCAGTAAATATGTAAAGAGATAGTCAAATTAATCACTTAACTGGGAAGTCGACCTTAGAATCATAGTCTGGAGCCTCCAGGTTTCTCTGAGTCACTATGAGGACTGCCTCTCTATACTCGATCGTTTAAATGTTAGGTTGGTTTTTTTTTTAATGGCTGTGTTCCCACTCAGGGTTTACTACAAAAGACAGGATGGTATAAGAAGTGTTACATAATTTGAAACAGGACCCACAATTAATTTAGAGGAACCTTTAGGTTTTCAGTGCCAGTATAGGAAATGTTACAGGGCAGAAAAGCCTAAAGTTAATGTCACATCTTAGAAATAGAAGTTGAGAGATCACATTATGATGCTGTTTTGAATGGGATTGTAAAGCAAACTTACTATAGCCACTCTAAGTTTTTTTTCAGGTATGAAATCAGAAATGTCCCACCAATATACCCCATATTCTAAAAATCAGTGTGTTTTCTCTTTGGAATCTTTACATCTCTTTGTAAGTTTGTACTTCACTAAACTAAATGCTGCTTTCAATCAAATGTACTTTCATTACAAAGAAAACTAATGGCTACTGTCCAACCCTTACGTTAGTGCCTACTTTCTAATAGCATTCTTACAACTGCTTCATTTCTACCTTGCTGTGTTCAAACTAAACTAAATGTCTCTTCTGACATTTTGGTGAAACACCATTTTTATGACATACTGTCTGCTGCTTTTTCTTTCCTTTATGTGCTCACCTACATGCCTGTTCATCCCCTTCTCTACTTTTACTATTGCACTAGAAACCTTGCTTCTGTGGGGGACCCAAAGAAGCTTTTCAGATGTTGTATGGCTTCTTAAGAACTGTCACTTTCACTCTAAATAATGTTTGAAAACACATTTCTATTACTTACAGAGAGAAAAAAAAAAGAACAAACCAAGAAAAATCCCATAGCCCAATTCCAAATTGTAGGAATTAAAGGATATTAGTTTTCAATGTCTTCAGAATTTTTATCTAACTGCTTGATGTGGTTTTGGATATGGTTATAGTTACCAGCAACTTTTGTTCTAATGGTTTCCATTTCATTTCCATTACTTGCTTGTTCTGTTTTTTGTAAATATTGCCTTTGTAAATTATGTGCCATTTACTGCTGGAAGAATAAGTAAGTGCATATTTAAAATGCATTCAACTAAAATTTTAGTCTGAAATTGAAATTTTAAGTGCATCTCTTTAAACATGATAGTACTGATGATTCAGTCACATGACTTGCCATTAACTGTATCACAAACATTTCCTGCAGCTTAACTCACTATCCCTGTCCCTTGCCCTCTTGAAATAAATGGACTTCCAGCAACAGTTTTGACAATACTCTTGTCTACAAGTAATAAAACATCTGGAAATTAGGCTAGATGGATAAAACAGTTCCATGTAATAATACGTCTCTGGCATTCATACAACCTCTGTATAATGCATGTTTTTTATGGACCAGATGTGGTATTTATGTGTTATGAGGAACAGAGGCATGTTCAGTCATGCTTTTTATTGCATTTAAATGCAAGGTATATTTTAATAACTCTCAAAGGGAATTGTCTCCTATTGATTAGAAACTGTCAGTGTGTTAGACATAAACCTGAAAAAGCAAATGAATCTGTCAGAAAACTGTAGATGTAATTTAAGTTGACATTAAGCTGTATACTTATTGGGAGCTGGCTTCAAAAAAAAAAAAAAAGGAAAAAAAAAAGAAAAAGGCAACTAATAAATTTTTACTTATTCCTCCAGTGAAGGTGATCTATGAATCCTTTGATCTAAGAGTTGTTTATTTCTTCTCTAGAATGGTGTTCTGTTATATTTACAGGTCTATGAAATAATTATTCTTTTACATTTGTTCTTCAGCCTTTCACATTTTCTCATTAAGACAGCAGCTCTGCATAAAAGCCAGCTGTATAGTCACCATTTTTACAGTCTTGCATGGCATTTTCAAGTAAGGTGAATTAAACATCTATTGGGTAGAAAAGGAATTCCACTGAACCCTGTCCACCTTGCTTTTGTCATTATTTTCCAAACAGCCCTGAAAACCACGTTCTCTCCTTTACACCTTCTCTTTATCTAAGGTTTTTAGTATTTCAGGATTTCAGTCTGAATCTTCACTGCTTTTTTTTAAGAACGGAACCTAAGACTTTATTTTATTTACTGTAGCCATTTCTGTTGAGCCCATTGAGCTCTGTCTACATGAGATGATCCTACAATATTCTGCATTTCCTATAATGCTCCAGTTACGTGTTCTTTTCCATTATTATTACCTGTAGAAGAGCTGTAAATGCCAAATTTCTTTCAGGTTCTTTAGTTACTTTTTTTACTCTGCAATATGTCCTCAAACAAATAAATCCTCTACATGTGTATTTCCAAATATATGTTACAGGTTGTTTTAAATGAAGTGCACTGAGGCCAGTGTTGACAGGCGTCAGTACTGGAACACCACTGTAGTTCTTCTAGTGCATCCCTTAACTTTTATTGAAAGGGAGGGAAAGCCTGCAGGGATGATAACTTGGTAGCTATGAAATTTTTTTAAAAACTTTGTAAGAGGACTTCAGTTTATGCAATCATTGGCTTAATTATCTTCTGCAGTGGTAGGCCAGAAGGCCAGAAATCTTGAAGCCAGCCTTAAGTATGAACTGATTTTTAAGCCTACTACTCTCTTTACAGTTTGCTTGTGTATCACTGACCTCTCAGAATCTCTGCAGCACTGCCATGTCTCTTCCTTGCTTTGACTCTGGCTCTGCTGAAATTCTTATTAATTCTTGAATCATTTCCTGTCTCAACTATTTCAGTTCTTTCTTTTATGGTTCTTCTAAATCCCTATACTCTTAAGCTTCAGGAGACGCAGAATACTGTGTTTAGATTACTTTTTCATGTATATTCTCCATCCATCCCTCCAGCCAGGCATCTCTGAATTCAGGTTCAGCATCAAGCTGAACCTCGCAAGAGTACATTACCTCACCCGAAGGTCCTTGAATATGTCCAGAGGAGGGCAGCAAAGCCAGTGAAAGGGCTGGAAGGCATGTCCTGTCAGAAGCTGCTGAGGACTATGGATTTGTCTAGTTTGAAGAAAAGAAGGCTGATGGCGGACCTCATTGCTCTCTGCAGAATCCTGAGGAGAGGAAGTGGAGAGAGAGGTGCTGATCTCTGGGATCCAGCAATAATACACGTAGGAATGACTCAAAGCAGCACCAGGGGAGGGTTAGAATGAACATGAGGAAGCATTTCCTTACTGAGAAGGTGGTCGAACACTGGAACAGGCTTCCTGGGGAGGTGGTTGATGCCCCAAGCCTGTCAGTGTTTAAGAGGCATTTGGACAGTGCCCTTAACAACATGCCTTAACTTTTGGTCATCTCACTTCAGTGGTCAAGCAGTTGGACTAGATGATCACTGTAGGTCCATTCCAACTAAAATATTCGATTCAATTCTAATTCTATTCTATTCTAATAAGGTTTCTCTGATGACTTGTGAAGTTTGGAGAAGAGAGATACAACTCACAGCAAAGGAGGATCAAATTAGGAAATACTTAAATAAGCTGAACAAATACAAAACCATAGAACAAGTAAGAGCAAGTTCAACAATTGTGAAGTCCTGCACTGGATGCAGAAAACCCCCATGCATTGGTACAAGCTGGGCACTGACTGGGGAGAGACCAGCTTTGCAGGAAAGGACTGGGTGTCTTGATGGACAGCAGGCTGAACCTGAGTCAGCAGTGTGACCTTGCAGCGATGAAGGCAAACAGTATCCTGGAGTGTATAAGCCAGATCCTCATCAGTGGGCTGAAGAAAGTTAATATCCTCCATTCTTGGAGATTTTTCAGAATTTGCCTGTGAGTTTCAAAAGGGCCACAAGCAACTTGACTTAACTGCACAAGTAACCTTCCTTTGAGCAAGAGATTGGACTAGAGACCTTCAAAGACAATATTCTATGATTATGACACAATAAAGAACATAATCTGATACATTTCAGTCAGTTGAGGAATCTCAGCTCAAAATTAATTTAATCACCTAATGGGGAAGTGCAGAGTAAATTCTATGGAATTTATGGAGTTTGTGTTTTAAAGTGCTGTATGTATAGGAAAAACTTTAGATTTGAAGTTTGATTTAACTTTCTACGTATTCATAAAACGAATGAATGATTGGTCCTTTAATACATAATCAATGGAGGTATTGATACACACACCTCCCCAAGCTGCTAATCTTTACCATGAATGTTTAATTTATTGTGATCATTTAAGTTAGAAGAACAGTGGGGACCATCAGAGTTGTGATTTGAAAGCTATGACTATAGAGAGTCTCAAATAAAGATGTGACTAAACACTGATTCACAGTCCAAAAAGCTACCACAATATACTAAAAGGCATTTGTAAGCAGTATTACTGAGTATACTGAGTAAGACTTGTTGAAAAGAATGTCAAGATTTATTTTCAAATATTTTGTAGAAAAGGCTTTTTTAAGCGATAAAGAAAACCTTACAAAATATCAAGTTTCAAAAAAAAAACATTTAAAGTGAACTGTGGATTTTAAAAGCTGCAGAATGGTTTTGATTGCAGCTAAACAGTAATATTTTCTTTGTATAGACCCCAGTAACAGATGTTGCTTTCTTTTTTGGCAGTCTGTAAGTAATCTCTTTTGTTCAGTGAACTCTAAGGCTGGTGTATTGTATTTGCAGTTTAATTTGTCAGAAGAAATGGTCAGATCATGTTATTTAACTCCTGCCTCTTGTGGTCATTAGTTACTTGTATTACCAAGGATTTTTTCTGTAGTAAATGTTCTTCGTAGTACTGCTATGAATAAACGGTACCAGAAATAAATGATGCCAATCCATAATGCATTTTATTATTATCATTTTCAACACTATGTTTGGTGAGATGAAAAGTGCTTAGAAAGCCAGCTTCCCTCAAGTTAATTGTGTGGATCAGGGCAACATGGAACCAGGTGCCACCATGTGCTTAGATCTGCCTCTACTAATGGTGCAAAATGGCTTTAGAGCAAACCTCTGGATGGAGGAGACTTGTGTTGCTCACATTTCCTATTCCTGAAGTAGTACACTTGTACTGCCATTTTTGTACTTTCCTTCCCCAAGGGCTATTGAATATAAACACTGTGAAAAGTAGCTTGGAGGTGGCTTTTTGCCTTGGCTGGAGCTGGAGCTGGAGAAGGGGAAACAACGAGAGGAAGACAGTTCAAAGCCGTATCTGCTTTCAGTTCTGACAAGAGCTGCTGTGCCAACATGCCAATATTTTAAGAAGATTGCCTAATATCATTAGCCATATGTTTTGCCATATATAGATTTATTGGTTTTAAAAAAATAAACAGACAGAAGGACAGCTCAGTCAAAAATACATGCCACTAGGCAAATAGTCTGCAGTAATAACTACTAATTTTTATAAAGCTCAAGTTGATTTTCTGATGAAAAATTAGATTTGGATTTTTTTATTATTTTATGTTTTCTTGACTAATTCTTCATATTAGTTGTGAAGAGCGATATAACATAGAATCTACCAATGTCTAATTTTACAGGCTTTGCTATTCAGAAGGAAATGGGAAAATACTTCGGTCCTGAAAGAGATGAAAAAAGTCAGAAAATAGGCTTGCAGACGGGAGCTTGATACTACATAGATGTGATAGCATAATGTTTTAGTTTGTCGGTTCAGAAGTCAGAATGGTTTGAAGTCATTTAGAGTTTTGTCTTCCAACAAAAGAAACATGTTGAGAATGTGGTGGTTTGCTGAAGGCGCCCGGTTCTGTTGCTGGCAAAAGCAAAAGATAACTTGTCTCTACTTCACTGAAAGCACGATTGGATGCCTAATAAAATTAGTATGTAATACAGCATGATTGGCAGTTCCTGCTTAGGAAGCCAAGGAATAAAATAGCAGAGGCGTTGATGTTCACTGGCAAAACTCCCATTGACTTCACAGGAGCTGGGTTTTAAATGAATAACGTTGAGAAAATGTGCTTTAGAAACTTTCAAGTTAATCTGTTTGTTCAGATCAAGGTAGAGTGGACAACTATGCCTGCAGGCATTAACAGGTCAGACCTATCTTTACATGATTGTGGGATTTACTGAAATAAGTGGATCAGATAGGGGGTGTGGTAGCAAAACCTATCAGGGTGGAATCTGTGCAATCCTTCCAAAATCAGTCCATTACCAGGGTGTGACTGAGTATATTTTGGCTGTGCAGTTGGCAGGCTCACCTCTTTGCAGCTCCTTTTGCCTTTATGGACAAATACTGCTAAGCTAGGAGGGCAGCTAAGAGAAATGTATGTTGTTAGCAGTTAGGACACAAGTCTGAATGCACTATGCCAAGATGGAGCAATACAGAAATGTGAAAATAGAAATAAATATATGGAGAAAACAAGAAATTAAAAAAAAACATTGTCATGAGTTCCTTAAGAATGTGTTTATCTATGAAGAATAAGTAATGGTACCATAAGTAATAATAAAAGAAGGAGGAGGGATGTATTTAAGGGAGGAAGGGTGGAGTTAGTTTTATATTTGTGAGTCTAGGTGACATAAATGCATTTCTGTTTCAATAAATGTAATTGCCTAGCTCTAAAATAATTAGTGAGACAAACCAAGTCTCCTATCATCTGCCTGCCATCTTCAACAAAGCCAGGGTGCACTCAATCCCTTTTCAGATGTCTGATGTTGCTTCCTGATAAGGGATTGCCCAAACTGTGAGTTCAACGTCATTTCTTTTTCTGCCTTGCCTGGTGCCATGTGCCCATCTTCCAGCCAAAGACAGGGAGGGTGTTGGTGTCCTGCCCTGATTGCAGAGGCGCTGACTTGGGGCAAGCATCTGCCACCTCACTGTGAGAGACAGCGGGGGGAGGTGGCTGCAGAACGCAGCCCAGACTTGATGACTGGTGTGGAAAGCATTATACCTAGCACGTAAATGACTGAATGGGATGGTACTACCATGGCAGTACTTGTGGTGTTGTAGTGTTATAAAACACTAGAAGAAGAATGACGGTTTGAAAAGATTTCTTCTAACAAACCTTGTTGTAGTAAAAGGCTCTTTTTCTTTTCGTCCCTTTAAACAATGGACTGCATTTTTTTTTGTTTTAGTTTATCACTCATGCAGGAATATATCAGAGTATGATAAAATACTCAGAATATTTAGTATATATATTGAAAGGAAAAAATCAACAAGTTAAGGACTATAAAGATTAGTCCTTGTTTAAATTTACTTGGAAGATCACAGACAAAATTTTATGCTTTAAATTTGGAGCCCCATATTTTAAATGTATTTTCATTTCTATAGTCTGTTTATTGAGATACGTTAGCATGAAGAGGCTAAACCACATCATATTACTGAACGCATGTTTAGAAATCCACACGTTAATGTTACTTGGTAGGAAGTAAGATGGAGGAACTCTAGAAAATTTAAAACTCTTGCTCTCAGACAACACAGCTCTCTTGCAGAAACGCATCCTCACTAGACCTGCTCAAAGAAGTAGTATAAAATAATTTTATTGATTGATTGGATAAAAACTGTATGGAATCTGCTGTGGAACCAAAAAGGAGACTTCCATGCTGTTTCTTGTTTCTGCTTTTTTTTTTTTCAATCTTTTCTCTTTTGATCTGACTGTGATCTGAGAAAATCAACAGCATGTGGTAAAAACAGTTACGATTTTTGCCATATATTTTATTCCTTAAAGATTTCTCCCCATTTAACATACTGGAATCTCAAAGACCCCCGGCAGAAGGAAAGCTTCTTGAAATCTCCTTGAGTAGAAGAGAACAGAAGGTCTTTCCAAAATATCTTAGTCATAGGAGCTCAGGTAATCCTCTAGGCAAATTTTAGGATTCTGTTTGCATATACATGCATTTCATTTCCATTAAAATCTGGCAGTTGTATTAATGCTTATTGAGGTTTTAAGTATTTTCAATCTTCATGTGAACAATGAACATGTAAAATCTGCTTGAGAAATTTTTTAAGCCAGATTTCCAAATCCCGTGAATTTTCATATAATTGGTCATCCATAAATTTCATTTTCCTGTTTCTAGCTGAGAAAACGAGACCACACATGTACAAACACAAGTTCTGGCTGGGCTTATGCATACCATAGACTGGGCTTTGTGTATGTGTGTGCGTGCGCCGTAAGTATACTGGCATTTCACACAAGCTACTGAGCGCTTCAGAGAATATCTGCTTGGATATTTTGGTGAGCTACTACCTTTGAACTATGAAATCCATTTGTGTGTGCTTGACAACAGCTATGTGAGGACCACCGTCTTAAGGCTGCCAGCCCCTGCCCCCACCTGTTTATTGCGATATGACAAAGCTTGCAAGTATTTTTCTACCCAGGATGATTGTGATGTGTGCAGTTTATCACAATAAGCAATGAATTTCAAAGATACATAGAGAATGTATTAATAGGAACCTTCTGATCTTTTAGCCAGCTTAGGATATGATTGCTTCCGCATCTGAATGTGCATTACTCCTGTAAGGAAAATCCGATGTTTCTTCCAATCAATTATTTGCTGAATCATGAGGTTTTGTTATTCTATTTGAGCAAAATTCTAAGTTTACATAGAGATGAAAGTAGATTCTGAAAAGGAAATTGCCTTTTAACTAAAACCTTAAATACATTTCTTTAAGAAAGCCCAAGTGACCAGTTAACTATCTTCCAACTATGCACTTCAAATTCTTTCGAATATATTACCTCCTTTGCATCTTCACACATGACCTGTTACAAAAGACAGAAGCTGTCTTTTGTATTTCCAAACTACTGTCTTTTCTTTAAGCCAAAATATACATATGTTGACATGCCAAGTTGCTCCTTCAGGTAGTAAAGTAAAAACATGTTCAGACATGTCCTGGAGGTTGGGAAAATTGCCAGAAAATGTTTAGCTCAAATAAACAGTATTTAGCTCAAATAGCATCAACAGTTTCATTTTTACTACTTTCAGCAGCAATCAGATCTCTAATTAAACTCCATTAGCTTAAAATAAAGCAGAGCTTTGAAGATGCAAATCAATAACCAGAGTAAACAACACATTGACTGTATTAACAAAGTTTTGAAGTTTTGTCTGCACCACGCATTCTTCAAATTTTAAGCCCTGCTACTTACCTCGGGCTTAACTAAATCGTCCAAATTAGCATTTAGAGCAGAGACTTTTTAGACTGTCTTTCTCATAAGAAATCTGGTTTCCTCTCACTGTTGAATGTGAAACTTGCAATATTTTGCCCATTATGATGTGACATTTCTTTACTCGTAAAATGTTTTTTTCTTTTAAAAAAATATTTTGCTGGAAATCTAAATGTCAATTCATCTTCTACAAAGGCTTGCTTATAAAAAAAGATTAAAAAAAATTCAAACCAACACCATGAAGGATTTAAACCTTTGTATAATACACAGGATCTGTGGCAGGATCCAATTCACTGGTTTCCTTTGTACACAAGAACAATAATGTCTCAAATAAAGGCTTTGAGAGAGTACATAAACAAGTCTTTTAAAACAAGCAAATGTGTCCTTTTAAGTCCTTCTCATTAAGCAGACATAGGCTGATGAGGATACTGAAGCTACTTGTGCGTATAAGAATGCCTGGGAAACAACCCCTGCTGTAGGCAACACGTTCAAAAGTTAGATCTAAACCACAGAAACACCAACTCCATAGGACACATTTCATTCTGTTAAAATGTCTGGAATCAGATTACTTAGTCCTCACAATCATCAAGCTTCACAGAATAGACTAGGTAACTGAGACTCTATTTTAACCTTCTCATGTTCTGCCAAGAGCCTTCAAAAGTGTTCCTTTCTTAAGTGTTCTTAAGTATCTGTAAAAATGCTGTTTAAGAACATCCAGAATTAATGTGGCCTCAAAACTACTAATAATGCTGTTCCAGATGTTTGTGGTGAATTGTTCAGCAGGAAAATTAATAAACCCAAACTTACACAAACAAGTTTGCTTTAAAATACTTGCCCGGATTTGTCCTGAACCCATAAAAATCAGGAAATTATGTACTCTCTGTCTCTTTAAACCAGTGGTCCCCAACAAACCATGTTAAGCTTCCAAATTTCTCATGCATTCTTATCATCAAACTTTTTGATTGGAAACAATATAAACTTTACAGTCTACTGAGGTTCTGTGGACCACTTCCCATGACCTCATGGCCTGCAGTTTGGAAACTTGTCCTCTAAGAGGTACGTATATGATGATGGAAAACATGATTAGAAGATATATGTTGGCTGTCATTTACTTTGGTGCAGTGGATGACAGCAGCATTAAGACATAAACTATTGGCAGGTGAGCTACCTGGATTCACACCCCAGATTCTGATCTACCCATATACCCGTAAGAGCAGATTAGCTCAATGTCCCCTGGGCACTGAAAAACAGAAGGAACAAAATAAGTTTTTCTCTCATGTTTGCTCTTATCCACCTGAAGAAATACAAAGCTCTCTGTTAAGTCTGTGACACAGTCAGGGTATTTCAGCTCCTACACATTGCCTTTTTTTTTTCTAGCATCTGTCTATCTCATGTATATGTCTGTAATATGTATATGGTTTGACTCTTCAGCAGGTCTGAAGAGGTGAAGAGCTAGTTCCTTTCTGACTTGAGGGCAGAAGAGCATCTAAGTGAGAGGATCAAGATAAAATGTAAATTTTTTGGAGCCACACGTCTGTGTTTTCAGACTTGAATGACTCAAAGTTGCACCACCAAAAGGTATGTGTCCCACCTCATGTCAAAAATCCTTGTCCTCAAACATATTGAATAAAAGTCCTTCAATAGTCCTCAAGTATTAAAAGTCCATAAATACCTTGTAATTTAAATGTCTAGTGCTACTTATAAATGTAAGAATAGCTACTTAGATGTACATTCCTGTCCTTACAAAGCAAAAGTTGAATGTTTGCATTAATACATTTTTGCCTTCTTTCTTTCAATACTAAAATTAAAGATGAAGATAAGCATCTCCATCATTTCGGAGTCTCCCTAGATGACTGTCCTCTGCTTAAATTACCTAGTCCCCTCTTAAAGACTAAACATTCAATAAACAATATAAGGTACAACTCTATTCTCTGAGTCTCATTGCCATGGTGTTGGTTCCAAGCTTAGGTCTGCAGGGGCTTGGAAGGGGTTGGGAGGAACTGTACTGCGGTCCCTGCAGAACTAGAAGATGCCGAGAACCAATAAGTCCTTGGGCCAAGTTTCTGTTACAGGATGGAGGCTTTTCATTAACGGAACGAAACGAGACGCCAGCTTAGCTGTCGCCACTGGGGGCCACTGCTACTTAGCAAGAGAGAAGCAAAGGGAAGCTGCTGCCAGCCCTGGAGCCTGCACTGACTGGAGACAGCTCCTGGAGAGAAGCAACTACCTTTCCCTGTGTGGAGTCCCTGTGCAGAGGTGGGAGTAGCCAGCAAAGGCACACACAGAGAATTAAAATCTCCTGAGAATGAATATATGAATGAGATGCTAAGACTTTTACTGAATGTCACCATGAGTCAAGGCAGAAGTGGGGCCAATCATGCTCTGCAACAGTACTCCCAGTCCTGTGCTGGACTTCCACCTATTTGTAGGAAGTGGCTGCCATACCAGCCCAGTAATAATGGACAGCTCTTGCTAATCAAACCTGGTCAAAAGTGGGTCATCATCACTGCTGTCTTCTTTGACCAGGAATAACTTTTTTTGCTAAGAGGGAGAACAGGCAATATGGAATAGGCAAAAAAAGAAAGTCAGGTAGGAGAGAGGTTTTGGGCAGTAATTAGCAATACAAACTGGAAAATTATAAGATGGACAATGGAATTATATACAAAAGCTAAGTGGATGGATGGCTTCTCCTTACAGTCTGAAACATACTTTTTTTTTCCCAAGACTACTTTTCTGTAAGCACATACTGCTGGAATAATGCAGAATTTTGAATTCTGGGCTAGATGCAATAGTCAGCTTTTCCAAGGGTGTCCCCTAAGGATTAAGAAACCTCAGGTGAAAATCTTTCTCACTCCAGACATTATCCATATCTATAAAGTTATAGCCAAATTGACCCTTCTGCAAATCTTTTGTACAAAATGTATTCAGCCTCAAACAGAAACCAGGGCCTGATTTTTCCTATCTCTTGCACATAAGATGATGGCAGAACTCACTAATTTCAAGTGGGACAGCGTTCACATACTTTACAATTGATGAGGGACTTATATCTCACAACCATTCTTCACACATGTTGCAATGTAAATGTTTTGGAGCGGGGCAATTACATGTCACATGCACCAACATTTGCCCCTTAATGCTGATAGTTTTTAGACAGCAGCAGGTACCTTCTTTTCAGCCTGAGCTGACATGCCATGCAGAAATGACATCTAATGGGCCGGCCTGACAGACATCACCCATTCAAAAAAGCAACATACATAGAGATGAGAAAAGGAGAACAGGACAAAAAGGGATTTATCCCCCCAGAAGTAGTGGACAAGCTGGCAAAATTGTTGCTAGGAATTGCTAAATGTCATCCTCCCACCAAACACTTTAAGGATGTCCCTGGCTCTAAACAAGCATTGTACTGCATTGGGTTGTATCAACCCAAACCTCCATTTGCAGCCCATCAAAGAAACGCAGGTGTGGGTCACTGAGGGGGGATGTTCCTGGCCTCATCCCCTTGGGACATCTCTGGCACTGGTACTGCTATTGTACAGCATTAATTAGATCATTCTAATTAATTCGTTCCAAGTGTAAATTAGGAAGGAATGAAGATAAATTACACTAACACAGTTAACCCCATGCTGTTTATTTAGCAGTTGAACAAAATAATGTGGTTAAAAAGAGTCTAACAAGGCAAAAACCCAAGACACAGCTGTTTAATAGCATTAAAAATGAGATCTCAGCCTGTGCTGCAGGCACATACTGCTTGTTTGCATTTAAAACCATTGCCAAGATAGCTGTACTGGCAAACCCTGCTGCTGTAGATGCAGCTGATACTAACAGAACAAAACAAAAAATGTATTTCCATCTCCTGAATTAAATAACCTGCTCTGCTAAATGGATTATATTGCTGGTACGGCTCTGCCAGCATTAGAACTCTTGCTGGTTTTGATAGAGTAGTCTGGAAGATGTTCTAGCTACGTAGGTAGGCCTGCAAAATGTTTAAGTGTCAATAAAGCCATATTATAAAGTTTGCTATACTTTCAAGGATCCAAGAACTTGTCTCAACATAGAAGTCAAACAAATTCAAATAAAGTGCAAGGTGAAACTCATTTAGTTAAAATAGCAGTATTTTAGCCAGCTGGATTTGAGTTGAACACAGAAGATTTTGCTACTCCAATTGTTGCAGAGTCAAAGGCGGCATTTGCAATTCAAGAAGTGAAAAACAAAAATTTGAGGGGGTTTACATGCTTTATGTTTTTGAAGGCCACTCTTCCATTTCACATAGTCATTTTTTCAGACTTCTTACTGAAATAAACAAACAACAGAACCAAACCTAAGAGATTACCAATTTCACATGGCGCTAGAAGCTGGAGCTTTGAGAAAAGGGCCAATTATCTTGTGATTTGTGATAAAATATTTAGCAACACTTCAAAGATCCTATCTTTCCTGGCATATGAATATTAGGAAAAACATGTTTAAACTAGTTCAGTGGGCATGCTAAACTATGTCCTGGGATAAGCTAGGTCAGCTTTGTTTTCAGCAGTGTCAAAATACAGATTGGCCCATCTCCGAAACTGGCTTAACCGGAACTGTGTTTAAATGTGACCTGACTTAGTTCTTAGACCAACATATACCAGGCCAAAGATTTGCTTTTTTCTTGAGTGTTTTTTCCATGCTAGTCATGCAAGCAATCTTATTCCAAATGCATTTTAAGCTTTATTCAGTGAGAGGTAGTTTTAACTCCTGTGCAGAAAGGAGCAGAGGCGCGTTGGATGCTTTTTGTCACCTGAGCGTAAATAGAAGCTCCTGTGAGCATGCTCAAGAGAACTGCCATTGTGATTTGTAAGCATTACAGGTGTGGAATTACAGGCAGAGGACTATGGAGTTACTTTTGCTTCTCCTTCTGTCTCTGCTCCCACCAGTAGCACTCCTTTACACAGTGCACATATGCTGAGTTACACGCATACAAGAAGGGGCTGTCTGTCTGTCTAGCTGCTTCCTCAACAGATGATCTATAGCTTCATTCAATCATTCTGCCTTGATTAACTTCAACAGGTTCCTTGTTTTATGGAGGACAAGGACGATTGGTACTTCACCTGGACACTCTCTTATAGGATTACTGCCTCGGTCTTTTCTTGCAGCCTATTACCCAATCTGTGTGCTGGGGGCAGCCAGGTATGCCTTTCAAGTTGTTCTCTCCACAGACCTCATTCTTCACTGACCAGTCTTCATAGCTGTGCTCAAAATCAGTTTTACAGATCAGATGTTGCTGAGCGATAGATTAGGTAACATTATTCTACCATTTCTGGTTTTTATTCAGAGTGCTAATTCTTCCCAATGGAAGTTTGTCCCAACACTGTACGGAGTGATGTGTCCCTGTGTTTTCAGTTGCATAAGATGATATGATCTGACACTGACGCCAGGCAATGGAAGATTCACCATAATGGAATTAGCTCTAAGGGGACAGGATTTTGGTGGAACGTCTGCAGGTTTTGTTGGGGAAAAATGGGAGAAAAAAGGATCAAGGTATTTTATGGGAAATGTTACGGTGGAAGGAAAAACCCAGATTCACAACATGAACAATGCAAAGTGCATCAAAGGTCGAACATTCACAGTCTGAACCAAAATCCTCTAGAGCTACATGACTCAAGTGAGCACTGGATTAGGCATATGATGTCCATGAATACCCCTTGCGTAAGGTGGTTTACAATTTCCAACAGCTTCTCACACCTAAACAGCTTTGAAGCACACTTTATTACATACAGATGTGCAGCATTTTTAGACCTTGCGATCTGCAATACTTCATGTCGTAATCAAACAATATTGTAAAAAGAAATAATCTATGAAACAAATTACTCTTTCATCTGCTCCCTGTTCTGACACGCTCTCCAGGCTTGCGTATGCCCCTTGGCTCTCTGGAATTTCAGATGTGTCCTGCTGTACACTGTCTGTGTGCTTATCTGCAGACTCTGGGGTCCAGCAACAGGAGTACAAGTAACCCTCTGCCCGTTATCGAGTTGCTTGCAGGGCTTTGTTTAGGAGGAGAAATTTGGCAGACATTTCATTATGAGGAATGAACAAATTCTCCCAACTACTATATGCAGCTAGGAGTCTCCTGCTGGTGGGAGGAAAATAATTGTTCTTATCTTCCTTTACGCTTCTTCAGCTTAACACCATTGCTTTAAATGGCATTAGCAAATGGTAAATTAGCAATATGGGCAATGTTCAGTACGTTATCCTCTGTTTTTCTGGTAGAGAGCTGCACAATACCATTATTTAAACACAGCTGTTGTGTTTGAAATCGGCCTTTTGCACAAGTTTTTTCTCGACAATTGGCAAAATCATTAAAGCCCTGCGCAGCTCTGCGCGGCAGTACCCTTCCACCGCGCAGCTATGAAGGGGTAGCTCTCCGCAAGAGCGCAATGAACGCGCGGTGGCTCCAACTCCGCGCCCGGGAGCGCAGATCGGTCTCCGCCGTGACCGGGCTCCCCCGGCCGCTCCTTGGGGCTCCCCGGAGGCTGCCCCGCTCGCCTCCTCCCAGGGCTCGGCCGCCGCAGGCTCTGTTGGCCACGCCGTCCGGAGCAGGGGCTGCGCAGCCCCCGCCGCCCTCGGGACCCTCCGCACGGCTCTTCCCCGCGCAGTCATTTCGGCCTCCGCAAGGCACAGCGCTCCCACCCGGGGCGCTGGCAGCCGGATCCTCCGCGGAACAGCCGCCTGGCACCGCGGAGGGGCGGGGGGGGGGGGGGTAGGGGCCTGCTGGGCTAATCCCGTGGCGCGGTGAGGCGCGGTGAGGCGCGGTGAGGCGCGGTGCGGCGCGGTGCGGCGCGGTGCGCTGCCATGCACCACCGGGTAGGGGACAGCGTCCCGCAGCCCCCGCCTCCCCCAGGCGCCGCGGGGGGCACTTTTCCCTCTTCCCCGCCGCCGGGCGGGACGGCAACTCCTGCGGGAGCCCTACCCGGTCCTCCCCTCCCGCCATCCCTCCCCCGCCTGTCACTCACCCGCTTTGCATAAAGACTCCCCCCGCCTCCCTCCTCCCCCCCCCCACAGCCCATATACCCCCTCTCCGCGCCGCCGCCAGGGCAGAGCTGCGGCCGGCGGTGCCAGCAGCAGCAGCAGCACTAGCATCACCAGCTGCCGCCCCTTCCTTCCTTCTTTTCCTTCCGTCCCTCTTTCCTACCTCCCGCCCGCCCTTTCTCCCTCCCTCCGCGGCCCGCCTCCCGCAAGCGGCACCACCTCCGCCCAGCGCAGCGCAGCCTGTCCGGCCGCCTCTCCGCGGGGGGACCGCCGCGCCGAACCGCGCCAGCAGCCGCGCTCTCCCTCCCATGCGCGGCGCTGCGCCGCCCGCGGAGGTTACAGACACCGTCCGCGCCCGCCCGGCGGCCGCCGCTGTAAGTCGGTGCCCGCCGACCTGTTGCAGCCGCGGCGGTGGGGAGGCGGGTGGGCAGCGTGGGGTGGCCCCGCTTTGCTTTGTGCGGGGGGAGTGGGGAGGGGGGCTGCCGCATGCGTGGGGTCAGCGCGGATCCGCGGAGCGCTGCGCGGCCGCTCCGCTTGCAGCCGGGCTCCGCCGGCGCGTCGGGGACCGTCGCCCCTTCTGCAGGGCTGGGCGGGCGGGCATCGGCGGTGGCTGTGAAGTGTCTCCGGTACGCGGGCTGTCCTCGGGAGGTGGCGGCTCCCGTTGGGAAGGCTGGGAGCCTCCCCGGTGGGCTTCGGCTTCCTCCTCGGGGCCCCCGGAGGGTGGGAGCATCCCTGGCTGCGCCCCTGCGCCGGTACAGAAACTTCTGCACGTGGCTGTCGCTCTGGAAGGGGAACCCTGCGCGTTTCAACTTCTGGTGCTGTTTCTGTACCAGGTTGGGAAGCCACCCAGCACGTTTCTCTTCAAAGACGGGAGTTGTTCGGGCGTTCTGATGGGGAGAACGCTGTGTCCGTGCGTGTGTGTGATTTAGAGCTGGGTTTCTTTGTCTGCATGTGGAGAGCGGTGGTGCGTTCCTCGCAGGAGCTGCGTGTCCTGCTTTCCGTCTCCCTGCCGGTCCTGGAAAGCCACTGCCTTGGTGCTAGAGGATTTTAGGTAGGGTGAGGGTTTGGTCCTGCAAAACCGACAGCACCGCTGCAGACTTAGCAACGGAAAGCGGTGCTGGTTGAATCGATGGGACCTTTAGCTGATTGCCTCTCCTTCGGCTCTTTCACCGGTTCTCAAGAGAAAAACGCAACCGCCACCATGTAATTACGGAGTCGTATTAAAATGAGTCTACAGCAGGCTGTGTCACTAATTTGAAAATACTTAATTTTTCATTTGACTTAGGCAGGGACCCGCGTGCTACGGAGCTGTTGAGAAGTAGGGCAGGGAGTCTGTTGTTTAGTCTTAAAGTAGTGTTTACTACTGGGCTGCTGTGGCAAGTAGCCTGTTGAAGTGTAATTATGAATCAAAGTCTCGGTTCAACCTCTGTTCCTAAGATAAAATCTATATCTGTAATTTACTGACCACTTCTTATCTTTTATATACAAATATTATTATTTCTAAGGAAAAAATGCCTGAAGGGAATTGACTCATTATTCAAGATGAACATTTGCTCACTGACTGTAAATTACCTCTGCTGAAGTATTTGAGGCTTGCATAATTTCCAGTACCAAATACAGAAATCAGAGATGTCATTCTACATTTTAATGTTCTTGTAAGATTCTGAACTGAGCTAATTGTCAGAAACTGCAAAAGGATGTGTTTACAGAAACAGTGCTTGTTAGTAAATTATGATAATTGCTTGTGAGAGTGTTTGTTCAAGTAGTCCACGTGTGAGCTCATCTCAGCAACCACAGTGGAGGAAAAAGATATCTATAGATATGTATCTTTGTTCTGTTTGGGGAAATATGTTAGCTTATCTTAAATGTGAATTGGCATATTTTGAATTCTTCTCAATAGTTGACATTGTGGTGATAAAAGTAATGTTACTGGAACAGTTAAAGACCAGCATATGTGAAATCTGCAAGTGCTTTGTAAGAAATAGCATTGCCCACTGAAAGTCCAAGTATTCTGGGGTGAAATGCTGAATGCCTTACTCGGTAGCTGTCTGAGAATAGCTCTTATAATACTATGGTTTTTATGGTGGTGTTTGTTAGTTTGGATGTGGGTGGGCTTGGGTAACACACAGTGATGTATTCCTCCCCTCTGCGTATGTTCTGTAGCTCACTAGCCTCCAACGTGCTTATAATTGCAGGGTGGGTTTTTTATGTTTGTCTGTATCTTGTTGTGGTTATGGTCTTGTTCTGAATGATGCTGAGCAAGCGGTACTAGCAGGATCTGAATGTCTGCATTTGCAGCCTCTGATGTGAACTTTACCTGCCCAAATAGGGGCTGAACTCTGTGCATGATAAAAGAAAGTCTTCAGTATACTCTGAATTCCCCCTTAGATGTGGGGGGGAAAGGAGAGGAACTGTGTTTCTATAGAGACCCTGACGTGCCTAGACCCTGGAGTCTACACATTCATTCAGTTGGGTGGAGAGCAGGGGGGCCAGCGAGCATCTTTATAGCCTGGTGATTCTATTGTCTCTGATTAGTGGGTGTTTAGCTCCTGTCCTCTCCCTGACAAGGAAAACTTACAGGAGCAGGTCCTCAATGTGAGAAAGGCCCGTCTGTAGAGATCCAGTTAATGCTTTGTGCTGCATCATGATAGTATATTATGATGGTTCTTTGCCAGTAAAGGATTCATCTTCCCACCTGCGTCTCCAAACTGTTTATGTGCTAGTATTTCAAGCCATGACCCTTTCTGTAATCCTTGAGTTCTAGCAGGTTTCAACCTGTATATAGTCAGTATAATCTTTTTGGCTATAGATTAAGTGGGTAATTTTAGTCTGAGATTAGTGCTCAGGATCCTTGAATGCCATCTGAGTCTGTATTTGCAAGGCAGTACAATTGCATTAAAGGTAACTTAATTTCCCTTGTAAAAGGATTTGTATTGTGAAGAGGTACCAGCCTTCTTAAGATCTTCTGTGCTTACTGCATTTGATAGGTTGGTATAGGGAACACTGATAAAATAATTTTCCGAACTTTTGCATAGTAGAGTGAGACAGGTACTCTTGCCCTGTGGCTCTTAGGGGAAAGATTCTTCTCACTTTTGGAGGATTTTGGATTGAGCCTAGTGTTCTGAGCTGCAGTGCTTGTGCTTTTCAATCCTAGTTAAATTTCATCAGGAAGTCATGTTCCATATTAAAGTAAACAGGCTCTGGTGCTTTTTCAGTGTAGTCTCTTTGTTCCTTAATTGGTGTTGGTTTAAGGGGCTTTTCTGCTGTAACTGAAGGAAAGGTGTATCTCAGGCTTGCTGTTTGATGTGACAAATCAATTATTCTGTTCTCTAGCACAGGTAGCCAGGAGGATGGTACTGGCTATGATGCAGTTAATCTGTGGCTATTGTATATTGCATATACACAAATCAGTTGTTCTGAAATTGAGTCCACTACCCAAATTGTTCATATAGGGTTTTGATTTTATTGAAGGTTCTGGTCATATGAATCTAAAAAAATACATATATTTATTTTAAAATGTACCTTTTTTTTTTTTTTGAGGCACGGAAAGTTTTTGTGTCACCTTGAAGCATGAAAGCATGAAGTGTGGGAATAGAGTTGTACAGTTCTATAAAGCTTAAACATGCTTAGTAATATGAAAATGTTCAAGTCTGTGAGAAAGGGAAGTATTACATTAAAAGTAGTACATTAAAAAAAAAAAAAATAGTAGTACATTAAAAACCTACACGGGTGGCCCCAGGTCATGCTCTGACTTTAAGCACCGGGTGCTTCCCAGGTAGGCTTTTGCCCTGTTCTTATTTAAAGGTGCAGTAAAAGGGACTCTGGGCATATCACAGTAATTAGGGAATTTTGGTTCTCTTCTTTCTCCAAGCTTTCTCTGCAGTTTGGGGAGGAATAGGTGAAATTACCACAGCCATAGCTTGCACTCGGTGTGCTTCACCTCCTGTTAGTTGCGCGGTGGCTTTTTGGCCATCAGCTTTATATGGCTGCCAACATTCCTCCTTTTCCCTCTACTCCATACTGTTTGTGCTTGACTCTTAATTAAATCTGTAAACCTGCTGCTGTAATCATACGTAGAACTGTGTATCGTGGCAGATGACAGTAACATTTGCCTCCATGAACTCCATGCCCCCCATGAACAGGGGCTGGATAGCATTGTGTTTGTTAGGAAGAGGGTAGGGTAGGACATGTCTTGTGCTTTATGTCTCCTCCAGACCTCAGAATGAGCCAATGGCTTGTGCTGAGAGTACCTGACTCTCGAGGCAGCTTCAGAGGCGACGCCTCGGTGACTCCAGTTGATAGTCAAAACACATTTTTTTGCTGACTCTACCCGCGCATATGCTGTATCACTGCAACAGGCGGCCGCTGGCAGAGCTCAAGATGTAATCTCTAAAATTCACGCGTCCTATTTCTTTAAAGGTTTCGCAAGTGTAAGTTTATGATCGTTGTTAGGTCTTTATTTTAAAGTTCCCATTTTTCATTCTCTGCTGTTGCATAGGGAATCATTACACCAAAGGGAAGCTTCCTAATGGGATTAGTAGGTTTTTGTTCCCCGTGCAGCTTTTGACATTCCTTAGGTATTCTGTCTGGTAGCTCTTCCTGCTATGATTCAGTACAGGAGAATGTTTCAAGCATGTGCATGTGTACATATGTAATGAATCAGCTGGTCTAGTTTGGGGAAGGGTGAGAAAATCAGTCCTCGCTCCTTTTCTGTCTCCTCTGAATTACTTGCTTACTGTATTGCTCTGAAAGTTGGAGATCAGGTTTCCCAAGATAAACCTGCTCTTGGGCAACAAATTTGGAGTATGTCATTTGTGAAACTCATATTACAAAAAAAATAAACACATGCCAAAGGTAGATACAATTCTCTGTCCGCTCATCTATAAACTAAGGCACTTTTTTCACCATCTTATACTAAATAATAGATACCCCTTTGGGTATGTTTACAAAAAAAGAACAAAACAAAACAATGAATTTAACTGTCTCATTAATCTTCCTAATTTTTTTCTTTTACAGGTGTGAAAGAAAATGTCAGTCAGCATGCATGAAAACCGCAAATCTAGGGCCAGCACTGGCTCCATAAACATATACTTGTTCCACAAGTCATCCTACGCTGATAGTGTCCTTACTCACCTGAATCTTCTGCGTCAGCAGCGTCTCTTTACAGATGTACTTCTCCATGCTGGGAACAGGTCCTTCCCTTGCCACAGAGCTGTTCTAGCTGCTTGTAGCCGCTATTTCGAAGCAATGTTCAGTGGAGGCCTGAAGGAGAGCCAAGACAGTGAAGTCAACTTTCATAATTCAATTCACCCAGAAGTCTTGGAGCTTCTTCTGGACTATGCATATTCTTCCAGGGTTATCATCAATGAGGAGAACGCAGAGTCGCTGCTGGAGGCTGGTGACATGTTGGAGTTTCAGGACATCCGGGATGCTTGTGCAGAGTTTCTGGAGAAAAACCTTCATCCCACCAACTGTCTTGGCATGCTTCTGCTGTCGGATGCTCACCAGTGCACCAAGCTGTATGAACTCTCTTGGAGGATGTGCCTTAGCAACTTCCAGAGTATCAGTAAAAGTGAAGACTTCCTTCAGCTGCCGAAAGACATGGTAGTGCAGCTCCTTTCCAGCGAAGAATTAGAAACTGAAGATGAAAGGCTGGTATATGAGTCAGCTATCAACTGGGTCAACTATGACCTGAGTAAGCGTCACTGTTACCTGCCCGAGCTATTGCAGACAGTGAGACTGGCCCTCTTGCCAGCTATATACCTTATGGAGAATGTGGCCATGGAAGAACTTATCACCAAGCAAAGGAAAAGCAAAGAGATTGTAGAAGAATCCATAAGATGCAAGCTAAAGATCTTGCAGAACGATGGAGTGGTCACTAGTTTGTGTGCCAGACCCCGTAAAACTGGCCATTCACTTTTTCTTTTGGGTGGCCAAACCTTTATGTGTGACAAGCTGTACCTGGTGGACCAAAAGGCAAAGGAGATCATCCCAAAGGCTGACATACCAAGCCCACGGAAAGAGTTCAGTGCTTGTGCCATAGGCTGCAAAGTGTATATCACTGGAGGACGAGGGTCAGAAAACGGAGTCTCCAAAGACGTGTGGGTGTATGACACCCTTCATGAGGAGTGGTCGAAGGCTGCTCCCATGCTGGTAGCTAGGTTTGGGCATGGCTCTGCCGAACTTAAGCACTGTTTGTATGTAGTAGGAGGACACACCGCTGCAACCGGTTGCCTTCCAGCTTCCCCTTCAGTATCCTTAAAGCAAGTGGAACAGTATGACCCTGTGACCAACAAATGGACCATGGTTGCCCCGCTGCGAGAGGGGGTAAGCAATGCCGCTGTAGTCAGCGCGAAGCTTAAGCTGTTCGCTTTTGGAGGTACCAGCGTTAGCCATGACAAGCTGCCCAAAGTTCAGTGCTACGATCAGTGTGAAAACAGATGGACGGTACCAGCCACCTGCCCCCAGCCCTGGCGCTACACAGCTGCAGCTGTTCTGGGGAACCAGATTTTTATTATGGGCGGAGATACCGAATTCTCTGCGTGTTCTGCTTATAAATTCAACAGTGAGACGTACCAGTGGACTAAGGTGGGAGATGTGACAGCTAAGCGAATGAGCTGCCATGCAGTGGCATCGGGAAACAAATTGTACGTGGTTGGAGGTTACTTTGGCATTCAGAGGTGCAAAACGTTGGACTGCTACGATCCCACGTTAGATGTATGGAACAGCATAACAACTGTGCCCTATTCATTAATTCCCACAGCATTTGTCAGCACGTGGAAGCACCTCCCCTCATAATTGTATGTGTGTTGCAATTCCAAATTATCAGGTAAGAAATAGCACCTTTGAATTCCACCGTAATAATGTTTTTCACAAAGCTTTTCACCAGCAGCTCTGAGGAGGATGTGAATATTCAATCCAATTTTAACCACTGGAACAACTGAGAGGTGTATATTCACAGGCTGTTGTAAGCCACGCACCATGTCTGTGACAAAGCCAAGATGCTGGAAGTAGTTTGCCACGTATCTTAGAATCATAGAATTAAATCATCTTGGAGGCAGTTCTCTTTACAGAACCTTTTCCTGGATGATTTACATGAAATCTTGCAGGATTGAACATTGAAAATGCTGGGTTTGCTCACTCCTTTAATTGTGTGGAAGTGCAGAATATTTGGAAATAGAATCCTGCTCTGTGTTTCAATGCTAAATACATGCTAAACATGCCATGTTCCTGACAACAGAGGCCTGGTCACTCTGTATATCCAGTAACAGGGCCTCAAAAAACTATTGTGAATTCTGATCTGAAGCCTGATAGTGAATTCACTTGAATTTCCAGGCAGACAGCATACTTTCTTCATGCAGCCTTTGGGGAAACTTGCTATCTTATGAAAGGTGTTTTACAGGCACTTCAGGCCTAATATTCCATCTCAGCTAGACCTTGTGGGTGCACCTGCATGGATAAAGGTTGCATTTGCTTCATTGATATACTTTAACATGCAGATTTTTCAAAATAGTTGTGGTCATCTGTATTGGATTAGATACAGTGTTGAGGAGGCATATAATTAATATTGCTGGCTAAAATAATTACCAGTCTATAGCACACACTGTTCCAAAACACTTTAATTATGCATAATGCTCGAAGCTCTTACCAGGTGCAACTTCAGCATGGCATCTTCTCGCAAGCAAGCAAGCCTGAATTTGGCCTTTCTTGTGTTGATTGTTGTGAATTTTTTATTTTTAGGAGAACAGGAGAAAAGGTTAATTAAGGATAAAAACCAATAAAATATATCTGTCTATCTATCTGGTACCTGCACATACTATTTTTGAAAGCTGGTGTGATTTTTTTTTTCATGCTAACTACTAATTGTTACTTCAACTATTACTATTTTTTCCTTATTTTTATCTTTTCTAGAGTTACATCACTTAGCCACAGACATTTTCCAGAACTATTAATCTGTGTATTTTGCAAGAAATCTGGCAGACTCCCGTTGGTGTTGTGTTGCTTTTTTCCCTCTGCTCCACCCTTGAGACTTTAGTACAGAATCACAGTTAACCACCAACCAACCCAGTACAGTGTTATGTTTAATCCTAAATAATCTATCCCCTGTGCGTGGTGGGGTTTTTTTGGACAGTGTAGAGTGTAACCATGAAGGCAGTAAGGTTAGAAGGAATGAGGCAAATAAATATAGTTGCAGTAATTAAATGAGCTCTGCCTTTGCATCGAAGTTACCTACAAGTCCATGATGGAGGTTCTCCAGAAGAACAGTTTGTGTATAAAGCCTTCACTAGCTGTGGCACTGAAGGCACAGACTCCTCTAAGTGGTGAAGCAGAGTTATTGTTTTATATTTCCAGCATATAGAGTTTCTGTCTTTGATCACACGTTGTGCTCTCCACACAGATAGGTTACAAGTGGATGTCCGTTCCCTGGTGTGAGCAATACAATTGGTTACATTTACTTATTCACACCTCTAGGCTCCAAATACTACTCTCTATTTTTCTACCTTGCTTATCTGTTTTCTACCTCTCTATCTGTTTCTGTACAGCCTTGCTAGATTTCACACCACACAAATAATACCATATAAAGACATTATCTTAATATTCCTATGGCCTCCTCCCCATCAGTGCAACAACATCTGCTGGATTCCACAAAGCAGCTCATCCCTGGCTTCACCATCCCCCACAACTAGGTTCTTCTGTTCAGGACAGACCATGCTTTTTTTCTAGTGTCTTTTGCAGCTGGAGACATTGGCCTGATGCTTGCAGTAAATACAAAACTGAAGCAGAATAGATAGAAGTGTATACTTGTGCATGTGGGGTAGTCATGAAATTCCTTTCTCAGTGGTTGACTGAGGATTCATCTGGTAGTTGTCTTTCAGCCGACTGGGAGCTTTAGTTGAGGAAAGAACAGGAGGTTGGGCCCATGCACAGCAGCAGATCAGTCTGGAAATCTAGTGTGAAATGGGGCTGTGCTGAGCTGTCAGCTGCTCTTGTCTCAGCTGGTTGGTTGTCTTGAAGACACTGCCCTCTCTCCATGCTTTGTTTTTTCCAGACTTACTTTTGGGAAGGCAGGGCAGACCTTGGGACTTAACCACATTCTGGGTGCTGGGAGTAATTGCACCCCCTGACAGCTGGCAGATGGAAGCCCTGATTTCAGTGTGGTGGCTTCCTCCCTAGCTGGGAACAATGTCTTGACATCTTCAGTTAATTTCTATTATTACTGACTTCCAGCAGTTCTCAGTGTTATCAGAGCAGTATTGAATGCTTGGACTCAGGACTGTGCCAAGAAAAATACTGACTTATTCTTCTGAGACTGACTTAATTGTTCTGAAGTTTACACTACATGAGAGGGAGTGCTTTATTTTTGAATAAGAGTCCTTGGAATATAATGGTGCAAAACCCTTTCCTTTGCTGTGCAGTATCTTGTTAAAAGCCATTATTTTGGCTTCACTGACAGACGAGATAGCTGGCTTAACTAACTCAGAAGATAACTGGCTGAATGCAGCTGTAGGCTGAAATCTTACCAGTGCTGTGTGCTCATCCAGCAAGTAGGGGTTTGTTGTTTTGGTTGTTTTTTTGTTTTTTTTTTTTCTGACTCCTGCTGCTCTGTCAGTGGGTGGGAGGGACAAAAAGGAAATTACTTCTGATTACTCTCTGTTTTCATGGTGCTGTGTGGCCCCAGTCTGACAGCTTTTAAGAAGGCTTCAGTCTGCTCTGTGGTGTTGCTCAAACTTGGGGATTTTGGGGAGGTTGTGGATTTTTATTTTTTTTTCCTTCATCTCAGAATTGTTTATAATACTTTTTAAAAGTTGGTCCATGACAGGGAACATTGTATTGGCTTCAGTGTTGATAGTGTGTTTCAGTCAGAAGAACAGCACGTTATGCCAAAGAATGTCTAGAAAATATTAGTCAACACTAAGCACAGAGACCTTTTTTTAGACATAGTGAAGATAGTGTGTTTTAAGTCCACAATTGCAAAGAGACTTGATGCTCTGGGCTGTTACGTGTGCTGTAGTCTTTCCTGTGAGTGATTCCTGTTGTTCTTAGACATAAGAGCTTGAGAGAAATGAAGTATGTTCAACTGAACTGTGAGTTCACCAGAGCTCCTTTTGCATTGTAATGATGCAGGATTTGCCTCCTAAAGTTCAATCAGTGCTGTCAGAAATGACACAGCTTTATAGTGAAAAGGCAAAGCACAATCTCAGTATCCAAAGACACAATTTTTCATTGAATAATCAATTTTTATAAAGGACTCTAGGATGGAATTGTTGATTCATGGTACATTGCGGTATGAAAAGAAATGATGCAGGCCTCTGCTATAATGAATAGCAGATATGTTTTAAGTAAGGGGATTCTATGTCCCTTTCTATATTGGGCATAAATTCAATTCAGGATTCTTCATGGTGTACTGGGGTGAGATACCTTCACCTCCCCTTCTTCACCCCAAGCAGGGTTGCCTTGGCCTGGGGAGAGAAAGATATCATTGCACTAAGTGTTCACGGGGGCTTTTATGGAAGAGAAGTTGCACAAAGTTATGTTCACTTGAAGGAAATCTAGAAGGCTTGGAGATTTTTGGGGAACATAATAAAATTGAAGCATGCAAGATGCGGAGGCTATCATGTTGAAGTGTATTGGGCTTGTTTGATTTAGGTTTCAAATGACTAAATTAATGATTTAACAGTCTTTCTGGGGTCAGGAGCATGGTTTCCTGAGTAAGGCTAGTAGAGTAATAAAGGCAGGATCTGACCCTAAATAGTTATGGTTTTGGCTGGCTTATTTATTAGTAGTTGGGACAGGAACACTGTGGTAGTGGTGTGGTGGAGAAGCTCATCAACTGAACTGTATCCTTATTGTAGCTTTGAGATTTTCTTTTGACATCTGACAAAAAAATGTTATGGTACGTTGTCTGAGTAAAAATAATTTAAGTCTTATCTTTCTTCTTCCGCCAGCCTTTTCCCATGCTTTTAGCTTACTCCTTTATTTGGAGAAGAGAATTGGAACCTCAGATCTGGAGAAATTATTTTAATGAAGAAAAATCATTCAGCATCTCTTGCATTTGAAGAAAGTCATCTGCACCTTGTAAATTACCTAACCTAGACATGAAGGAATGGGAGAAAAAATAACTGTCTTCAGTGCTTCAGCAAATGGTTTAAATATGAGTGGACAAACCTATGATCTGGTCCTTGTGCTAGTAAATTGTGGATTAATGCCAATATTAATCAGTCCTTCAAAGGAGAAAAAGAAGAGACAGAACTTCTCTGAGCTGTGCAGCACACAGCACTTGATTTTCATGGACTCCGCTGTTTGTATGTGAAATTTGAAATGGTTGTCACCTCTCTTTGTGGTGGTTTGAAGTGCCAGCGCCAGCTGCGGGGGAAGCAGGCCAGGTCTGGAACAGCGAGGTGCCGCTGTGAATGAAGATACAGCGGTGTTGCTGCTCAGCTCTGCTAACCAGAGCGTGTTTGCCTGTCGGCAGTGCCTACAGCATCTCTCAGATCCTGCGTTGCCTTGCCCTGTGTGCAGCCAGTGACCTTCTGCTGGATAAGGAACAACCCGGTGGTGAAATGTTTCTGCAACAGTGGGGAACAAGTGGCATCCCCCCAACGCTCCTTGTTCTCTTTCCTCCCTGTATTTATAAGTAATGCAAACTGTCCAATTCCTGTTATGTTATTTGTTGTAGTTCTAGTTATTTATTGTTCAGTGCTTGCATGCTGAAACAATGCCTGCAATTGTCTCCATGTTGCAAGGGCTTGTGTGAATTGTTGTATGTTTTGCACATTTTGTGATCGCTGACTGCTCTGCTGCACAAAGAAAGAAAACTGTTGGGTAACAGTTGGAGGTGGGAGGCAGGGGTGGCTTCCCAGTCGGAAATGGAAGGATTACAAGGCAAGATCTTAAATTACACACGTACTAGAGGAAGAAGCCATGGAGGTCACTTTCTCAGGTCACCAGCGCCCCAGGTTGCTTGTGGTGTGTCTTGTAGATGGTGTCCTTGCTACATTTCATTTGTTGGCATGACCAATGCCTTTCAATTTCTAATCTGGAAAGAGCCAAAATCTCTTGCAGCTCTCTCTTTGTGCAGCTTCCTGATTGCAATGCAAATACTGTGGAAGAGCTTCTGGATACCAAGCCCAGATGAAGTCATTGTCCAAATTTATTTATTTATTTATTGGGTTGGAGGAGGGATACCTACAATATAGCCACCTTGAACTGAGTGAGTGGAGATGGTGATTCAAGAATAAAAACAAAAAAAACCTCGAGATAGGTTAGTGATGAAGTCTTAAAAAAAAAATATGACGACGAGCAGTAATTTTGCACTGACTGGATTGCCTCATCCATCTGGATTTCAGATGATGATCTGAGTGGCCAGATGTCAAAGACCCAAGTGCTCTGGCAAAATTCTT
The DNA here is from genome assembly GCA_004320125.1 of Scolopax mira. Taxonomy (NCBI): domain Eukaryota; kingdom Metazoa; phylum Chordata; class Aves; order Charadriiformes; family Scolopacidae; genus Scolopax; species Scolopax mira. The sequence goes on from BJBW01002065.1 coordinate 97,354, forward strand.
ATGGGGATAAAAAAAAAATATATTTCAAACCTCTTTATCTTAAATATAGCCCTCAAACTCTGCTGCCTTTTTTTTTTTGCTTAGCCGGGTGTGTCTTTAAACACTTGGTCACTCAGAAGCGATAGATACAATCCTGAGAAACCAAACTTTGATTTTTAAATAAATTTGTTTCTTACCAGTCTGGTCTTGAGACAGAGATGAAGCTACTCTTTTTCTTCTGGATTTCAGAAGCTTATGTTTCACAGGTGCTTTCTTTGCCAGATCCTGTCATGAAGCATGTATTATATTGTGTTTTTTCCTAAATGTTTCTGGAGCCCAACTTAACTGGCACATTCATTTACATGGTTGGTGTGTGCTGCCGTGTAAGTAAAACAGCTGCATGTGTGCATGCAAAACAAAATTAGTCACATTGGTGATGCTTGCCTTTCTCTGTGTGACAGTGATGTAGCTGTATTTGTGAAAGCTTTGTCATCTGAAAGTGTTTACACTGATCACTGGAAGTTTCTCTGTGCTGCCTTACATTTGACTTGCTGTTTGGAGTAGACCCTTACATTTCAGAGATAGAGTATTTGGAGTTCTGTGAATACTGAGAGAACATTGGTTAATTAGTGAAGGCGTTAGCAGTTTTTTAAAGGGTGAGGCCCACATAGATGTGAACAATTATAGTTCCTCTGGTTAAACTGATTTCTTGAAATGATAGATTGAAAAAGTGTTTAAACCCATAGCCTTCCCCCCTACCCCCACCCCCTCCCAGCGTTGTTCTTTTCTCTTAGATGGTTTGTAATCAATAGGAAAATATCTTAGATAGGGTAGGGCTCCTTTCTGTTTTCCCACACTTGCACAGATTGTCCAGTTGAAGTAAAGAGCCTTGAATTGCTGTTGCCTTTCATCCTGTGGATCACTCTTGGGAGTGCGAAGGAAGGTATAAAATAGGACATCCTGCACTTTGCATGTCCTCTCCCCAGGCGCTCGTGGCTGCATGAGGAAGCAGGGTTCCCAGGAGCCCTTTTGCGTGAATAAGGGCTTATATGTTCAAGACCTGTTTTCTCTGTCAGGCTGATCAGAGTCCAGGTGTGAAGCTGCGCTGCATATAGCCACTTGGCTTATGAAATCTGTTTTGTAGTGCCACGCAACTTCCGAAAGTGGGATGAATTTTCTGCAGCTGTTTCCAAAGTTGTGGTCTGCTTTCAAGTCCTCAATTAATTCCTGCGTGTAGGCTAAAGGAAGCTGAAGTCAGGGTGGGCCTCTGGCTCTGCAGGGAATACACTAGTCTCTTGCTCTTTGAATTGATGTGGGAATCCTGGCTAGCTACTTGACCATTCCAGTCCTGCAGAACACCCCACACTTTGAAGCAAATGCAGTTCACAGTGGAGTGCACACAAAAACCCTGGCGTAAGACAGGAAGGTTCCTCTTATTTTGCAGGCTGGTTGCTGTAGAAACATATAACAAAGGACAGCCTTCCTCTTCTGTGCAGCCCCTTTTCTCTGGGTCTGACACCTGTCTGAATAAGAGTGATTAGAGCAGAATAATGTTCCCTTTTCTGGCTATTGAAGACGTGGTTCATGGGCTAAAAGAAAACTGTGCAAGTGAAGAAGTAAAATTGTCTATGTTGTGTCTTCTTGTTTGCTACTACATCTTAAAGTTTTGTAAAATTTGCATTTTTTTTTTCACAATGTGAAACTGAAGGTCAATAAATTATTAGAGATTTTCTCTCCATGGAATGTTTATTTCAAGTGTTGTCTCTTCCTCCCCTCCATCCCCACCCCCAAATGCTTTGAATCCCTTATAATGTCCTTTTCATGTCCTCTTAATAAAAGCACACTGACAACATGCAGTTTACTGCTTTGGTTTAAGCTTCTGCTTCAGTTGCACTTCCCTTCCCTTCCCTTTGTTCTGTTCTGCTGCTGTTACTATGACCTATATCTCAAAGTTGAGATTGGAGAGCCTCAAAACATTTAAGAACAGGAAATGCTAGTTGATGCTTGCAGTACAGTTTAGCTAGTGCCTTATATGACTTGGAAGCGGAATTAAGCATCTCAAATCCTTCCTAATTATTCTTGAGGCAAAAAATGCTGGCTGTGTGTAAAAAAATTCCAGTTGTTCTATATAATGCACACATAAAGCCAAATTCTTTGATCTTTTAAGTTTATTTACATTTTTATGTGAATACCGAGTGGTTGGTTTGGTTTTTTTTGTTGTATGTGTTTTGTGGGGTTTTTTTAATGCTATTGATTTTCTATATTGGCTTAGCACTTCTCTGGCCTTAAGGTATTGCTGACCACTGTCCAAGTCTCAAATAACATCGTGCAAGGTCATTCACGCACACACCTGGAGGTTCAGTTCCTCGGGACTGCTAAGCACTGACCTACTGTCCTGCCCAGAAGATTTTCCTCAAGTGTGCATCCATTGCTTTGGGGCAAAGGTACAAGACTTTTCTCTCTTGCCTGGGTTCTTTCACTTCTTGTCATCTCATCCCTTTGCCTATAGCGCTCTGAAGGAGGAAGTAAAAGAGAAGGAGGTGTCCACAAGTCACAGCACAGTGCAGAGAGGATGCCGGTCCTTCAGTTGCCGCCAGTAGCCTGTACAGTCGGACTTGTGTAACTGATAACTGAGCACCTGGGCTCCAGGCCTGCCCTGGAAATGAAATTGCACTGCTTGTTTAGCAGAGATAAAGAAAGGTAAAACAGTAGCAGGAAGTACTGTTTTCGGCAAGGGTTAAGTTTTATGAAATATTCTAATCTACCTATTAAAATTCCTGCAGCTGCCCCCTGAAAGCCACAGGATTCTTGGGGTGTTTATTTGCCCAAAAGAGTCAGGGCCACAGTATTACATGATTTTCAGACCTCAGCACTGTTCAGTTAACCTGTGTTTGAGGGCTTTGCAATCAGTTTTGGCTACAGGAGTGGGACACTTATCACAGATAATCTTGAAGGTCAAAGGATAGTGGAAGAAATCAGCCTTCCCACAGAACAGGATGAGGTTAAATCAGGTACGGTGCTCATTGCAAGCTCTTTGCTGGACAGTAACTTAGGTGTTGGGTTTTCTTTTGGTTTAGATTTCACCAGGATTTGGGATGCTTGCAGCAGTATTGGGCATGAACAGACTACTGTAGAGTGACTCACTGATGTCTTTTTAGGGCTTCCAGTTACTTATTGGAGGATTTTGTTGTGGATTCAAACTCTTGATTGACTCTGTGGAAGACTTATACTGGAGGTCTGATTTTTATGGTGAGAATTTAAAATATATAATTACATTTAGCTGATAATCTGCAAAACAGACACCTGCAAGGCATTGGCTCTATTAATGTTAAATGTGAATACCAAATACCTTGAATTACTAGAAACGAATTCACTCATTAGCATTGAGAATGGCTTCATCAGACATACCTGGGTGATCAGACCTGACCTGGAAAAGTCTCAAAGGCTCTGACTCAGTAAATTGAACATGCCTGGGAACAGTCTCTGGCACAAAGATCAGATGGCATGAGACAGCCATGACCTCTTTGAGGATCCCCTTATCCTGGTAAGACAGGGTGACTGCACGCAAGCTGCTTGGGGTGGACACTGGAGTACTCTGGCTCCTGAACCCTGCCTAGGAATGCTCCAGAGGAGTGCAAGTTTGCACTGGCCAAAAAATTGCTGGGGCTACTCAAACAATTTAGCAGAACTTATGATCACCTTCCAGTGTCTGGGAACATTCCTGAGTGAGGTTTAACATATTGCCATCGTCCCACCAGGACATCTGCTGAGGTAGCAGCACTCTGCAGGCTTTGCAGCAGGAGTGTGGCATCTCCTCCTGGTTTCAGAAACAGAAAATTGAGCAGAGCAGTGTCACAAAGAGACAGCCCAAGTGTCTGTGTGGGAATGCACAGGTGTGCCCATACCCTTGGCTAGCAAATACCAAATGAGACAAGGTTAAGTTTTTTTTATTTTAAAGGATCACTAGTCCCCAACTTTACTGATGTATCATCACTTCTGGCCCTTACACCTCTGTAAGACCTGCATCATTTACTCCCTTCCACAGTGTGAAAGCCTGTGATCTGAAATGGTAATCTGGTCTATCATCTGTGCATGTGTATGCACATAAACGATACAGAAATATAAATATCATAGCAAAATTGTTCAAATCTTTACATTTATGTGTGGGAGTGGCATGAAGCAAAGTACTAACTCCTTCAGTGATAACATATGCACATACACAACAGGACCATCTGTCCTCTATATGTCTTTAATAATGGTCTGTGAATTTCAAAGTGTCAGTATTAGTTAGAAACTGTACATTTAAATACGAGAATTACCCTTAAAACTAAAAATGTATGTGAGACATGACTGTGATTTAAAACAAGTGGTTAAATAAATTAAAAATTTCTTTCATAATCATGTTTAGGCTGTGCTTCTGGCCCGACAATGCTCTGACAGTCTCAGGAAGCCGAATTAGACAATGTGTCCTTTTTTTTGTGTGTGTGTGTCTAGTTACCCTAGAAACCGTAATCTTTATCTCTGAAGCAATGGGGAGCCGTGAAGGAGGCAAAGCCATTGGAATTTCTGCCAGGCCCTCTCATAATCCTACTCTTATTTTATCAGACATTTTGTAAATTACTTAACGCTTGTGTATTAGATGAAGTTCATTAGATATTTTGTAATCATTGTGGGGTCATAGCCCATGCTCAGATTCAGAGGTTATGTTTATGGTTGACTGTGTTACTTAATTGCAATTATATATTTATATAAGCCAGAGTCATAAATACAAACTAAGATTTTACAAGTCTGCAACTCTTTCCATGAGATTTCAACATCTTTCATCCCATTTCATCCCAACAACAGGTTTGTGAGGGAGCAAAAATATTTAGCCTCAGCCTTGGGCCAGGAAGTTGGGGAATGAGGGATTTGTCAAAAGATGCAAAAAGAATCACAGCAGAGCCTCCTCGGGTGTCCTGGCACCTTCTCCTGGACCCACTGCATGTCCTGCACCAGTCAATGAGATGTCAATCAGCTTTGTGAGACTGGCTGTGAAAACTTGTCATCTCATTCACGTTGTTAATCAGCTTGAGAAGTGGCTAAGCTATTTACCAAGATGTTGTCTCCCAGGACTAACTTAACTAGTGGGGACTTGCCACAAGGTGAACACAAACGAGCTGTGAGGGACAATTGTTCTTTCAGGCAGGTGGTTACTCTTTAGCTAAACAGTGCTGATAAGAAGCAGACAGGTTTGGGGAGTTGCTGGCGCAGGCTCACAATGTCACCCTGCGCTTCGGCATCCCTACTAGTCTAGAAAGTGACTGAGAAAACGAAAGATGCAGGCCGGACTTTTTATCTTGAAGGCTGTAGGCTTTCTTTTCCATTCCAAAAAATGGAAAAATATTGTCTTACAAATACTGGAAAGAGTAATGTAAAGCCTGGGGATTGCTGTGAACGGACTCAGGCAATGCAGATTTTCTCCTAGGGTGAGTGGCTGGCTGCGGTGGCCTGGCTCAGGGTATGGGAAGCGGCTGGGGGGAGGAGGTCAGTGGATTGGTGGCAGTGTCCCTGGGCACACAGGATAGTGGTCCAACTTTAATTTCCATGTCAACTTAGCCCTTACTTTCCTTCACCCCATCTTTGGGGTGAAGTCACCTCTTATTAAGGTCCAAAAAGGCCAAGTGCCGTGTCTTGCACTGGGGTCACAAGAATCCCATGCAGCACTAGAGGCTTGGGGCAGAGTGGCTGGAGAGCTGCCTGGCAGAAAAGGACCTGGGGGTGTTGGTTGACAGCCCGCTGAACGTGAGCCCATGTTCCCAGGTGGCCAAGAAGGCCAACATCACACTGGCCTGTTTCAGGAAGAGCGTGGTGAGTAGGACTTGGGAGATGGTCATCCCCCTGTACTTGACACTGGTGAGGCCCCATCTCGAGTGCTATGTCCAGTTTTGGGCCCCTTACCACAAGAAAGACATTGAGGTGCTGGAGCGGGTCCAGAGCAAGGCAACAAAGGCGGTGAGGGGTCTGGAGAGCAAGTCTTAGGAGGAGCGGCTGAGGGAGCTGGGGTTGTTCAGCCTTGGAGAAAAGGAGGCTGAGGGCAGACCTTCTTGCTCTCTCCAGTGCCCTGGAAGGAGGGTGTGGAGAGGCAGGGGTCCGTCTCTTCTCCCGAGTCATGGGCAAGAGGAACTGAACTCCAGTCACAGAACTAGAGGAAATGGCCTCAAGTTCCACCAGGGGCGGTTTGGGTTGGATATTAGGAAATTTTTTTAAGCTGAAAGGGTTATTAAGCACTGGAAAAGGTTGCCCGGGGAAGTGGTTGAGGCACCATCCCTGGAAGTTTCAAAATATGGGTTGATGTCCTGCTGGGGGACATGGTTTAGTGATATTTTTTTTTTGTCAGAGTTAGGTTGATTGTTTGACTAGATGATTGTGGTCCAACCTAGATGATTCTATGATTCTCTGTAAACATCTCCTAGACCTGTCACCCCAGCCTGCACATATCATAGGGAGAGCAGCAAACTTTGAAGCTGTTAGGAGGAAAGGAGGTGAAAGCTTTTGATGATGTTTTGATGCTTACATATTGCCATTGAATAGGGTCCAGGAGCTGTATCCCATGATAGCCTGATAATCCTGCAGAGGATCTGCCTTTGTCTCAGTCTACCTGAATAGCAGAGCTTTGGCCCCTTTTTCATATGGCTTGCAGCTATTAGCTGTTTGCAGCCCCATTTGGCACAGGCCTGTATCTATCTGGTTCTGGTTAATTTTGCAAAAACCCTGAAAATACTCCTGTTGTAAGGTAAGATCTGATGTGTTGTGTTAGCTTTAAAAGTGTTAGTCATCAGTGCTGATGTATGTCCTCTTCTGTTTAGCTGAAACATGCCTTTCACCTTTGATACTGCAATCGGGGTTCTGGAACAGTTGTATGCATGCAGACACTCTCGCAGGGGCTGCCTCCCCCTGTTAGTAGGCATCCAAGCACCATCCCTGTAAACAGGGGGTTTTGGGGATTTATTAGCTACTTTGCATTTTCAGCAAATCTATTTGAGTTGCTTAAAAAAATAAATTAAAAACTGTGATATGGGTGTCATAAATTCAGAGGTAAACTACAGGGCTGTTTAGACAATCGTACAGCTAATCTCCATAACAAGAATATTTAAATAAAAAGATGTAACAGTAATTTTTTTACTTAGTTGAAATAGCAAACAATGGATTCTTTTTGATCTCAGAAATAGATAAAGACTTTTTTCCTATTTTTGTTGAGTTGTTCTGGTTAAAAGCTGGCCTATATAATGCCTTAGCTTTCACCATGTCATCTCAGGTACAACCTTTACACTGAAAGCATGTGTCTGTATGTCCTGAATTTCACAGAGTCTGAGCATTCCTGTTGTGTGCAGTAGATTCGCTCAGAGACTATAATGTTATCATGTGCCAGTTGCAGAATTGAGGCCTGTGTTGATAGGAAACAACTTCATGACAGAGCACTACAATGTACTTATATAAAGGCTTAAGGGATGGCTAAAATCTTTAATTTCTCAATTAAGGGCATCAAAAATATTGTTCCTGTGACAAACAGAGCTTAACTGCTCCTAAGAGTGTTTGAACAACAGAATAGACAGAAAGCAAGTGAATGGTTTTGAAATCCTGAATATACAGGCAATACAATTTTAATAGGTTTAGATTTGCTAGAATTTATTATTATGGGTTAGAATCAAGGGGAAGGCCAACAAAGCAGATATCATGGTGGGAGTTTATTACAGACCCCCAAACCAGGATGGATAAATTGATGAAATATTATATCAGCAATTGACAGAGCTCTTTCAATCACTTGCCCTTATTCTCGTGGGGGACTTCAACTTCCCAGATATCTTGTGGTAATATAACACAACAGAGAGGAACAGTCACGGAGGTTCCTAGAGTGTGTGGAAGACAACTTTCTAGCACAGCTGGTGAGTGAGCCAACACGGGAAAGCACTCTACTGGACCTGCTGCTTGTTAGCAGGGAAGGTATTGTGGGGGTGTAGAGGTTGGAGGTCGTCTTGGGCAGAGTGATCATGAAATCATAGAGTTTTCAATTCTTGCAGAAGCAAGACAGGAAGCCAGCAGAACTGCCACCTTGGACTTCCAAAAGCAGACTTTGGCCTGTTTAGGAGCATGGATGAGAGAGTCCACTGGGATACAGTCCTGAAGAGCAAAGGTGCCCATACTTCAAGGAGGAGCTCTAAAAAATGTAGGAGAAGGCCATCCCCAGGTCCCATAAAATAAGCCAAGAGGAAAGAAGACCAGCCCAGCTCGATAGAGGGCTTTGGCTGGGCCTTAGGGAGAAAAGGAAAATCTACAATCTCTGGAAAAGGGGGTTGGTTACCTATGAGCAGTATCAAGGTGTAGTGAAGATACGCAGGGGAAAAATTAGAAGGGCAAAAGCCCAAGCAGAATTTAACTTTGCTAACATATTTCAAGATAGCAAAAAGAGGGTTTTTTCAGTATATAAATAAAAAAAGGTAGGCTAGGGAAAATGTAGGCCAACTAACAAATGAGGTGGGTGCCTTGGTGGTGGAAGACACAGAGAAGGTGGAGCTGCTGAATGCCTTCTTTGCTTTGGTCTTCACTGCCAAAGCTGCCCCTCATGAATCCCAGACCCTGGAAACAAGGGGGAAGGTCTGGAGAGAGGAAGACTTTCCCTCTGTTGGGGAGGACTGGGTTAGAGACCACTTGGCCAAACTAGACATCCTAAGTCCATGGGCCCTGATGGGATGCAAGTGCAGATGAGAATTGGCAAGATGTTATTGCTCCATCATTTTTGAGAAGTCTTGGAGAACAGGAGAAGTGCCTGAGGACTGGAGGAAGGCAAATATCAAACCAGTCTACAAAAGAGACAAGAAGGACAACCCAGGAAACTACAGGCCAATTAGTCTCACCTCTGTCCCTGGGAAAATAATGGAGTGACTCATTCTGGATGTCATCTCCAAACACATTGAAGAAAAAGAAGTTACAGGAAGTTACAGATTTACCCTTGGTAAATTATGCTTGACCAATCTGATAGCCTTCTATGATGTTGTAACTGGCTGGTTAGATGAAGAGAGAGTAGCTGATGTCATCTACCTTGACTTCAGCAAGGCTTCTGACACTGTCTCATCCTCATTATAAAATTAAGGAAGTGTGCGATAGATGAGGGGGCAGTGAGGTGGATTGAGTCCTGGCTGTGTGACAGAACTCAGAGGATTCTAATTAATGGAGTGGGGTCAAGTTGGAGGTCTGTAACCAGCAGTGTCCCCCAGGGGTCAATACTAGGCCCAGTCCTGTTCAACATATTGATCAATGGCCTGGACAAGGGGACAGTGTATCACCAGAAAGTTGGCAGATGATACCAAACTGTGAGGGCTGACTAACACTCCAGAGGACTGTGCTGCCATCCTGCATGACCTGAACAGGCTGGAGAGCTGGGCAGAGCTCTCCTTCATTACCTAATGAGGGCAAATGTAGGGTCCTACACCTGGAGAGAAAGAAGCCCAGGCACCAATATAGATTAGGGGTAGACCCACTGGAAAGCACTGCTGAGAAAAGCACTTCTGGGTGTCTGGAGGATAGCAAACTTTCTCTGAGCCAGCAGCGTGCCCTTGTTGCCAAGAGGGCCAATGGAATCCTGGGCTGCATAGGGAAGAGCGTGGCCAGTAGGTCGAGGGGGGTCATTCTTCCGCTCTATTCTGCACTGGTGAGACCACAACTGGAATACTGCATCCAGTTCTGGGCTCCTCAGTTCAAGAGAGACAGGAAATTACTGGAGAGAGACCAAAGTAGGGCAATGAAGATGACTAAGGGATTGGAGCACCTCCCTTATGAGGAAAGGCTCAAAGAGCTGGGCTCTTTAAGCTGGAGAAGGCTGAGGGGAGACCTTATCTACATTTACAAGTATCTAAAAGATGGGTTGAAGGGGGATGGAGCTGGACTATTTTCAATCGTTTCCGGGGCAATGGGGTAAAGATGGAACATAGAATGTTCCATTCAAATACAAGGTAAAACCTCTTTACGGTAAAGGCTGACAGAGCTCTGGAACAGGCTGCCCAGGGAGACTGTAGAGTCCCCTTCTCTGGAGATTTTCAAGACCCGCCTTGATGCAGTCCTGAGTGATGTGCTGTAGGCAATCCTGCTTTGGCAGGTGAGTTGGACTAGATGGTCTCTAGCGGTCCCTTCTGACTCTGACAATTCCATGATTCTGTGATTATTTAGTATTCTTTTCTAGTTGTTCTGTTTTAGTTTCTATACAGGATAAAATGCAGAAACACATACTCTGTGTTCACTGAAATTTCCTCTGCCTAAACACTGGTGTGTGTCTTAAAAAATATGTAAAATACTTTCCAGTAGGTTGCCCAGAACTGTACTGGCAGAGAGGGAAATGGCATTACTTTCTCTTCTCTGAATAAATAAGAAGGCGTAGCTACTTAATGATTTTGACAGCCTGGTCTGAGAGTTCACAATATTTGTGCAGAATTGGATGCAAAAGCTTTAAATTTATTTCTTTTTGTTCTTATGATGGTGACAACTAGTGATCCACCTACCCTCTGTTGCTGTTGAACACCAGCAGCACTTCTGATGGAGATGTGCTCAGTGAATGCGCTGTTAACACTGGGCATATCTTGGATCAAGTGCAGAAACTAGGGATACCATCAGGCTGAGGCAGACAGCAACTCTAGTTTAGCATTCTGCATGGATTAACCACTTTATAAAAGGCATCCGGTCAGTTGCAAAAAACCCTGAAGCCAGCACATGTAGCGCATGTGGCACTAACGTTCCTGAGAAGTTTCTCCTTGCTTTCCTGGATATGAAAGGGTATTCTTGAAGTCACCTTGACTGAGTACAGCCTCTCCCACCGCAGCCTGTGACCAGTCTCAGGGCTATCCTGTCTGCCAGCAGCCACAGCTCAGAGAAACACTCTTCCTTGACCTCATTTATCACCTGAGCCTGCAGAAGACGACGGAAGATCTCAACCCATGTCCTGAAGTCACATGGGACATCAGAAACAGTGCATAAAATAAAAAACAATATAGTTTTATTAGTATTAACAGCGGAAAATGAGTGTCTATCCAGCATATTTAAGCATCACACAGTCAATGAATCCCAGAAAGGCTGAGGTTGGAAGGGGCCTCTGGAAATGGTGCAGTCCAGCCTCCATCACAGGTCTCAGCAGCATCAGCCATAGCAGGTTGCTCAGGGCCATTTCCAGTCAGTTTTGGATACCTCCAAGGACGGAGATGCTACAGATGATCTCTGAGAAAGCTGTGGCAATGTTTTACCACCCTCACAGTAAATATTTTTGTTTATGTTTAAGTGGATTTTCTTATATTTCAATTTGTGCCCATTGCCTCTTGTGCTGTCATGATGCAGTGCTCTGAAGGGTTTGGGTATGTCTTCACACTCTCCCATCCGGTCATTGACAACAATTTTTCAATTCATCTGTGTTTTAAGCATAGAAAAATATTTATCTTTTCTATATCATCTGCTGAAATGGCATTGTAGTAGAAAGGATGTTTTATTGAAGTTGTTTACAATGAATGTGTATGATTTGCATAACCTAGAAGAGATAAATATGGCCCATCGAACCAAAATTTCATGCTAAATTAAAATGAGAATGATGTGTTATAGCTACCGAATTAGAGTCTCTTGTGGAACAGGGGGTATCTATTAAATTACAAACTCCATGTATTTTCCTTTCTTTCACTAGGACTTTTACTATATTAACCATGTATATGAGCTTCAGAGATATAGTCTGCTGCTCTGCCACTTAAAATGTATTTTAGGATATAATAAAATAAGGATTGGTCTTTTTATCGTAAGACAGACACCTAGACAGGCAATATGTGTTGCCAATGGATGAGGTATCTCTGGGGTGGGGGAGCTGTCTGGCAAATACATTCAAATATGTATGGCTAGGAAGGAAAATGTTTCTTGTTATTATCTGGTAAGTGTCCTTTTCTGCTAGTAGCTGAAATGGTATTCTGTATCATTTTGTCAAACATAGTGCTCACAAAGAAACTAGTACGCAATGGGCGTGTGGAGCAGGATTTACATAGGCCCATAGTCAACAAAGTACGAAACTCGCTAATAGTGCATTGTATGGCACTAATCTATTGTAGGCGGAGAAGGTGTTGATGCGAGTTCTAGAATGAGAACTTTGAGAGGTTTTGTTAGGAGGAATAAGTTTATTAGCAAGTGGGTAAATAGTGTATTGTATTTGACAGAGAGAGTAAAAGAGAGTTTATTCACCACCCCAATGTGCAGAGATGAAAGGCATCAGCCCTTATGAAAATTATTTCAGACCTAAACCTTCCTGTTGTTTCAGATCTCTACATTTTGGACTCACTTTCAAAAAGACACATGCACACTGTCAGTGCAGCTGGAGGGTGGCAACAATGGTGCCGTTGGGATTTTTAAAATCAAGAGATTGTTTTTATTTAACTGGATGGTCATATCAAAATACTTATATTTCTGTAAGGATCTGGAAAGAAAAAGTGTTGCTCAGCCTCTACATGTTATTAGCTAAATCATGAAACCAAAGCTACAGAAACTGTTTACCGTGAAGGCAGGACAGGCCTTCTCTCTGAAGGACTCTGCCATCAGACAGTTAACTACTGGTTTATGGGTTATTTAAAAGTGGATTAGTTAGCGTGCTATAGATCAGAAAGAGAGAATTAGTTGCTTGTGTTTTGTCTTGACTGTGCTTCTGGCATTGAGTGAATACTTCCAACAATATTAATGAAAAAACAAAACAAAACATCACAAACCCATACAACCTGGACAACTGTGGAGTTTTCTTTGACTGTGGCCACTGTCCATAAGCATTCTCTCAAACAGGTCTATGTGGGTAAGGAGATCTCCAGAACAGTGAGAATTTTCTAGGGAACACCCTTTGCATATTCAAGGCTCAAATTAATCTTTGTTCTCTTTTTTACATGAATTGTAGCCATAGCCTTCCATCTATTGTGTTTGTCCACCCTCCACCACCCCCCTCCCTGTTTTGAAAAACAATAATTATTTTCAAACAAAAAGTTGAATGTTAGTTCTTCAAGATATACACCACTTAAGAACATGCTTAAAATAGTCTTAGATGTTCACTTTTTCCTCTTTGCATTAAAAAACCCATGATCACAGTGATATTGGTCATAGCTTCAAAGGGATTAATGAGCTGTAGAGAGTTTCAAGGTATATGTGATCAGTGCACATCCAATCCAACTTTCCTCTGATCATACACAGTGTCTCTGAAGTCTTCCCAACAGGGTGCCTTGTGTTCAAAAGCCCTGATGAAGGTGTTCAGGATCTGAGTCTCTCTGCCTGCAATGCAACAATCTCCAACTTGCTCATGATGTTGAGATTGGCATTTAAATTAATTTGAAAATTGTTTTTTATTAGCTTGAGAAACTTGAAAACCTCTTATGCTACTATTTCTCCCCCAAATACATACATTGTTAAGTCTCTGTGTATCTGCGCACTATGAAAATGTAGCATTATATAAACCCATGTTCTCTGGTCAGGACTCATTCCTGACTGCAAAAACAATGAGAATCAAGGTCTAACTAAACAAAAGATTGCTAAAAATCTTAAATGTACATCCAGTAGAATCATCAAAACTGTTCATTTTTTGTTATGAAGACTAAAAGGTTGGAAGCAACTTTTATCATATAATCTCTAAAGGACAAGAAGAAGTGTCTCCCATCTGGAGGCAACTGTAACTTTATGTAACTTAATCAAATTACCTTGCTTGTATCATATCATCGCCTTTAAACATTAATTGTTGACAACATTACAGAGAATATCTCAGGTGTCCTCTCCTGTGTTTCCATGGAGATGGGTTCACTTGGGATTAACACCAAGCAATGGCTGACAGTGGCTGTGAACTGAAATTTGGAGCTTAAGAGACTCTCCCAAGGGTATACAGATACTATCTATACAGGTAGTTAGATATACAGCTACCTTCAAAGGTCATACTGATACATAAGCAAACGAAAGACCAAAGAGGCCTTTTCCTTTACCTTTTCTTTGGACATCTTTCTTCATGTTTTAGAGGCAATTTTCCAGAGCAGCCTTTGCAAATATTCCCCTTTTCTAAGACAAAGAATTTTTCTTTACCTGGTGCCTCATGCCTTTTTTTTCCTAAATGCTGAAGACATGCTTTGAATAGGCTTATGTTTTATGTCTGGTTCATGATGGAATATTGATTAGCCTTGGCTAAAGAGTGTTTAGTACTGCTTGACTGTAACTGCTGTCAGCAAGGAGGGTTTGGGCTGTATGTGACTGCTGCTGCAGGACCTGACAGGGTTGTGCAGAGGGGATGCTCTGCAACCTCAGTATACTCTGCCCTGTGAGTAATGGAAGGATGAGGCTTCATACGTATTTGACTGTTTTGGTCACCAGCAGGTGATGGGGACTGTGATGTGCTCCAAAGGGAAGGTGGGACTTTGTTAGGTACTGCTGGGAAACAGACTTTGGGCAGAATTTGGGAGTAAAATGAAAAGGCTACTTGTTTCCCAGAGGAGAATGAAAGTGCTGAGAAAGTGGTGGGATGAGGAAATGTTTATGAAAGGTGGCCTCTGTCATCAGCTTTCACCTCTTGATTGATGCTGGGCGTTGGAGTGACTTACACAAACAGAGCAAGCTGCGTGGCATTGCATGTTGCTGACTTTAACCACAGAAGGGTTTGCCTTCTGCAGGTTCAGGTTTTGATCAGCAAATTGAGACAGATAATCCCTGTTGGAAAGTATGCAACAAAGCGGCAAAACCACCCCTTACAAGAACGGAACCTGCTAATCAACCAATAATGTATACAAATCAGTAATATTTAGTAGAATGTGAATTTTCTCTGGCAGAAAGTATGCTTAAACCTGTTGTAACAGTTAAGCACAGCAGATTAGTGGTCTAATTTACTGGCAAACGCGTAGCCCATGGGTTCTAGTTTGCTCAGCCATGGGAAAAGTCCAGGTTGTCAGTCCTTCTTCTCACCAGGGGAGAAGTGACGACAGCTGAAGATTTACTTGTCTGTCACACTTCCTTGCTGTGGATGAGAAAGGAGTCCAAAGGGAGGATTAAATAAGCAGAATGACTGAAAGGAGATGTGTAGGAAGGGCTGAGGAGGCTGAGGTACAGCTTTCCAAAAGCTAAACTGGCTGGTAGAGAAAGAAACTTCCTAACAACCATATCTGTAATACAGAGGACAGGGAGACGTTCAAGCTGATGGAGATAGGAGACTATGCCTGCTGGAAAAGCAAATGGCTATGAGATGGCAAGAGCCAGGAACAAGGCAGAGAACACTCTGAAGACCAGTAGTGTAGTTTTGTGCTGAATTTTGGGCTGTGAACACAACCAGCACAGGGAGAACCATAGTACAACTGCCCTTGTCTCTGGAAACCTTCTACACAGCCTCTATTCCAAAATAACCAGCAAGATTTAACATATGAAAAAAAAGGCAGATGATTCAGGCACACAATCCAAAAGGTTAAGATGGTTTTGTATCAGATTTTATCCTGTCTTCATGCCTATCTGCTAAACTATTACAGGAGTCGAAGGCTGCCTTCATAAAGCAGCATTGTGGTGTATGACACTTGCAGTGCCTGCTGTTATGTCAAGTCACCGAGTGCTACTGGTGCTGGGCTGGAGCCTGCAGTGCTTCCCCAGCACCTCCACAGGAAGGTTAGGGCCACCCGGGCAGGAGATGAGACTTTTGTGGAAAGGGAGAACTGTGGAGTCCGGGGAAATAAATCAGAACAGAGTTTTTAGAAAACTGCAAAATTATCTTCCTTTGGAAAAAATACACAAAAGATTAAATTGTCTTATGCACACATTTCCTCAACTACTCTAAACCAAAGCATAGCAGTCTGTGTGTATATGTGCATGTATAAATGCAGGTGTATACCTACGAAGCACCCCTTGCCCTCATACTCAGCTGTTCTTTGCAACACCCAATTGTGGTCAGCACACTGCTTGAATTCACTCAGTCTTATGCTGATAAAATGGTGTAAGAAGCTGCTGCATAGGACAAAACAGACATCTGCATTGAAATTGAATAAATCTTTCTAATCCTGGCTGTGAGGTAGAGCAGAATTATCAAATTAAATGTTATATTATGCAGTAATCTACTGCAAATGCTCAGAGTCCTATATTTATGAGGAAGGGTGTTGGAGAATTTTTTTAACAACAAACTGGAGAGAACTGGCAAGTTCCTACAATATATTGTGGTTTGACTGCCACTTCTGTGGTTCACAGCCTGTACTGGCAGACAGTTGTGTGGCTGTAGATAACCTTATTCTAAACCTGAGGAATTAAGCGTTGTAGAGCATCAAAGTATAGCAACGAGGCAGTTGCAGCTTGTGCTTGGACTGTACTGACCTGTACACTCTGCTGCTTGTTGGCCTGGGGCAGGAAGAGGACTCACTTCTGTCTGGTTGAACAACATCCCGCAGAGAATTCAGCACTGGATCTGCAAGAACTTACCTATAACTAATTAGATGGATTAGCAAAATGTTTTAAGATCTTGGCTTTGGAAAGTCTGATTTTGCAGTTTAGTGTTAGGATCTAAGAACAGCCCAAACATGCTCCTTTGGCTGAGAAGCTATTTGAAACCCACTGAAATGGATCCCAGAAACCAGATGATTTCTAGTGTATTTGCTCTTAAACAGATCCATGAGGGGAGGCTCCGTGCTGTGCATTGGCAAAGAGGGATAGCACGTCTTGTTATGTGAAGTAATTCTACTGAGCAATGACTTCAGTACAGGGAGTCACAGAAGTATAACCATGTAAACTGTAATTTGTGCTATCATACACTGTGATAACAAGTGGTTACAAAACAACTTTGTGGCATGGACAGAAACAGAAATTCTCTCTTCCAGAGCCTTAAACAGCATCCACAATGCTGGACCACCCTGACTTTGAAAATTAATGAGCTCAATGGCTAGAATGAAAGACAGAAAAATTAGTTCAAAGTGAAATAATGTTGACATATAAAGATATCACACATATACTTTCTTACTTTCTCCTCGATCGGTCTGACAGTCATAAAGTTGTGCTAATATTGCAGCTGTGCTAATGTGTCCCTCACTGTCCTTCCTCCTCTCTTGTATAGTATGTCCATGGACATCTGGAGTATGCTCAGGGTCCCCCACACTGTAGACCACCACCCACGCCAGCTGGAACATGGGGCTCTGGTAAGCTTAGTTGTGTTCACAAAGCTGTTAGGAGACATGTGCCTTCCTTCTCACTCTCAGCTCTATCAAAAAAAAAAAAAAAAAAGACATTTCAAAACACAGGCACATATGAGCTAGTGGATAAATGTAAATCTTCACTTTTGGTTAGAACCTGACCAATAATTGCAGCCTTGCATTCTCACCCTTTTTTTTTTTTTTTTAATGTCTGTTCTGAAAGGGTTTAAGAAACAGTCTTTAATTAACCAGTAAATAGAGTCTCTTGCCACTGAGGAGGAGATTCAGAAGATCCCTTTAATTACTGGAACTAGATGTAGGTTTGATTTCAAATACCAGTTTGCTCCCTGTTCAAGTGAAGTGAGGTACTGGTAAAGTGTTACAAGAAGCTTTCATTTGCATCATCCTTTTGCTCCAACTCAAAATCCACATATCCATGTAATTCTGTAGTTCGAACTGGATAGGCAGGTGAAATTGGATTCTCATGAAATTTAGAGCTGTTTTCTTATGGCTGATTTCTCCTTGTTAGATGATTAATGCCTTGCAGTGTGTCTTT
This sequence comes from Scolopax mira, assembly GCA_004320125.1. NCBI lineage: Eukaryota > Metazoa > Chordata > Aves > Charadriiformes > Scolopacidae > Scolopax > Scolopax mira. The sequence continues at coordinate 115,045 of BJBW01002065.1, forward strand.
ACAGTCCAACTGTACAAGCCAGAATTTGACCCAGAACCTTGTTATATTAAATGCATAGTCTAGGTCAAGGTTTAGAAGTCATTCCAAGATCTTCCTAACTGACAACATTTTTCTAGGACTCCTGATGGTGAGTTGCTTCTCTTCTGAGTGAGCACAGAAGGCTGTCAAAGTATTGCTATTTTCCTCCAATCCTGTGGCCCCTCTGCTTAGGTATATAAAATTATGTTAATCCTGCTACTCTCAATGCCCCTCCTTTTTGGAACCATCTGGTTTAAATTTTGCTTACCTGCTTAGTGTGAAACAAGTCTTCTCTGCCTGACTGCATAAGGAAGTCACAAGTCATTAACAGCTTATGTTAAAGTACCTGGTGGGAATATGTACTCTGCCTACAATGATATGTTTTCCTAAGGTGGGAAAAAATGTATTGAATGCTGCAAACTAAGAATGAAGACTGAGTTAGAGAAATAGCTGTAGGACTTTGCCCTGTCCCAAAAATCATTTACAGTTGCTTGGAGAAAGTCCAAACTGGTGTAAAATACTTCCATTCGAAACATCAGATACCCTCCAGCAGCAGCTTCACTGGAATTGCCTGCTCTCAAAGCCAGAAGCTGTTGTTAGAACAGGTTTGACCAGTTAGTGCAATTCAAAGAACAGTTTAAATAGTTATATACTAGCATTACTGGATTAATCTGTGTGAAAATACTCCTATTGCTCTAGTCAACACCACAATGCACTAGATGAACCTTTACCTCTCTTTCAAGAGCTACTGAGCAGCGTTGGTGCCTGGGGTTAGCCCATTCACTGCGTCAGCAGCAGTGGTGTCCTAATCCCCAACTTTCCAAGCTCAGGATTGAGAAAAGCGAAGGGAGCAGGAGTAAAAAGTTTCAGTGGAATAGCCATGGAAGAACCCAATGAGGTCCTGTGGCTCGCTCTTCAGGGGAATACTCTCTCCTGCTCTTTCTCTCTGTGTTGCTTCAGTGTATATGTCAGCCAGCTCTGCTTTTGGATGTAATTTTAAAATGGCTGGTAGATAATGAGATGTGGAGGAAAAGGCTTTCAGCTTCTAGAAGTGGCCTGATTAAGGAGGGAAAAGAGAAGTTCAATGGATATCGCTAGACAGGAAGGGAACAGGGAGGGGCACTCAGTAGTAAATGGTGGGGAACAACACAAACAGAAGAGATCCAGGCCTGCTGGCTTCATATCATAGCTGGGATTAATGGTTGCAGTATCTCTAGCTATTATTAAATATAACAAAAGCAAAATGTAATTTCTTATTGTTGTAATACCATATGTCAGGCTATTCCACCACAATGGGGTCTGCCTGGTGTATGCAGATGTTCCATCACAGACAAAAGGATGATTCCTGCGCCCCCAGCAAGATGTCTGTCATGAGAAACAAATAATGAGTGTTGTCAGATGTCAGAGTGTAAAGAAACAGTTGAAAGATCAAGTTGAGATACATTTTGGTGGCTCTGCCATTACGCTGCTATAGAGTAGTTGTGAACATCAGCCCAAAGCTATTGATTCTTAAATGTTCATTCTGAGGCCTTCTGCCATGTTTCCAATTCTTTTATTCTCCTTAGCAGGACATGATGGGAATGTCCTATTTTCCTTGTTTTTCCAAACCTGCTCAGAACTGGCTAGAGTGAAAGCAGGTCAGAGAATACATCAGCCTCTGAATTGGCCTACCAGCCAAATTGCAGCAACGCCGTCTGTCACTGATTTTGTCTCAGAGATCTCTACGACAGCTCTTGACTTTTTAATATGGTATTCCAAGCTTCATATCACAAATGTTGTTGTGGACTTTGGTTTCAAAGGAATTATAATCAAGTTTTCACCAAAGAAAGAAAAAAGGCTAACAGCTGAAACTGATTTTCTTAGATAAAATACTATTAGAAATGTTGGTGGCTTTGGCTCAGGGCTCATAGATCTCTGGTTAGAATTGACTGAAGGCCATTGATTCTCTTATGTGAGCTGAAAATGGATTTCCCAGTGTCAATATTTCAGAACCACATGAGAGTTCTTTAACCATAGATATGTGAAGAAGTCATTGGAGATAACAGGTTACTCTACATCAGCTGGTCTGCAGATTCCCACGCCTGCTCCTCCTCTGTGATAAGGGTGAGGTGGTTTGAAATTGTGTGCCCTTTGATGAGAAATGTATGGGCCAGTTTGCATTTGCCAAGTGATATTGTGGGATGAAAACATACATGAAGGGGCAGTTTCCATGGGAAAAAACTCATGACTGCTAGCTTGCTAATCAAAGATGACGTGCTATGTGCCCTTACCCACAATATCCATGGAAGTATAAAACAGAGTACAGAAAATGTTATCAGCTGGGGCAGTGGTATTGTGTTGTGTTTTCCTCTCCCACATGAAGGGATCCATAGTAGTGGGACCTAAAGTTGTTACTGCTTAAGATATATCTTCTCCTGGCTAGAGGGAAGATGGGTGCTTCCAGGGGTATTAATCCTGTTTGCTTTGAGAAGTCACCATGATGCCTGCTTCTGTCTCATTAGTATATTGGCTGCTAATGGCCTTTAAACAGAAACGCCATACAGAGAACGACACAAAGAATTCCTCAGCAATTTTAATCTTTTTAAAAATTGCAATTATTTATATTTAAAAAAATTTTGCTCTTGCTCAGCTCTATCCTAACAGTCATCAGGCTGGTTAGATGATAAGCTATTAGTCTTTCATCTATATAATACGCTTTTAGCCTGAAGCAAAACGTCAGTTGCTCAGTAATGTCAGGAGAACCATACTAAAATAAACATCCATTTCTGATGTCATTTCTCCAAGGCTTTGCTTTGCGTGTAAAATGTTTGAAGTCCAGCTAAAATTTGGAGTAACTTCTTCAGGCAGTGGCTTTTGCTTTACAGTTAGGAAAAGACGATTACAAGGATTATCACTCGAAGCGATAAGGCGTTGATTCTCCTCTTGTTTCCACCAGCCTGGCTCAGGACTAATTCTTCTGACTTCAAGGATTTAGTCACTGTGAGGGAAGAATGTGGGTGAAAAAGTGCTCATAGAGCTGCAGCACCATTTTGATGCAGATTAGACCTGTTAAACAGAAGCAACCTGCTGTTGCCTGCAAGTGGCTTTCTAGAATTAGCCAGGGTGCTCTGAGCACAGCAACAACCAAGACTTCACTTGCACCATGTGCAGGCTTTTAAAAGGATACTTGATAAAATGTATACCAGAGTCTTTCCCTGCTCATCCCATATCGACTTTTGAAAATCCACTTCTGTTCTGATTTGCTTGTATGTTTCTTAAACATTGATCTTTAGTGGTGGAGTTTAACATTTTACTTCCTATCTCACTTCCATCCTGTCAAATACAGTTTCAAATAACTGGAGCCACTTGTCTTTCATGATCAAAGTGATAGAGAGACTTGTGTTCTCAAGATTTCTTGGCGACATGTCAAGAAAAAACCCTTCTTGTGTGTAATATATAATAATATGATTTGTTGCATGGACTGTATCTGTTTGAAGAAAAGGCAACTGTGAAGATTTTATGACATTCTTGAGAGACATAGTTTAAGGAATATAGGGAAAACTGAAATTAGACACAGAGAGACTTAGCTTTGCTACAGGCAAACAAAGAGATTCATAGACTGTAAGGTCAGATAGGACCTTATGATCTCATCATTTGACTGGCTATATAATTTAGGCTGCAGAATGTCATTTAGTATTTCTTGCAGTGAAAATTACTTGTGCCCTTCATGAGCTTTCCCGATTAGTGATAATTGCTTAGTAATTTATTTAAATTCAATGGCAATCAAATAAAATGCAGAGTAAATTTACCAGTCATTTTCCTGATTTCGTATGCCGCGGGGTCGGTGACCTGCAAACCCCTTTATGATCCCTGTGTTGTGAGAGGAACTCAAGGGCTGAAGTCATGGTGCCCTCTTAGTCTCAAGAAAATCCACAGGTCAATAACCTTTTATTTCTGACCTTTTAACTGGGTCTAGTGGGCCATGAAGACCTAAATGCCAGCTCTTTCAGATTTCTGGGAAGCTTCAAGACTCTTGAATCTAATTCTCCCTGAGAGTTTTGCTCTGATATATTCAGGTCACTGATATCGCAAAAGCAACTTGCAGCATGTGTGACAGGGAAGCTTTGGGGCATCCAGTGTTGGGCAGCTAGTGCTACATGATGAATTTAGAGCAGTCGTGTAGCTCAGGCGTTACACTTCTGCCTGGGAGTAACTCATAGCTATGTTTCACCTAATTCTGTGTTTCCAGGGAGAAGAGCAGTGATGCACATTCCTCATGTGTTTGGATGAGGCCATCAATATACTGGTTGCAATACACTTCTCTCTCACTCTATTGTGTTCTCCATTATAAACTCCAGTAAAATTTCCTTTCAGTCATCCTATCCTTCCCCTTTTTTCTAAGAATGGCTTGTCTAATTATAATAAAATCAATTGGTGATTCTCCTAACTGTTGTACTAATTTCTATTCTGCAGGCTTCCAAAAAATATGATAAATTAGTTCAGGGTGCCATTTTGAAGACAACTTCAAGACACGTCAACCTGGAGGGTGAAACTCTAACTGTGTGCAACATGACTAGTGTGCAGTCCCTCTACCAGTGGTGAGAAAGGCAACATAATAAAACAGAATAAATATTTTATCCTTCTTTGTCCAAGGATATCAAGAAACAACTCCCCCTCCCCCCACTTTTTTCCCCCCAGAAAATGTTCTTGAAATCAAATAGGACCTATGTTTAGGGTCTCTTACACCCCTGCTAGCAGAATGAAAATCAGAAGTTATTGAAAAGGCTTTAAGCAAGAGTTGCCTTTTTGAGACTTACCTCTTGTTCACATTCTTAAACACATGCATGCAGGAGCATGCAGATGCACATAAACAAACACCCATTTCAGTAGGGAAATACTGTCACGCAGAGACATATTCTTTTATTCTGATTTTTCCTCCTCTGTCAGGTAAAGCAATCATTAGCCTACTATGAGGCAAGTCTCCCTCCTGTCTCCCAGAGAAGGGAAGATCCCATGGAAATGGCAGCACCTGTCTACACCAACTGCTCCTGGTGAATTCTCCAGCAAGAGCGTGTGGGGACGTCACACTGGTGCCACCTTGGGACCTCCCTCAAGACCAGTCCTACCAGGCACTGAGGCTGTGAGCCCTGCTGGCGTTGCAGCTGAAGACTGTACTGCCAAGCACAGAAGGTCCAGTGCACCTGTGTGCACTGAGATGGACCACAGGCACTTTCTAAGTGTCTGCAGCAGCATCATTGTAGAGGGAATAAAACAGTCCAGACTTACGGCTGTTATTTCAAAGCAGATCACCTGCTGGCCTACACTCCTTTGCTGGCTGATTTAGTAGGCCTGCTTCTCTTTCAGTGCAAATGTGTGTGAGAAAAATGGTCCATGAGTGCTTTCCTTAAAATCGAGAAGTTAAATCCCATTTGCACGTTTAAAAGTTGACATCCTTCTCATCTTTGTACTTTAAGTCAGTTAGTACATGTGTTGAGGGAAGCCTAAAGAAGAAGTTATTTTCAGTGCCTAAGGAGGCCATGGAATGTCTGTCACTGGATGTTTTTCAGAACAGGTTAGACAAACATCTGTCAGGAATGGTTTAGGTAGAGCTGATTTTGCCTTGGGGCATGGGATGGATGATGTGACCACTTGGAATCCCTTCTAGCCCTATTTTGTACAATCCCCTGCCTCCGTACTGGAATGCAGTCAGTGTCCAGTTTGTGCTGAGCAATTCACATGTTCATTGTGGCAGAAAAACTTTAATTCCCCCCACCAGTCAGATGCACGGGTTTGGGTGCAATGTGAGACTGGGCAGTCAATGCTGCTCTGGCAGGAGGTTTGCTCAGTGTGGTTACCATCTTCAGTGCAGTCGCTCCTGACAGCTCATAAGAAAAAAGGCAGGCAGCTTCACGAGAGCTCTCAGGAGCCTGGGCTCAGAATGACAATTCCACATACTGTGACATTGCCTGCTGTGGTTACTCAGGGGCTTGCTGGAAATGAGGTTCAAGCAGACCATGTTTCTAGGGTGACAGTTCTGTGTTCTGGGTCACTGGAGAATGTAGTAGGATAATTAATTGATCTTTTCAGGTTTGGCTATCTGGGTCACTGGAAAACAGCTACTTTCTAGGGAACGTTTCAGGACCGTGGGATTCTAAAACTTCTATGGCCCTTTTGTGATGGTCCATTGCACTAAAAGCCTGGAGGAGTCTCAGTTATGACAGTTCAACCCTATCTTTCCTTGCTGTGCTAAACTGGGGACATGCTGAGACAGGCTGGTAAGGGCAGCAGTCTGTTCAGTGCTGTCCAGACTTATGGTTGCCGTTCTTCAGCCAATTCCAAGATCAGAGGATGACAGGATGCTTGCTGTCTTTATCCAGCCTCTCCTTACAGATACACAAAGCACCCATTTACTTCCCATGAGGAACAAATCTATTTTGTTTTCAATGTTGTAACAAGGGCAGGATCCCATTTACTTCCCATGAGGAACAAATCTATTTTGTTTTCAATGTTGTAACAAGGGCAGGATCTTCTTAGGAACAGTCTTGAAATAAGCTGTATCTCTTCAAGGGAATCACACAAGTGTCAAGTTAGGATAATCACTAGGTACAATTTAATTTTTAATTTCAATATGCCATGAGTTAATGCATATAGCTGTACTTTGTACTGGCCTAGCCTGCTAATTGTGCAGAGAGTCTAAACCAAAGCCTGCTGAAATGTACAGCAATCTCTCCATGGACTTTAGTGGGATGCCAGGAACATTGTTGCCTGAGAGAGACTGCTGCTACAGAGAAAAAAGGCAGGGCTTTAACTTCAAGGGCTTCCAGACAAAGTCAATGAGACTTTATTTGCATGACAAGCTAAATGGTATCAGTAAAGTATAAGGATAAACTTGTGTCCGTCTCAAAGAAAGGTCTTACAAAGGCTGAGTTGGAAAATTTCCCTGTTATAAGAAAGATTAATGTAAAATGCTTATTTGTTGGAAATTAAACTTTCTTGAGAAAGCTTTGTTGAAGTTATAGCTGGAAAAGGCTTCTGACAGTGGACTGGGATTTCAGGAGAGAGCGCCAGAGAAAAGGGAGAGGATGAAATGGGAGAGCACATGCATCTGATTTTACTGGATCAGACCAAAGGTGCCAGTGCTTAGGACTAGACATCCGTGGAAAGAATTTAAGAACAGAGGATGTATATGGTGGTGCTTTCTTTGCATACTCCCCGTTGAAAGGCAATGGGAAGAGACAGAAGTTGAGCACGTTCATGCCCAGCAACAGCCCAGTGATAAGGGATCTCACATGGAGGTCCTGAGTCCAGCCTCAGAACAGATAATAAAAGCCATAGTCTGTGCTTCCCAGTAGGTCAGTGTCCTGAAGAGTGTCCCTTGGCAGTATGTATGTGCAGCTCTAGCTTTCTGTCAAACATCTGATCTGATTTTTAAAGAATACATTTTCCAAAACCATGCAGTTTCCCAGGAAGTAGGATTTGCATGCTGTGGCCAGTTCTGGGCTTGTTCCACCACTGCTGTCACATGCTGTCTGCTAGTTTCAGAGGTTTCTTTCCCTCTCTGGTGGCAGGGAGCTTTGTACAGCAGTGCTGTCTTCACTATCTCCTTCTTTGCTCTTTCCATCAGATCATCAGATAAATGTCTTCCTCATTGCTCTTGGGTGGGGTGGTACCATATCAAAAGAGACTATTAGCACCTTTGATACAAAGGCAGTGCAGCAGTGTGATCTACCTAAGGAAACGGTACCTATTAATAACAGGCAAATGTTAAGAGCAACATCTCTCACAGTCTGAGCAAATGAGTAGCACAGCTCTTTACTAAGTGGGAACGTACTAGGACTGGGAAATCTGGATTTCTCTTCCCAGGTCTGTGGTGAGCCCACTTTTGTTGCTACCTACCTCTTGATGCTGGCCCATCAAACAGCCTGTTTCCCCCCTCAAGAGTTTGATCCCGTCCCTAGGGCATGAGAGAAGGCATTTTATTAACCTTGTGACCTATGCTGGGTGTGACAGCAGAAACCAAAGATTTTGGAACAAAGAGCTGTATATATTATTATAGGCATATCGTTTGAGTCTGGTGGGCCACTTTTCTGATATCTTTGAGTATATATTGTCCTCATTAATACTTTTGTGCTGCTTTTTATATAACTGAAGAACATAACAAGGAAAAAATGTATCCCTTTTTCCATCCTGAAGAGCATTTTTTTTCTAACTTGCACTAAAATCTGATACAGCAGCAGAATAAGAGTTTGGAGTGAAAACTGAAAAGTGATGTGTTGCTAATCATGCAAGAGCACGGATCAATATATCTTTGATTCCTAACTCGTTTTAGAGTGACACCTTGAAACACAATATTGATAGGTCTGCAGGTAATGATTTATAGTCTCCAAGCGCAATTTATTTTCTTTTTGGTATCAAATAATACAATAAAAAAACAAAGTGGGAAAGATTACAGTCAAAGGTATCCTTGACATGTTTCTGCACATGTTTCTCTTCTTGATAAAATACTTTTGCTACTTAGAAGATTTCTCCCTCACTCCAGAAGCGTAACACTCAGGTTTAACATAAAGTGGCAGGCAAAGCGTCATGAGGAAAACACAACAATACAAGAAAAGCCATGACACTTTCTTGTGTGAGAGATCCTATGTGTGATATACGTGTTCACACTCTATGGATGACTTGCCAGAGCATTGCAGGCCTGGATGGAGCAAGGCAGGTGTTAAAACAGGATTGAGAGAGCTGACGTTTGGCTACAGTAGTTTAATATGACTGCCATAGGTTAGGAAACTAACACCAAGATAAGTCCCACAAATTATATTTGCCAATTTGGGTCTGAAAAGAGGGTGGGAATAGAATATGCATGAAAAGGGGTGAAGTGGGGTAGGGGAAAAGGAAATTACTCAGTAAGGTCTCTGAGCTGTGGTTTCTGCCTGCTTTGGTTGTAGTGGCTAATATTACTGTACCTCTCTCCAGTCACCCTCTTACCAAAGGGCACCAGATTGCACAGCCCTACCTGGTGATTTCAACTAGTATCCACTCGTGTTGGGCAATCCGTGTGATCTTCTGCCTCTTCTAAAGTGATAACTTTTGAGTGAGGGCTTGCAAACAGTAGGAGTTTTAACTTGACTCAGCTACTGTCATTGAAACCAGCACAAAATACAAGTAAAAGCTCAACACTCTCAGGCTGCCCAAAAAAAAAAAAAAAAAAAAAAAAAGAGCTATCCTTTTTCTAATCAAAAAGATAAATAGAATTCTATCATTTTCCTCCATGGAAGCCTCCATGGCTTCAAGTAATTAATGATGGCACACTGGAGCTCAACACAAAAAAACTGTCTATTTTATTATGCATGGGTAAATCTGAGAAATTCCAACCCAAATTACTTACAGACTTTCCTTCAAGACTTGTCCTATAGAGTCACCAGAAGTGACTTTGAATGACAAAATATTTCTGTTGTTCTTGTGAAAAGCCAATATGTTACATAGCCTGCCCTTTCTCCCAAATAAACTGGTATAGTTTAACATGCCATCCTGAAAATTTATTTTTAGTGATGAAGATAGTACCTTGTCATTATCTGTGGAATGCAGGAAGCACAATGACTAATCTTTTAGTCAGTCATTCTTGTACAAATTCTTCAAGCCTGTAACAATTTCCCATTATGTCATTCTTACTAAGACAGATGTGGCTGGGAGATAAGCCTTGGGGAAGAAGGTGAAGGTGCAGAACAATCTAAAATGCAGAGTAATCTACAGACATTGCCTCTCACTTAGAGTTTTTCTGATTTGTGGATAATGGATCTTATGCATTAGATCCCATATCCTTAAGATATGAGGAATGAAAGGAATGAAAATGCCATTTGTTTCATATGCTGGTGAGTTATGTACTTTTAAGTGGGTTCTGCTGCTCAGTGAAACAAGTTTTCTTTGACAGATTGCTCTGCTACTGTATTTGATTTCAATTTCCCACTGAGTAGCGCCAAGAGAAGTCTGTTATGCTTTAAGTTGTAATATGACTTTCTCCAGTACTATCCTTGTATCAATCATCTCAAGCCTTTTTTTAGCTAGATGCTTAAAATTAAATTAATACAGGGCCCAGATTTCAATCATTTACAGGCCAAACTCTGGGCAAATATCCTTCTGCCCTTCATGAGCACCAACAAGGAAAAATTGGAGAATAAGAATTAAAACAATTTCAACACAGGGGCCCAACTTTTCTATGTATTGCAGAGATACCCTGCTTTCCTCCAACTAGATGCCTTGTGGGGCATCTGACTGCATTTACCTCATTGCAACTGAGATCCTCTTACCTTCAAAAGAGAAACCTATTGTCAGGAGGAATTAGTAGATTGCCAGACCTTTTGTTTGTTCTGTTCAGATTTTTTTGTGCATCATTTTGGAGGAAGTTCAGATAACTTTTTATTAGTAGAAAGCAGCAGGAAACCTCCGTTTCACAGAATCCAGCCTGCTGACTGCTGAAAAGACACATCTTCTTGCAGCTCCAGGGATGCAGAAGTGGGTTGTTCTTGGCTGCTGTCTGGCTTTGTTCACACTGGGAAATGGACAGAGGGGAGCTGCAAGGTGACTGTAGTGAGTTAGTCCCTGTAGATTTCCTTAGTGCGTGACAGGAACAAAACCTGAGGGAGTCATCAGCTGACAAAATGTGAAAGGGTCAATCAAGAGTGCAGATCTGAGGGGATGATATGTTACCAAACTTGTATGGCCTCTAATCACTGCAGCTCAACAGGGTATTCCTGGGGAGAAACACCCCACGACCCATATCGTTGCTCTCTGCTTCTGACTTTTAATGACCCATGATGTGTCCAGACTGGGCTCCCCTCCCTGTCCTGGATGACATAAGAAGGGCTCTAGAAGGCTCTCTTGCTCAGTTGTGGATATCTGGCTTCCTTGAAAGAAGGAACCATCTCTTAAAAATGAGTATAAAAATGCAGAAAACAGCAGTAGAGAATGGATTTTCTCATATGCAGAGTCAGTATTATTGAAGTTGGTCTAGACAGATTGGAATTTGAAGTTTCATTTAACAGTATTCATTCTTCCAAATTTGCCCAAAAGTCAGTTCACAACCCTACTGAAGCAAATGATTAAACATCTCTTGCCATTTAGTAACAATCACTTGAAAATCCTTGTTTCTCATGTAGAGCACTTCATTTAGGATTTCAGTGTGTCTCGAAATAGCTAAGGTAGAATAAAAGAGCTTTGGTAGGTTTTTTAAAGGTATCTTTCTCCCCATTTTCCCTCACCTTTTGCTCAGACTATGCATGACATAGTCTGCAATTTTTAATCTATGGAATATGGCAAAGCTGCCACTTTACATTACAATCTTTGTAAATCTTTCCTGCAAGTAGCTTATCTGCTCAGCAGTAATTACCTTCAGTCATGTTTCTTTTTCTATACTCTTTCCATTACCATATATTTTTATTTTACTGTATATTCTTGCCCCCTCAGTCTAAGTAGAAGAATTGCTTGCTTTGGAAAGGGCTCATGGCTATCCGTTATTCCGAGTGAGTTGATATAAAACTTACATTCTGCAGGTCCTTTGCTCCTCTTCTGACCCTGTCACTTCAATGTCTGTCAAGTGAGATTATTTCCCTAATATTTGTTTTGTCCACGATTGTTTCCCTGAAAAACTTGTTCTGTCTATATTATCTCCTACTATGTTTTACCATTTAGATTTTCTTGTATTGATCTAGTAAATACCTTCTATCTTGAGATACTCTTTTTCTTGGTTGTACAGTTCTGTGTGTAAGCAGGCAGACTCATACATTAATCCCTAATAATCTTGATCCTACAAAGGGCTAATTGAGAGACAGTGATTGGTAACAACTGTGCTCTGGCATTTATATCCCTGTGCTATCTCAGCTCCTCCTGATGGCAAAGAAATCTGTTGCAATGTCCCCATCAATTCCCGACACAATAGAGGAGTCTTATTGGGCATTTTTCGCATAGTGGAGGAAGGTTTTTTGTGTGTTTTGTTTGGTTTGGTTTTTTCAGTGCAGATTTTTTGTATTTATCACTCATATATTACCCATATTAACATGTGATTCAGCAGGATTATGTGTTATGCAAGTAGAAGAAAGGGAAGTATATCACTTATCATAGTTTTGGTCTGTTTTGCTAATATACTATTCTTTTATCAAAGTAAATTTTTTTAATGCATGGGTTACATGCACAGAAAAACAGTATTATTTTGAGAGTTATTCAGTCTAGAATTCTCTTTAATTCTGCTCTGTCTTTAGCTTGCCTATCCCACATATTTTGGGTGACATAACTTTTGGTCAAAACAGAGTCTGAAGAAGAACAACTGTTTTTGAAGACAAGGTTAGATGCTGGGTTGCATCAGAATCAATGCGACTGATTCCCTTAGAGAGCTATCTACTTAAGGAGATAATGTAGGTGATCAAAATACAGCCATTATGCCATTTATGCCTAAAGATTGACAAAAAATGTTTCATTCTCTTCCTATATTTTTTGTTTTCTCCAGTGATCACGTCAAGAAATAACAGGATTTATGAAGCAACACTAATTCATGTGGACTCCATAATCCCCACAGTCCCTTGCTGGCCTGTGTTCTTAACTTGTCTCCTTTGCCCTCCTACAAAACATGAAGCTACCTAGAGATGACCAGGGTATCCTGCCCAGGACTAGGAGAACAAATGGATGTGGTCAAACAGAGGCAGCCCGTTGTGTGGTGGCACTTATGTCGATCAGTTCATGCCTTTCAACTGCCTTTTCTTTAGCAGTGGACATGACTGCTATATACAGGAGAGAGCTGTGGGGAAGCTGGAGCAGAAGCACTTATATGGTACTTTCATATTTCTGTACTGTAGCCCTGGGCATCGGCACTAGCAGGAGCACTGTGGTACCTGAGACTGCTGTTGGTATTGAATGTGCTCTGCACGGTTGGTTAATGCAAGCATGGTAGATTTGATGTACTTAGGAGGTGGAATTTCTGTGCATGCCAAATGCACTGCCTAACACATCTGCTAGAGGCCCAGTGCCTTCTGGATATAGTAGCTATAGTGCACAGTCTATATATACAAACTGCATGTTCAAATGGACTTTCATGAAGGGCCTCGGGGCATTGGCTGGCTAAGACCTGCTGCTCTGGTGGGGCTGAGGTACATGCAGGGGTTCCGATCAGAGGCACTGTACCTGGATTTCAAGCTGGTTTAGGTTGCCATTAGCCAATTGCAAATTAATCTGGTGATAGCATCTGAGTGGGGTTTGTCATGTTGGTCCAATTTCTTTCTACAGAACACAGCTGGTGTATCACCTGAGTAGTATAGCTTGAAGGTAGATGTAGAAGTCCTTTGTCTCAAAAAGTCAATGTTCAAACTACATGCTTGGCAACAATAGTCTGGAAAATCCTGTATAATATCCCCTCTTATCAAATAGATTTCCTAAGAACTGGTCTGATCTGGGACCTCTAGCAGTAGTCAAACTGATTATTCTGCGATCTCCTACATGTTTGTGTAGCTGTGCTGGCTCATGTTATGGATATGGGAGAGGTGATAATCAGTAGGAGAGCAGATAAGAAAAATCTTTGCAATCTGAGGATGTCATTCCGTATGTTTTCTTCAACAACAAAGTTAGCTTGGGAAATCTCTCTTCCTCCTCAGCCATTCATTCATTCTTTCCAACCATGCTGTGCAGCCACCACCCTTTCACTGGTGCTGATAGAATTGTTCATGGGATGTGCTGAAAACCAGGTTGCAGACAGGAGTGCATGGCATGGCTGAGGGTATGCAAGGCTGTGGTGTAGCAGAGAAATGGGCATCTCTTGGGAAGCGTGAATGAGAACTTCAAAACTAGCTTTGCCAAGGAAATGTGGTATGAAGGGTATGTAGCCCTTCCCGTGTGTATGTGGCTGCATGAGACATGAAAACAGATAGCTTTGTCCAAGGCATGCACAGTATACTAGAAAGGCATTTTGAATGGAAAAGAGAAATGAAGCAAGTTGCATATGGGCTTGGAGAAGATGGCAAGGCAGAACATTGATTAGGTATCTGTTTGCTTGGCATGGCTAGGGGTTGGATTTATGTGAAAAAAAGAAGTATTCAGGAAATATTTGACTCACTAGAAAGCCATATCTAGTGCTTTGCCTATACATAGAGAATCATGGCAGAAGGATGAAAGGAGTCAGTGAATTGGCATAACTGGAGGGACAAGAGAGCTGTTATGGTCAATCAAGCAGCATTAACTAGTCCAAATGGGAGTTGCTGTTTCATGGGTGGTGGTCTGAAGACTACATGATTCTGAAATATTTGCATAGTGAGATGCAACGTCCAGTTCAGATGTGATGGGTCACTGAGAGCCTTGAGGAGGAAAAGTTTAAAGAAAACTGGGAACTGATGGCTATCCCAGTAACAAAGTATTTACCCTAATGAACTCACTTTAAATACCTCCTGTTCAGAGAGTTCATATGCAAACCTCTGAGGTGTGAGAGTGCTCACCTCTCAGACTAGCTGTTAGAGGTGTGTTGGGCAATAGCCTCTCCAGATTACTCAGAGTTTGGCAGGTAACTTTTTTCTCATAGGTACCTGAGCTATTTTTAGATAATGCAGCTGGCACCTTTCTAAAGGCCTGATAATGAGCTAGCAATGCTCATCTCAAGCATGTGTATCTGTTCCTTCTTCAAGGCAAGCAAAACTGTCAAGGATCAACAGAGAGATTTATGAGCTTTGCTGTAAGCAGTGGGTTTCCCCGACATTGTTCTCAGCAGGGACAGTGTAGGAAGGGACACACTCCCCCCTTGTGTGAGCCCTGAGGGTAAGACTTTTGCAGATAGTGACTATGGGAACCGGTTCTTTAGTACTTGCCTGTCAATAAAATATTCAATATCCCCTCTGGAATGCACCTGCAGACCATTCCTGGGGATTTAGAGGAGCAGAAGATGATAACAGGAAATAAAAAAGCCACCTCATTTTGGCAAGGGCAGCACGAATGCATCTCCAGGGAGATGGGGGTGTTCCCTGCATGCTTTATGGAGAATTTTGAGCAGTTGCAAAAAGAGCTCACTCCCCATTTCCACTGCATGGCCTTTCTTCCCCGTAAACAATTCTCTCAAAGGAAGCATAGACCCACACATTTCCAGTTGAGCATAGGGTGGCAAAGCCTCTGCTTTCTAATTCCAGGCTTTCATAGGTTTGTAAACTGAATGTCTGGTAAGACTTTATTGGATTGCTTAAGTTATTTTGATGACTGTGATTCTGAGGAGGAGATCAGGACCTCATTGTGTTTGATGCTGTGCAAGCACATGATGAAATGGCAGTCCCCACCCCCAAAAAGTGTGTGCCCTCTGGATGTTATTCAGCCATCAGATCCGTTTAGATGAAC
Organism: Scolopax mira; assembly: GCA_004320125.1. Classification (NCBI taxonomy): domain Eukaryota; kingdom Metazoa; phylum Chordata; class Aves; order Charadriiformes; family Scolopacidae; genus Scolopax; species Scolopax mira. The sequence goes on from BJBW01002065.1 coordinate 130,390, forward strand.
ATATGAGCACAACTGAAATCTTGTGGAAGCACACTCAGATTGAAAGACAGGGGACTCAGCCCCTCTGCATTCTAATCTCCAGATTAAGATTTGTGTTTGATCTTGACAATGAAGATTTCTCCAAAGAGAATGAAGAAGGAGCTCTGTGGCTGCACATGGGGCACCTTCCAGGAGCAAGGACACCAAAGGACAGCAGGGAAGTGGTGGTTATAAGGCTGCAGTAAGGTTATAAAGATGCTATGGGGAGGTAACATCAGTGGAAAAGGAGGCTTTCTTTGAGATCTGATCCCATTTTCTTGCAAACAGCTGGCAGAACTCCCAGTGAAATGAATGGGACCCGGCAAGAGCAGCAGAAGCCTGAGAAACAGAAGCCATTATTGAAGCCATTTGTTGGACCTTCCAGGCATCTGGTAGGCAGGATGAAACACTGGCTGCCTGAGAGGTAGCATTTGGCTGGCTTGTTGGTGCACACCTTATTTCCATTCTGGAATTCCTGGGTGGTCGGGCCTATTGCCACGTGTGTACCAGCTAGTGCCCGGGTGGCCCCACACCAGCTTTGGTGCATAAACACTACTTTGTGGCAAACTTCATTGTGGAACTGGGGTTGGGTTTGTAGAAGAACAGTGGGGAAGGATCTTGAAGATGCTGTAGAGAGCAGAGGAGACAGAGGGGTAGCTGAGGCTATCACAGCAGGAGGCAGGGGAAATGGGGAGAAACTGAGGGTGTTATGTGTAGGGACGTTGGGGTGCCCTGGGATGCTGCAGTGGGGATGTAGGTGAGGTAGGTTGACTGCAGTTTGAGCATGACCTGTATTTGAGATTTTCGGTATTGCATAGGAAAATTCTGTAAACCAAGGATATTGTGACAAAAAGGGAAGGGACATGGGCAAGATGTGTATAAAAAGATGGGGAAGTGGTGATGAAAGAGATAAGAATATTGTGGAGTATAGAAGGTATGGAGGGAAAGGATCATATCTCAAGATATAAGGCCCTTATCTTGAATTGGGGATTCTTTGAACATAGTCCATATAGACTGTATCCACTGGATGCTGCCTGTAGAATAAAGTAGAATTTCTTTCCTTATTTTTTGAAACAGCAATACAATATGCAGACTACCAGTCACAGCACAAGTCATGGGCTTTCAGATAATGGATAAAGTATGCTAGTCAGAACTAATCAAATCATAATTTAATTTTCAAAGATTTCTTTGAATTTACCATAACAGTCTAGGCTTCCACTCCCAGCCCTATCCTTTTCATTTCTGCTTTATCAGAAATGCTGAATTCCCATACTGGCAGCTGGAAGTACCAGGACACTTGAAAGGAGACAGCCCATCCTTACAGATTTTCAGTTATCAATATAACAGATTTCTGTGCATATGTCCCTGAAAACATGAACTCTAGATGATTATTTTTTAATATTTAGTAATTTTAGTTATATTAGTACTTTTTGAGGAAACTTGCCTTGAGACA
>BJBW01002065.1:134079-303750 GCA_004320125.1 Scolopax mira
AGGTCCCTTCCGGCCCAGATGATTCTATGGTTCTATGATATAATTTTGTCTGCTCATTAGTGAGCTTAGATGTATTTTGTGTGCAGAAGAGTGCCGGAGAGGCATTGCACAGAGAGGCAATACCGGAGAGGCATTGCACAGACCATCTACAGAGATAATTTTGGGAATACAGATCAAGCTTGCTTCTCCAGGGAGAGAGAGGAAGGACAGCCCTCAGCTGGGGGAAGAAGGGCTGTTCCTGGGGAGAGAGGCCCCACCATAGGGGCCTGGGAGGGAGGACAGGCTCATTGCACGAGTTTTCAAGAGCACTCTTCACAGGGATGTACCTTGACAGCGATCGTGCTGCAGTAAATCTACAGCCCTATCCACTGAGAGGAATTAGGAGTTCAGTCAGGGTTCAAGAGTTGTCCTCGGTCAGCCGGTGTTCTCCTGGCGTTTTCAGCAGGACTTTTGAAGTGTTTGACTATGAAGTGCTCTAATCACAGGAAGAGGACGACAGGAAACCTATCCTCGAGAGAGCTAGTCAGTGGGAAGTGCTGGCCTAGCAGAAGTAAACAAAAATATTTTAATTGCCTGTGAGAATACCAAACGGGAAAGTGGGAGGGAGAACTGGCAGTTTGCTCATCACTGGGACTACTGAAATGTCCCTAGGAGGTCGGAAGAGCATGGTGGGATGTTGGTGTCCTGAGCCATTTACATGTTTATCTTTTGAGTAATCTTTTGTTGAACAGCCGACACCTCTGCACTCCAGGAATACACAAGCTGAGCACCGAAATTACAGTTCTGTCTGGTCCTTTTGTCATTGCACTGAGAAAGAGCCTGAGGGCCTGACAAAATCAGTTCCAGGGTCTTCACTCAGATACTCAAATATGTCACTTCTATTTTTTTCTTTTTTTTTCTGAGAGACAGAAATGATGTATCTGACTGTGACCAGAATTCAGTGGTGATGTTACAAGTAGGGACCCTGTTTGTGTAAGACAAAAAGCAAACAAGTCTAATTTTCCATTGGGTAATGCCATAGACATGTTTGCACACCGAGTGCTTAAAAGCACACCATGTTCCACACAGACAAATAAAATACATGGCCCCGCCTCGAGGAGTACAAGTTTGGTTTTCTGATGGGAAGGTGTTTTCTGTCAGGGCTTTGTTATAAAAACAACTCATTTAACAGTAAAAAAGCTGTCAAAAACCCAACAGCACAGTCCAGAATGATGAGCCATTTTCATTAGTTTGAACTATTTAAGCTTAAGCACTTTCTTCATTCAGTTCAAATTTCTTGGACTGTTGAGCAGGAGATGGATCCAAAAAAAGAAACAGAAGAATGCTCCTCCCCGGGTCTATGATATCTCTGTCCGAGCCAAGGGTTTGAGTGAATACATTATATGAAGAAACAGCTTTTGTCTTGTACAGAGGCTCTATTGTGCGTCAGAAAGAGTTTTGGAGTCATCTAATTTTTTTTACTTCTTACCCACGAGTAGAGAGCCTCGGACAGTGCGTTGTGAAGCTGGCAGTCTGTAATCATCGGGCCGGGACAGAACCGCTCCTCCTCCTTGGTTTTGCCCTAAATTGTAACGTGAGCTGAAAAACGAGGAGCCTGCCTAAAAGGTTATCAGATCTAACGCACTTTTACTGGGATGAGGAGGAAATGCAGTGGTGGTAAACAAATATAAGAAGCTATTGTGACTGCGGCTTAGAATCACCAGGAGACCAATTAACACCTTTTTGTTAGGATTAACCATTATGATGTTTGCAGCAAGAGCCTTAAATTGGTACTTTCTTGTAGTTCAAAGTATGCCTACATTGCAGTTACAAGGGAAGTGGAGATCAAAGCTCCCAGAACAAATAATTACATGAAGGTAAATTCCATCTGATGTAGGAAGCAGCAGAAGCCTCCAAAGAATAGCAAACAGTCTGGCAGGGAGCAGCCTGTAGGAGTGTGAGCAACACAAAAGGCAGGCTTTCAAAGGGAGAAACGCCTCTCCTCCTCAAAATGATGGAGCGAAGCGGCCGCTCTGAAACCATTTCGTTACACGGCACCGCTCTTTGCTGTGTCAGCAGCTCCATTATAAAGCTTTTATTTTCCGAGGTTCATCACTCAGCTGAACCGGTGCTAATACATAGCATAGAAAGCCTGTGTGGGGTCTCTGTGCTCGGCTGGGAATTTTAAAGGTAATTAAGGAGGAAAAAGCCCATTGTGCTATATTTGGTGTCTGTATTATTTTCTTGGCGTTGGTTCTGCGCCCAGGAGAGCAGGTTGGAGTGTGGGAATGGTGGAATTCCCCTCGTTGCCTCCACGTTCCGATTGAGGCTCTTCAGTGGTACTTTGCCAATGAGAAACTTGCGTTTATATAAATAACTCTGGAATTAATTGAAGTCTCAGCTTTGATGTAGTGTGTGCTTAGATGGTATTGTCTCTAATTTAGACTTTGAGCCTAAAGTAGAGGGACCTTCTTTTTCTTCCCTAAAATACCAAAAAAGGACTCCAGGCCATGAGTAAATGGTTATGGTGTTTTAGTGGTTTTCTGAAAGCATAATTGTTTTATTTATTTCATTATTTTTGCTGAAAAGCACCAATGAAATGGGTAAATGACAGCTGAAGAAGCTGTAAGTTTCTATTGCTCCAAATAATAGTAGGTTATGTAAGAAAAAAAAAAAAAAAGACCAGAAAAACCCCCAAAACAGAAGCAAAGTTCTAAAAAATTCTCAATTTTTCCATTTTGTCACTTTAAAAGCTTAATATTTCCTTGTTATTTATTTTTTTTTCCACAGCATGAAAGGTGCCCAAATGCATCTTCAAATAAAGAATTGAAGTAAAGGAAAATGTGTAGTGCAAACAAAAAGCAGAAACCAGAAAAGTGTCCTGTTTTGGAAACCAGAAAAGTGTCTTGTTTTGGTTGGCACATGAATGAAAACTACACAGCACAAATGTACCTGTCCTGAAAATGAAATAAATTATTAAGATCTCTATAAATGATGCTGCAATTACTCTCCTCCTAATTAGAAGCTGGGAACACTTAATTCCATTCCAGCCTCCTCCTTATTCTCCTAGGTTATAAAAGATATATTTCTTCAAAGACTGGGCGTCATGGAATAATAAACTAACACTTTTATATGGGGTTGACTCACCTGTTTTCTCTCAGCTTGCTCTCAGCTGACCACCTGTATTCCTGTCGGCCTCCCGAGGCAGATAAAATATTTGTCATACAATTAAATATTAATTGTGTCCTGAGGGTATTTTGCGTGAGATCTGCCCTGGGTGAGGAGAAAGGGGTGTGTTACCTGAACTGGTCAAAAAAAGCTGCACCAGCAGCCTGAGCACAGCACAGCTTCATTCAGCCTCTTTTCAATTTAACTTGAACTGTCAGGAATTAGTATAAATAGAACTGTGTATAGTGTGTTTTTAACAATAGGAGCTTTGTTATATAATATAATTAACCTCATTTAAATAGATACTAGTTACGATACTGCAACTTTTTTTTCCCAACCTGTTGGTTAAAAGGATTTAGGCTCAGATATTTTTTCTGCCCTCTCATGGGCAATGCAAGGATTAGCTGCCACCTTCTTGATCTAGAAGTGAATACCAGAACCCACTGATTTCACACATATATGGGAACATAGAAAATGGGAACCATATGGGTTCAAGAAAAATCCATATGGGAACAAGAAAAATTATTCCCACAATAGTAAAAATATTTCTAGGTAAGTTTATCTCCCTCCCGATCCTCTCCCCATGTTTGTCTTTTGCCCTGCAAGGAAAATTTACTACAATATTGATTGTCAAGTCAGTTGTTCATCAAAGTAATTTAATTTTTAGAATAAAATCAACATTTTTCATGCTGTTTACCCTTTCTCTGCCTCCTCGTGCTATTGTGGTGGGGCTGTTGCAGGGCTGGGCAGGTGCCCCTAGACATCTGGGAACAGGCTTCCCAAGCCCACGGGGATGCACAGCTGTGCTCCAGCATGAGGGGTGGTATCAGCCCAAGTCCCTCCTCCTAGGGAAGAATAAAGGGGTTTGACCCTTGTGCAGCACCAAGGTGTTTAAAAGGGTGCATGAATGCTACAGGCTGGCGCCAGCAGCCCTCTCCACCCCGTCAACCTCTTCTCCCTTGGGTATCCCAGCAGCACAGTCTTTCAAACCCAGCCTGGGCACCCACCTCCTGCCTGAAAGAGCTTGTGGTGCTTAAGAATTAAAGACGAGGGGAATTTTGGCATGCCTTCAATAAAGTTCTTGATTCTTTTTCATAAGGACAAACTGAACAAATGAGACCATTTTCTACATGGGGGACAAGCCTCAGTGTGTGTGCGGGGAGATGTCCACCCTGGGAGACAGTGGGTCACCAATGGGACATGCTCTCCATCCCTGGGAGCCAGGGCAGGTACCATGGCCATGCACCATCCCTCTCTGAAGTCTGGGGAGCCAGAAGGGGAAGGCAGGTGCACCTTTCCCTCTTCCCTGAATGTATGGCTGCTTTAAAACCTGGCAAATGTGATGTTTAGGTCCGGTCGATGATGTTTTGACACCATCTGACAAAAGCCAGAAAGCGCACACTTTGTGTTGATCCTGGGCACCTTGCTAACTCCCACATGGGTGTTTTCACATCAGCACGAGCTAAGGACTGGATTTAACTTATGAATTTCCTGACTTTTGTCAGTTTGCCTCACAGCTATAACCTGTTTTAAACATATTTCTTTCTGTATTTAATATTAATTCTGGAAGTGCTATTTACAATAGCCATCTTCTAATAAGTGGGAAAGAGTACAAAGCCTTTCTGGAGGGGGAACATAAAGTGTTTGAAATTGGTAACAGGCATGGGGGCTGTTGGCAGAGGATCACTTATAATGAATGATCTTTTTGTTTTTACTCATTAAAAGGTCAGTTACATAAAAAAGAACACTTCTTACTCTTTTAGATGCTCTTATCACAAAAAGGGCTATTCTTTTATTTACTGCCTTGCAGAGGCAGAAAGGGAATTATTTGTGTCAAAGAATGATTATGAAGCATGTCTTAAAAGACTATTTAAAAATAAAGGGTATGTTTGTTGGAAAACGTAAAGCAGGAAATCTTGCTTGGCTCACTTTGATGTATTCAATGTAGCATCTCTTGATGTCTCCTTTTTTCCTTTTTTCTTTTTCTCCCTCCGATGTTTGAGTATAACAGCTTGCAATGTTAGAAGGTAATGGAAGGTTCCTTCTTACATGGGTAAAATTCATGCTTCCTTTGAAACCAGTAGCATTAATCACTGGAGATGACTTCCCAGCAATGTATCATCACAGAATTCAAGTTACATTTTACACACAGTAAATAAGACAGACTTACCTCATTGCTCATTCTGCAACCATTCTCTTCTGTTACAAATGTGGTTGTCCAGGAATTCAAAACATTAAAGAGGGCAGGCATAAAAAATTTATGTATCATTAGAAAAATGCTGAAATGAGACAACTCAGAATGAATCTGAATTATGGTTTCTCAGAAAGAGCCCTGAATCCCACCGCTGCTGACTTGCTCTTCTCAACTATGTTTTGGCATGTTTTATCAACTGTGGCACATTCACTTCCTTATGGTCCTTTCTCTCATGTGATTTATAGGGTACAGGCTGTCTCATGTGTTAGAGTTGCTTTCTGTGCCATTCTTCCATCTTGTGATTGAATTAGTGCTTTTTCCCCCCCCTCCTCTTTTTCTTTTTTTTTTTTTTAATTTTCAATGGGAGAAGATTCCTTCTGGCCTTTGCTGAGATGGAGTTAATAGAGCTGCTTTGCAGAGAGATGATTTCTCCCCAGTCGATCTAGAGGAGTTGCCTAGAAATCTTAGAGCAAGAGCCCCCTGCAACTGGCTTAATTTTTGATGTTAAATGACTTGCCTTAGCGTAGCCAGCCAATTCCCTGGTCTTCTCTGGGGCTGTAATGTGCTGTGCAAATTCAAGTCATGTTTTCATCTGGCACCGACTTTACATTATTTTACAATATAATGACTATTAACACTTAACATTAAATGGTAAAGAGAGTCTACATGGCATATCCTCATGCCTTGCTTCTGCCATTATTGGTATTTGATTGTTTCAACACAGCTATAATTCACCATTATTCAGGCCATCAGCCAGCCTCAGGGGTGCGGAGGGCTACCATGCTGAATGGCCCCTGCCAGGGAACATTGTGCCTGGGAGCTGGTCGAGCCGGCTTCCCGGAGGATGAAGGTTTTGTTCTCCCAGGCAGACATCCTGACCCATTGTAGAAGGCTGGCAGGGCAGTGAGCTGACACAGGGCTTGACACTGCCTGCAAGATTGTGCTCAGAACCTAGAGATAGAAATTGTCATTTGCTTGTTAGCCTCCTGCTGGCAGAATCTCTATTTCCCTTTGTTTTGAGGTAAAGGCTCCCTTTCCCTCTCCCAGCTCTTAAAGGTTTCTCCTTAAGAACAAAATAAGGGGTTTCTCCGTAGAAGAAAAGGGGGTTTGGACAATGGGTAGAGTTACAAAGGAGTGAATGACAGGCTTCGCCTGCCTGACAAGCAGCTGGAGTGAGGAGCCTTTGAGGGTGCAAATAGAAATCATTGTGCTGAGTGTTTGTGGAGTTACTTATTCATTAGATCTCTTTTCACTAAGTTAATGAACTTATGCATCCTGATCCTGTTTCTAATTTAGTTGGTGTCAGTCACAGTTCTGCAGAGTTGGGGGCAGATCACTGGGTTTCTAAACTAATCCTACTCAGGCCTCTGAATTTTACTTGCATACTGATCATTGGCTGGGGCAAGTATCTTTCACAGTTCACTTCAGAAAGGCATTGGGGCTTGGTTCAATAGCATGGGGAGACTAGAATCTACTCTTCCTTTGGCAGCTTGTTCCAGAGGTTAGCAAACCATGTTGTTAGACTATTTTGAGTGTATCTGGCTTCACCTTTTACCTATTGCTTCTTGGTGTGCTTTTCTCAACTAGATAGCAAAGTGTTTTAGCTTCTAGAACTTCTTACTCTACTGTAGTAATTCAAAGTGGTTCTTTTTCTTCTAATAACTTCAGGATTCTCTCCTCCAGTTTTCCAACATCCCCTTAAAAATGGAGTAGAACATGAATGGATATTGCTCCCAGCACCACTTTTTATGCAAGGAAAATTGCTTCTCTTAAAAAAATATGATTATTTACTAGTCCCTGCTTATAGGATTGCAATAAATCTGTTAGCTCTTAAGGTAAGAAACCCTATTTATTTTTGAAAGTTTGTGCATTTGGCACTTGGGATTACCTCAGTGCTGAAAGCTAGGATTTCAAACACCCTCCTCTTTCCTATCCCAATTGCTTTCTGCTGAAACAGGGACTGTCAGAAGATGGTGAATTAAGCAAAAAGATCAAAATAAGACTTGTTTTCTCCAATTTCACAGAAAAATAAACTGGGTTTCAACACTCAAAAATTTGCATTGACATAACCTGGATACTTTTATATCTCTGCACAAAAGGTTTGTGTGGTTGCAAAGTACCGGTAGTTTTAAGAAAGTGAAGTTTCGTCACCCTTATTAGTCTAATTTTCCTTATGGTTCAGGCACATTCTCTTAGGGATTTCTACTTGGTACCAGAAGAGAAGACTGCTAGGGCTTGTAGATGATAAAGGGATTAGAGCATCTAAAGGTATGGCGTGTACAAAACCTGTGCTGGACAGGAAAGGGTCACCAAAAGCCAGTAAATAAGATGTGAATCTAGTTCAGCTGAGAGCAGATTGAGATGAAGGATATGTAACAGGAGAGAAACTGGTATTGAGAAGTTGACCCAGTCTGTTGTTTATTGGGACCTGTCTTTGACTATATGGTCCTGGAGCACAAGAATCTCATTTGCAATACTTTGCTTGTCAGTGCTGTGAGATAGAGATCTAGTTGTAAAATGCTCTGAAAGGCATGGGAGTTGGGGGTGACTGGGCTGAAGGTTACCTAACGTGAGACCTACTGAAGGAGATCAAGTTCTTCCTCTTTATGTCTGTTTTATCTATGTACTTTCTGTCCTTTGTCCAAACTTTTGGTTTGGTTACTTACATTCTCCATGAGTTGGTATAATCCACTCATCCAACAGAACATTAGTTTAGTCATTCCTTACCTATCCCAAAAAAGAAAAAAGAAAATAGTTTTCCACTGGGTTAGCAATGTGATTCAGCTCAGGAAGGACTCTAACATGCTGAGGGAGTGGAAACCAGTGGACAGAAGCAGAAGTGAGAGGAGGGAGGAGCAACAAAGTGGGGTGACAGAGGGTGATGAGATTCAGCTGGAATAGCTGCTTGAGAATCTAGATGAGTGTTTCCAAGAAGTGTATGCGCTGACCAAAAGGACAGGATCTGGCTCTGATTTCAATTATGTCTTATTTCAGAAGCTGGCACCTGGAAGGTCTCAGCCAGAGGCCTGCATCTGCAGATGTGGTTGCTGGTGGTTGTGTTGAAGGAAAATTGCGGTAAGGCAACTAAAGCCATGGAAACACAATGGAACATTCTAGAGGCTGAATTTGCTGTATGTAGGTACTTGAGCTCTCTAATCAAATGCTTGATGAAGGTCTTGGCTCTCCAGAAGAGAGTCTCCAGCTGGTAGGTTCTGCTGAGCCATTGCGCATGGCTAATGCTGCCTGCTTTAGGGACATGCAACTTTGCTAAAAATTGTACTTCTCTTTTTATTTAAATAAGTAACTTCCAAATATTTTAAAATTTAATTATAACATCACTTCTAATGTCTAGATGTACTGGAATGTTTGAAGACCCAACATCCACACTGTGCATTTTTGACTGATCTGTGTATATCACTCTACATATGGGTGTATATATATATGTATATATATATTATACTTTTGAGAGGCTCCAGTATGGTCCTGTCAGCTGGTGATCCATTGACGCTTCAAGTGTACTCTCAGGCTGTATCTTCTGGTTTAGTATCTCCGTTTTACAATCTGAGACCACCTACAGTGCAAATCAAAATTGTGGTAGTAGGGACTATCACAAGACTGCTTTAAGAAGTGTGTCTCTCATCCCAAGTAAAATTCTAATGTAGGTGTTCTCTTCTTTTCTTGATGATGATGTATCTTTGAAAATGAGCAGTGGGAATATGTGGATAAAATAAAACTGTTTTCTCTTCCTAATGAATTAGAATATCTTGTTTTGGAGACTGCCAGGAGCCCTGGGTCTGTTTTGCAGGCTATATAGATCTTAGAAGTGGAAGATTAATATTTGCTTCTGCTACCTTTAGGCAACATTTCAAATATGTTGTAGAACATGGCAGAACTAACCACATGTAAGGAGGTCTCCAGTCTCATCTCCCAACAGATAAACTGTACTGAGCAGAGGCAAAATTGAGTTTAATCATCACTTTAAACACAAGGAACTGAAGCTTTGAAAAAGCTTCTCTGAAGTCAGCTGGGAAACCCGTTAAAAAGATGGTAAGTTTTCATAAGAATCTAGATCAATTGTCCTGTTACTGTCCTGTGCAATAACGCATACTGATATAGCAACACAATCCCTTACAGAACACAGTGGGATGCTTTGCCATGACTTGAATCTGCCATGACTTGACTGTGGAGTCAAAAGTGACCTCCTGTTAAAGGAGTTTCAGTAGAACTCTAATTATAGTCATTAGAAGTAAATTCTCCTTTCTCCATTTTAAAATCCTCGAAGAAAATGAGGGCATCACACAAGAATTTGAGACTACTAAAATCAGTGTAGGCTGTTCATTCTTGTTTATAGCTCTCTGGACTTCATTGTTTTGATATAAACCTCGATGCTTTTTTATTTTTTGTCTAGAACAGTAGCATGATAATACCGTGATATAATCTGCTTACTAGCTTGGCATAAACAGTTAGCTTTCCAGGGTCTAGTTTTTCTGCAGTAGGACATACTGTTGTTGTCTTCAGGGTATCTCATAAATTCATCATCATTGGCATTAGTGCAATTAACTTAGCTTAATTTTGTTATTTTCTATTCTAATTTTAAGTGTTACACTGTTTTCTCTCCTCTCAGACTGACATTAATCACTTCAGGAAACACTTTGCATTGTAGCCGGAGGCCCTCAGTCTTGCAAGTGTTCAGCCAGTAGTGATCTGATAAGCTTAGTGCTGAAAGTACTTTGTGAAAAGAGATTTCATTTATCTTGAATATTGAGTAACAAACTGCCAAGATTTCTTTTCCTTTTTAATACATAATTTCTATACAACTTAGACATCAGGCAGAACAAATATACAGACCAGGAAAGTGAAAAGGTGCAGTTGAATGAAATGCACTACTGAACTCTTAAGTTTTTTTGCCTGGAAAATGCAAAGGAAATCCTATATAATTAGGTTGTCATTTTTTTGACTACACCATCCACTTTGTACATTAAATTGTTCAAACAATGCATTAATATGGGACTTATTTTCAAACTTTAGTTTGAAGTTCTATGTACCAGCATAATACTAGAATGAAACTCAGTTGTTAGTTATGATATTAAAGCAAGGGTAAAGGTGGTGTTTATGTTTGTTGGTTTTGTTGTGGTTTTGGTTTTTTTTTAAAAAAAAGAGAGAGAAAAAGAGGCAGCATGTCTTGAATTCAAGCGAGTCTTCAATTCAGATGAAATTAACAAGACTCAAGGAAAAATGAAATGGAAAACAGATTACAAAGGAATTTAAAAACACAAACAGCTTTAGTTAACGAGGCATATGAAAATCTATGAATTTTGATGATTTGTGATCTCAAACCTTGAAGCTATTTAATCATGTACCTGAAGCTGCAGTTATTTTCATTTAAATAACCAACCCCTGATTTGTTTTGTTTTAAATTCACTTTTATGTTAAATGTACTCATTGGCAAATTCCTGACTCATTTCTAGATCCCCATGCTTGCCCAGCAGAACCCATACTGGATATGGCTGGAAGGACTGTTGTGTGACTCAATGTAAAGGAGTGGGGGAGCTCAGAGCAATAATCCTGCCTTAGTCAGAGGTGTTCCCATGGAACCTAGTTTCATTATTTAACTAGACTAGTCTTTAAATGGTATTAATTACGTGGCTCTAACTTCCAAAGCCTGATGAATGTGAGAAATAATATGGTGGGTTATGGGAAATACATCAGTGGGCAGTAGTTTAGGATTTCATGAACTTGTCTCTGGGCTGCAAAACAGCTCACATCTGAGAAATGTTATACAGCATTGTGCAGCTCCTTTTATGTCTTAGTTTATCAATAAATGGTCTGGCTTGTTCTGGCCTTTAGTTTCTGCCTAGAGCCTGAAGCATCATATTTGTGTAACAGTAGGTATAGTAGGAAACACATTCATTGTGGAATCAGCGACAGCAGTATAGTGGAAATCATGAAAATACACGTATATGCACAAAATGACAGCTATGTGGTGTACTTTTGAAAAAAACTTCAACATGAGGTCTGTGAATTTGATGGATTTTGTACTTCTTCATTAACAGAAGTAATTCTACAAATAACTTCTGTATTACATTACTTCTACAAATAATTTCTACATTATTCTACAAATAACTTCTACATTATTCTGGATTTATTTACTGGTAATTTGTTCTGAAAGTCATTTAGATAACCAGGCCAACTCATTAAGGCAAGCATAAATCACAGTGTGCTAATAAGTGTATTTAGGGTGTTAAACACCTCTTGTGTTTATTATCAGCTTTAACTTATTTTACTGTACACACTCCCCGTGGTGTCCTACCCTCGACTTGCATTATAGCAATTTACTCATTGTTGTTCAATTAGTATTAACTTCCTGTTTTGACTGTACTAATGTATAAATTGTGAATTAAGAGGAACATTAACCAAACAGCATCATAAGTCTGCTGATTGCATTCTCACTTAGTCTTTCTGTTGCAGGCTTCAGTGCTGGCTGCCACAGATGATTGCAAGGTACACTGCAGGCTTCTGAGGATAGCCAGTAAAAAAAGTGGGACCAATAAAGTGTGTGCTGATGGTAGTGCTTTTGGCTAGAGGGATGAGGAGGAAACTGAAATAGGATTTTCCAAGCAAAAATAGCTTACTTGGTAAATGAATCTCTTAATTAGCAGTGCTGACACTCAGTTTCAACTTTAGATCTGTGGTTGTTATTGACACTGAGGAACTACATAGACAATGTAGAAAAAGTATCAGAATCTTAATATATATTATCTCTGCTTCGAGTTTCTCCTGATATAGGTTGTATGGCTGTAAATTCCACCTTCTGCTTAAAAGACCTGTCTTTCCCATCCGTGAGAAAATGCAGTATTTAGACAAAAAGGTCTTATTCCCTAGATGGAGCCTTTCAGTGTTACTGCAGTACAAACAAACAATACCACAGGGCATACAATTTACAAATCTTGCTCTCAGCTGGGCTAGTGGAGAGATTACTCTCCTACTGATGCTGAAAGAGCTGTATATTGAAGAGTTTTAATAAAAGCTTTCTTCACTTTGTAAAGCAATCTCTCTGTTCAACTGGTTCATGATCTTGCAAAGCAGGCAGCTGGCTGACAGTATTTCATTGAGCTTTAATGGAGAAAAGCCAGGTCTGAAGAAAATTAGTGTAGTAGTCTCAAATGTTTTAATAAAAAATAGACATTCTATGAGCTCAGTCTTATTATTTGGTTTTAAACTTGTTTTTAAAAAGCAATGTCAAAAAAACCCACTCAACAGTCTGGGAAAACCTCTTGAGTAGTCTTGTTTTAGTCTAAACTCAAATATGGCATAGTTTAGGAAGTTATTTGCTGAGAAAAAAACAGCCAAAAAAGCTAAAGAACACTGAATATACAACTAGTGTTACTGCTTTTTACTGATTTCTTTAAGGGAGTGAAAATGCAGGTTCCCCTTATGAAAATAATCCATCAGTCTTTTGCAAGACTATTGCCTGTATTACAGCAGAGACCAGACTTGTTCTGGAGTTAGGCTCTTCTTTTGAATTAATAAAACCTGACCAGTCTTTACCTGATTAGCATTCAGCTGAAACTGAGCAATTGTTCTTTACTTTTATTTATCTTGATGTTTTAGTACTTCTGTTTTAGACCTAAGAAATTAATTTTGTTTAACATTTGTCCTTTCTCTTGCCCAAAACGTAGCATTTAGTACTTGTTGCTGCTTCTTATACATCTTGCTGGACTTTTCTTTGTAAATGATTTGCTTTAGGAATATAATATTATTACAAAATTAAATACAAAAATATTTTTTAAGTATTATTTTGGAGCAATATGCTTAGGTTTACTGTTTTCATTATTTGACTTGACCTAGAGGAAACAGATTTGCCACAAAACAAATTTTGCCTATCAAAGAACCTGTTAGTTTTCAGTGAACAGAGCACCATTCCAAAAGTGTGAACATTAAGACCCATTTAATCGCCCTGGGGTAAGGTGCTTTCCTCAGGACTGCTATGAGAAGTTTGGTTTATTCAGTGTGTGAGAAAGGCATGAACAGATGGATTGGACTACTTCTTAATTCATGGGCTTTGATGAAATGCAGTCTAGATGCATTTGTGTATATTTTGAACCATTAGAAATCTTCTCAGCCTGCTAGTTAATGAATAACAGGAACACATTCTCAATGCTATTGGTTCCTGCATGTGTGTATTTCTAAATTTAAAATCTGTAATTTGTCAATACCGCTATTTCATGCTGAGAAAACCACTCTTTATTTTATGAAGTTCTTTGGCTCACACAGTCTGTTGGAAGCTGGTGGTTGGCACTGTTGGAAGCTGGTGGTTGGCATGTCTCCCTGTGATGCACAGAAGAGGCACAGGCAGCAGAGGGTCAGTCTCTCTCAGGAAGGAAGATGCCAAAAATGTGGTGCGGGTGAAATTGCTGGTCAGGACAAAGAAATACAGTATTTGAAAGCATGGTGGGAGGGATATGTTTGGTGTGAGCATGTTTATGGAGCAGCGTGCATGTAAATTACAAGCCAGCCTAATTTCCCTAATCTGTTTATGTACTTTTCTAGAGCCCAGCTCTACTTGGTGCCAGCCAAAGAAAGTGTGACTGACACCTCCCAGAATTCTTCATCCTGGGAAGGATTTCACTTCATTTGTGGCTTTAAAAATTGAAAGATAATAGTAATCTCTGAGTTATGTTCCTTTCAATTCATGTAAGGTATTGGTTAACACTGATCTTTGCAAGTGAATGAGCAACCAGAACAATTTCTCAGAGCCTAAATGGCCTTTTTACATGCCTCAGGTTATCTTGGCTTTAATTAGCTGCTGTCTTACATGGCTTGTAGTTTTGACACATACTTTTGTACTATAAAGGGGTACAATCTATCCTGCTTTTTTCAATAATCTATTGGGTCCTTAACTAGTAAAGAATAAATCAGAAAAATGTCTTAAGTATACATTCAACTCCCATTCTAAATCTCCCTTTATATTTCTGTAGGTTAGCACAATGCTTATTTTCCCCAAGTAGCCGAGGGGCAAGGAGTGACTTGCCCAGGGTCATCCATGGTGGTTTTAGATGATGAACATACATCTTCCAAGTCCTGGCAGATCCCCTGGTCACTGGACAGCTATCAATCACCTTTACCACTGCTTTTTATTGTTAACAGTAACTCAGCTCTGCTAGAATTGTCCATGTTGGTTGTATTATAAGTAAAAAGAGTTAACTACTTCCTTAGTCTCACGGATGAGCCCCTTTAATCTTTAAACCTATTCAAATTAGGCTCAATGGACAAGGTGCTAGAAACAGGTCTGAGAGTTGTAAGTCTACCTATGGGAAGATGAGGTCCCTCTGCAACAGTGAAAATTGAAATGGTCACTGTGAACTCTGGAATGAGATGTTTCTGCTCTTATCACATTCCATAATGCTTGTATTTACATTGCTCAGGGCAGAAGCCAGGTACTCGGTGCTGTCACTTGGCCTGCTTGGTTGTATTTGGTTGTATCTTGGTTCGATAGACTCCAAGTTGACTGTACTATGACTTCATTCTATTATTTATATTACTACCCATTGTTGTTTGTAATGAGTAGGCAAGATGCTACTTGGTCTTTTCAAACACCTCATCACCTGAGTTAAAAGTATTCCAGAAAGCTCTTGCCCCCAATGGCAGAGAAAGATTTAGTTCAGAAATCAGTTGAAAGAAGATTTTCTTCAACAGGAGGCTGTTTGGACTTTTAGTAGTATGTTTCCCAAGCACTGGAGTGCAGTTCAGTATTGCTGAATGTAATTTAGGCTTTGACTAACTGTTGGCAGGCATGGGTATTCTCTAACAACAAATAAATACACTGCTTTGTTTAAAACATTAAACTATCAGCCCAAACCATTCTCATCAAAACCCAGTTAGGATGACAGCTTTCTGCTAAAAATTGAAGTTGGATGCAAAATTTGGATTCAGAAAGAGTTTTTCTAAGGTTGCCAGGTCTTTCCTTCCTGCAGAAAATGCAGAAATGATGCAGATAAGAGTTTGTCCAGGTTTCAGGAGATGGTAGTATTTTGAATTGTGCCAGTTATGTCAAGGAGAAGCAACAAGCTTTACAGAAGTTAGTTTTAATAGATCTCTGCTAGTAATTGGCAATTCATAAAATTTTATATTATTATCTATGGTTTGCCTGACATTTTTTGACAGTAGTTACATATTCCCCAAGCTAAGTATCTTGAAAGAGAAGAAAAAAAAATTCTCTTGGACAGGGTACTTAAAGGAGCGGGCAGGGAAAATGTTATTTTAAAGCTTAGGGAATGTCTGAAAGTTTGGTGGTATGAATGAAATACTGAACTTGTAACTCTTCTTTACACACAAAAGCTCTCCTTCACAAACCTATCTAGAATAAGGTGGAATGAGGGACTCAAATCTATATTCAGGCCAGGCATAAGTTTTTTTTGGACATTGACATGATATTGTCTACTGTATCCCCAAAGGAGATTCTCCATTTCTTAGTGGTCTGTAGGGGATCAGTAGCAGGCTGCTGATGGCACACAGCTGGCTGCTTTAATGATTGTCTTCTGGATGAACAATTTTTGATTTAAAAAAATTAACTGCTCTAGATTACTGTTCAGCTACTTCTCTGATTGAAGTAGCTTGAAGTAAGCTGCTGCTTACTTGGCATTTGGAATGGATCTTCTCTAGCCAATATAACTACCGTGGCTGAGAGCTGACAATTTGGGAGAAAGCATTGTTAAGAATTCCTGCTCCAGAGATTCTGACTTCTTGCTAATTTGGAAAATAATATTGACTTTCAGTTGAAGGAATGAACACTGCTTACTATCAACTCAGACATTTGAATATTCCAGTTACAAAATTTGCCTGGGTGTTGTGAAAGTCCTCATTAAGTTCTTGGCTGAGGGTGGTGTCTTTTTTTAATGAGCTAAGTCTGCTCAGGCTGTCTAGACCAAGACTATTTCCATAGGATGACATGGTTTTGAGCTTTGATCAGTATTCACAGTGTCACTTCTTTCTAATACGGCACAGAGTTAAAGTATTTCTATTGCATCAGTGTACCACAAAGTGTGTACTATGGGTTCCTCCCCACTGTCTATGTTTATATGTGTCATACTATAATCCTTGAAACTAATGAAACCTGATTTCCCAAAGGATTTGTGTTGTATGTGCCCTAAATGTTACTAACCCTCTCTTTGTAGCATCTCATTTTCTTCCCACGATCTTGACGTTGCTCTCCTCAGTGTCATACCCCCTCCCTAGTGCCTTCCCAGTTCTCTTCACACTGGTTCACATGGGTACTGATGTATGTTACTGCAGACTGGAAGTACATGGAAGCTGGTCATATGCAGATCAGCTGGCCAGCACCAGTGTGCGTATGGGCCAACTGGATGAAGCTTCATAAGGGTTGACAGTTTCATGAGGGAAAGATGGCTTTAATTCACCTCCTCAAATGTGATTTATCAGTCTTCTATCCAAATGTTGTCACCACATTTCTTGGAAGTTTTTGTTTCTGAGCCTTCAAACACATTTGACAGACAGGTAAAAGATGGATAAAATTGAAGAAGCTGTTATAGATGAAGGAGCTAGAAAGACGGACAATTAGAGAGATCAAATACATCTCACTTCCCCAGGAAGTGCTTCACAATGGAGTGAAGCAACTGAAACCTACTTGTGTGTGTTCCTGGAACTATGTATTAGTGGGGGCCATTAAAGTTGTACAATGGGAGTGGGACAGGCCAGTGAAAGGTGGACTCCTGCTGTGTCAATCACTGTTCAAACACCAAGGTGTGCTACAGGGTCATGCCAGAGAATTTGGAAATCAGAGTGCTCTTCTCTGAGCCCACAAGTAGTGAATGTTGAAGTGAATGGATAGTGAATTGAAGTGAACTTGGATGTTTAAAAAAAACTCCTGGTTATTTTCTTTAATTTCTGTCTTTTGAGTTATTGGAGAAACTTGAGAACTGTGGGTTTTTACTGAGATTTAAGAAATATAAGATACAAAAAGAAATTTAGATACAAGGCACAAAAGATAACAAAAACATAAAGCTAGTTGTACAGTGCATGCATGATAGAGAGGCTTGTTATCGTGGAACACATACAGGCATGTTAATTCTCATTCCAAAAGTTGTACTGGTGTGTCATCATGACACTAGGTAATTACTGCGTCCTTCCAGCCCAGTCTGTGTTTGGGTGGCATCCTCCATGGCATAGGTGGACCAGGGAAGTTCTACTTGATCCTGGAGACTCAGAATTACCCCTGTTAAAGCAACTGGCTTTTGTCTTAGCAAAAGCCACTGCCTAACCCTGAAGGTGCTGGAAAGTCAGAGTTGACTGAGAAGCCAAAATTTGACAAGAAGAGACACAAAGCAGGAAGGTCTATGGCTTCTGCAGCTGCTCCTTCTCCTTTTCTCTGGAGTTTCTGGCTCCCCAAGGTGATAATTTTGCGCAGCAGATTGAATCCCTGCCCTGCCCTGAATTGCATCTGCCTATGTCTATTGGGCTGAAATCCAGCAAGTCAAACTTGGAATCAAGGCAAATAACAGCTGAAGGTATGATTTCTCACTTAACCTGGGCAGCCTTAGTCCTACATATATATGTGATATGCAGCTGTAGCTGCACAATAAAAATTCCACTCACGACAGACCTCCTGTGCCCATACCAGAGGGGTTCCTGATGACTTGACCTTCACCTTCCAAACATCTAGCAGCTTCTCACAGTAAATGCACACTGAAATCTTCTCTCAAAATCTTTCTTTTTTTCCGCCCTCTCCCAAGTTTATTGTCAGGAAAAGCAATAGTTCAGTCTGCTCATTTAGTTATCTGCAAGGACAAAACTGGAATGCCTGCACTCTTGGAGGGACAGGATTTTCAGGGAGACAGAAACACATCCTCTACCTTTGGACTGTATTAAGATGTTAGAATAATTTTGTGACAAAATGTTATTCTGCACAAACCATAATGCCAGCATAGTTTTGGAGTAACCTTGAAATTCCTCTTGAGAAACATGCAAGTATTGCCATGTTTTGTCTTCAAATGCTGGAATTGAGGTTACTAAAAAAAATAATCAAAAAAGCCCAAACAAAAAATCAAAGCAAACACTTTTTCCCCTTACGCCCCAACCCAAAATCTCTCTTTTTTTTTTTTTTTTTTTTTTTTTAAAGCACTGCTGGCCAATCAGAAATTAGACTAATATAATTGCTGGACTCCAGGAATTTGCTTTCAAGAGAAATGTTACTAGATACTGTTGCAAACAGCACTTTCTTTTATTCTTTAAAACAGTGACTTGGCAGACAGAAGAATGTAAAGCCTGGTACCAACACAGGTCTCAACACTGCTTGGCTCATCAGTGACATCCTCATTACCACTGATGTAATTTCAAACTCATGCCACAGTATTTTTATTTTATAGTTTTTTATATTATACTTTATAGCGTGCAATTGTATGCTATATAGTGTATGTGCATTTGTGATTTAAGATATCAGTGCAAGTATAACTAGAATTTCTTGTAATTTCCCATATGATTAACATGGATATTTTCTCCTCCTGAATAAAAATAAAACCCTGAATTTTTTGCAGGCTGCAAGATTTAGCCTTTCATTTAGGAAACAGTGGAACTTATTAATGCTTTTCCCAGGGAAGATACTTACTTTTTTCCTCTAAAAAATTGTTTCATCTAAAATGCTGAATGTCTCCCTACAGTAACATAACTTCTGCAGGCAGTTGAATTCTTAAGCATGGTGATTTATAGCACAGTGAACAAAACTTTATAATTAATCTTTCAACATCTTTTTGAGTGGCATGTTAATAAACATTATTCCCATCAATGCAGCACCTGACTAGCTCCAACATTAAAAAGCAACCACAATGTATTTCTTCTTTTCTTGCCAAAAAAAGACCAGCTTGTAAGCCTAGAAGACTGGGAGATTCGATATTAAGATACCATTGTAAGCATGTTTACTGACTTGGGTGGGGATGTGTATTTAATTCTAAAGATAGCAATGTAATATTAGGTGGTAAAAAGCAAACATGATATTATTTTTTTTAATTACTAAACTTTGTCTTGACAGTAGAGTTTATGTGGTTTTCAGAGAGTAGCATAATGCTCTCTAGCTATAAGCAATGTCCAGAACAGCAAAGAATTACATCACACAGCAAAAAAAAGAATTACATGACACAGCAAAAAATTACATCACACAGCCACAGTGGTGGCTACAGATACACAGCTCTGTGAGAACCACAGGCTGTTACAGGTGAAACTGATGTGACAGATGACAGCCAACTCCAAAAATTGCCATGCTAGCCTCATGGACCAGCAGCAACCATGACAGAGTTCATCTTAACAGCACTTTTTATATCATTTTTATATTACCATTTATGTAGTACTTACCTAAGCGTGTCTGGCTTGCTGTGACCTGGGCAAAGGCTGGTGGTGGTGGAGGCTGCCAGGAGCCCAGTGGGCTGTTAGCCTGATGTGCTGATGAGCAGATATGATGAGGATGAAGAACAGGTCTGGGGAAGTACCATGAGAGAACCACTTCAGAGAAGATGAAAGCCCTTCTCTAATTCATTCATTCTGATTTCTATTTGGTCCCACTCCCTTAAGGCAACAGACAGTGCCATGGATTTAGCTAAAGTTAGTGAAATGTAAGACCTTTTAAATATTAATATTTCTTGGGGCCCCTGGGTAGGTTCACCACCTGCTACCTCATATAGCAGATGTCTAAAGCAGTTTTAGTCAGTTTTTCTATTTTAAGATTTTCATTTTGCTGAACTCCTTTTCACAGGCTGTTAATACTGTCAGGGACTGAAAACAAGGCATGGCTATTGTTGTGAGCCCTAGGCTGTACTCATGGCTAGACTTCATATGTTAGCTTTAAACAGGACAGTTGAACACAGTAAGTCTGCACAGGGACAACGGAGCCCCCAGTCATGTTGCAGTGGCACACCAAATCCACTTATTTCTGTCCATATCTACCCTGGATGTTTTCAAAACACCCAGGTGGCTCAGTGTTTTTCTTTTGTCACAGAGGCAAAGGGTCCAGCCACTCCTGAATTTCAGAGGAGCTGGGCACTGGCAAAGAGCAACCTGAGGATGTACAAGAAATGTCTCAGTGCCTTGTAGAAGTTTGGATAGTGAAGTTTTGTGAAGATATGACCAATTTCCTTAGCTTCATTTGAGTTAATTCCCTATTATAGAACAATGTCATGTGGGCATTCGCTTCCAGAATATTTCAGTTAGAAGTGAAATATGAACAGTTCCATCTACTAATTAAATCGCGCTCAAGCTGTTGCAATAAACAGCTACATGACCCTGCTGTATCAGCTTTTTTTAGCTGTAGCTGGAAGTGTTTTTCTTAAGAGATAACTTCAGTCTAGCTTTGGTATTGGCATTGCCATAAAGCAAAAATTTGGAACATGGATCGTAACTGCTGTATCTCCGACAAGAAATCCAGATATTTCAACTATTATTTAATGTACATGCCTTGGCTTACTCATTGTTAGCATGTTCATGATGAGAACTGTCTAAGCTCCATTCAGACTGGTAATAAACCTGTGTAATGAGCTAAACAACATTGTCCAAAATGTGGAAGCACTAGCTCATCTGTTGCTTCCCAGGTTTTTCTCAGTATATGAAATTATCCACTGTTGCACAACAGCTGTTTTTTAAAAATGGCATCCTTGGCTCTTAAAAGTTATCATGAGAACCAGCATTTTTCTTAGATATAAGCTTTTTTGACTTGCTGAAGATCCTATAAGAAGAACAGAGAGTCAAAGAGAAGTCTCCAGGTTTTGGTCTTAAAAGAGACCAGGTGGCTGTGTGGTTACGGAAAATAGTGTTGAAAATTGAGTATGTGCAGCAGCATGGCCTTGAAATACTGAAGGCAGTCTGGAGAGCCTCTCACCAATCTTTAACTTTCCTTCCATGCCCCAGTGACTTATCACCAGCGTAACTAAGAGTTTCTAGTTAAAAACAGGCTTCCCTTCATAGTGAGAAGTCTAAATGCAAAAACACGAATGGAGAGACCAGTAAAAAGGACAAATAACTTGACTAACGTCACTGTGCTCTGAAAGTGCTTATCAATGGAGCCTTTCAGAGCACCATGTGAAACCACAGACGAGTCTTTCTAAAACATCACAGGTGGTGCTTCCCTAAGAGCCTGGAAAACCCTTGCCATCCCTCTAGTACCCTTTACTTCCTTTGGGAGTAAACCTGGCATTCCTAATGCCACAGGACATTAACACCTTTTGATAAAATGCCCGCCAAAACTCCATGCAATTCAGGGATTTACTACAGTTAGTCAAAAGTATTTATTCATCATTCTGTCTCTAACTTTGTTGGGTAAGTGGCTTTTTCTGTGGCCTCAAGATCTTGTAGTAATGCAGTGAGTTGTAGGTATTGAAAGAGAAGCCTGTAAATTAAACCATTGCTTTCTTTTATGGCATATCACTGCTCTTGCTGTGTAATGACTGTGAAGGGGTGTGTGGCAACCATTTGCTCGCTGTTATAATAGCTCCAAATAAAAGTCTTTATATCCCCGCTTACAGGAACCTGGTTTCTTAATGTGGTCCCCATGTTTCAAATTACTTCTTTGGTTAACATAAACTTATTGAAGGCACTTGACCTTACCAATGATCATTGCAGTTGTGAAAAGTGAAAAACAGTCCTTTGAGCTTACTACAACAAAGCTTTCTCCAAAGGGCCAAAGATACTGTGAGTGTGTTAGTGTTTTTCATTTTTTTATTCTTCTACACTGTCTCTGTATTTTGATTTTATTGAAAATTTTAAAATAAAATTGTGCTTTCAATTGACAATTTCAAGCTCAAATTAAAACAGTTGGGAAGAGAGAGAAAATTGAAATTCAAGTATATTCTTACAATGATAGTTTACCAACAACCAAATAGAAATAAACGCTAAAATGTCTTGAAAAGTCAGTCACAGCTTAATGACTTCTTAGAACATGGATGCTAGACTCCACATGGAGTACTGCATTCAGTTCTGGGGCCCCAGCATAAGAAGGACATGGACTTGTTGGAGTGGGTCCACAAAGATGATCAGAGGGTTGGAGCAGCTCTGCTATGAAGACAGGCTGAGAAAGTTGGGGTTGTTCAGCCTGGAGAAGAGAAGGCTCCAGGGAGACCTTACAGCAGCCTTCCAGTAACTAAAGTGGGCCTACAGGAGAAATGACTACACTCAAGGAGTGTAGTCATAGGACAAGGGGGGATGGTCTTAGACTGAAAGGGGGGAGATTTAGATTAGATATTAGTGAGAAATTCTTTACAGTGAGGGTGGTGAGGCACTGGAACAGGTTGCCCAGGGAAGTTGTGGATGCCCCATCCCTGGAAGTGTTCAAGGCCAGGTTGGATGGGGCTTTGATCAGCCTGCTCTAGTGTGAGGTGTTCCTCCCCATGGCAGGGGGTTGGAATGAGGTGATCTTGAAGGTCCCTTCCAATTCTAAGCAGTCTATGATTCTATGATATTTGGATTCAGATTCAACT
This sequence comes from Scolopax mira, assembly GCA_004320125.1. Taxonomy (NCBI): domain Eukaryota; kingdom Metazoa; phylum Chordata; class Aves; order Charadriiformes; family Scolopacidae; genus Scolopax; species Scolopax mira. The sequence continues at coordinate 156,892 of BJBW01002065.1, forward strand.
CTTGATTGTAGGGTGATGGTCAGAGATTTAGGTCTTGGCTATGGGTCTTGTCTTTTGCATGCATAAAATAGAAATGTTTCTTTTAGAATTTTAGAATAGAGGAACTGTTGGCTTTTCAGAGTTTTGTTTGTTTTTTTTTTTTTATCTTTTGGATCTAACTATATCTATCTAACGATAATATCTAACTATAGTGTAATTTGGTTGATGACAAGAGAAGTTAATGTGTTCCAGGCACACTTTGAAACCTCCTTTCTTGCTATTATTAAAGATCTTCCAAGTTCATAACCTAATGAGCCCAAGAATACCAGAGACAGTTAAACAAGGCAAAAGCAGCTCATGCACCTGGGGGCTTCTGTCAAAGGTGTTCATTGTCAATATACTCCCTAGGACTTCCTCAGGCATTGACCTGTTTTTCAAGCTTCTGAATAAGAATTGCATTTTAAGACAAAAGCAAGATGTATGGTGAACAGTTGCAGGATACTAAATTGAAGGTAGCTATCAAATTGACACCCAGGCTAGACTAACTAGTATCTCTTTTAATGTCAATTATCTAAATGGATGAGACTTCTCTGCTGGAATGTGGAATAAAGAGGCCATTCTGAGTTGGGTTTAGGTGAAATTTTCTCTTTATTCGTTAATACAGATGACGTAGTTTCCAGGCCTCTACATCTCGGCTTTTAAAAATATTGTGTGATGGACGTAGGTAACTGAGAAGGACTCATTTGCTTTTCTTGTGGTCTTAAAGTAAGGTAAAGAGGCAAATTGCAAAGTGGTGACAGAAGGTTTACAACAAGGAGAGCAACACTATAGACGTCTAGTACTGTTTGTAATAAACAAACAAGGCAAAGAAGTCTTCAAAAAAAAACCCCACACAGGTCTGTTCTTTCTATGATGTGTCAAACATATCATTCATTATGAAGAATATCCTTAACCCTACTGCCTTTTATGATAGTGCTCCAAATTTTGTTTTCAATCAGTTTGTTTCACTTATAAAATTCAAAAAACTAATTGAGCAAAACATGTGCATTTTCTTTGCATAATTGAATCACATGTTTGTACTCAGATATTAACAGTATTCAACAGCAAACAATACCAAAGTTATTAAGAAAATCAATGCTAGGATTTCCTGTTGTATCTCTGCAAACTGTTAGTTGATCACCTAAGCTAAGATGGCAGGAGTCTAACAACAGAATTAATTGAATTACTAATTTAAATTTTCATACTTAGATCTTTTATTAGAATTTATTAGAAAGTAAAATGAAAAGTGAGAATTACAAAATTGAGGAGTTTAAATTTTTTTTTTTCTATCCAAAGAGGTGCAAACCCTTTGTAAAGATTACTGTCAGGGGTCATCAATACTTTCTGCAAAAAAAGAAAATTCAGATAAAGCTGAAATGGATAAAAATGTACAGTGAACTTCTGCTGTGGTATACAACAGGAATGGTATTCTGGGGTTTTACATAGGCTTGAGAAGATGAGATGACTTCCAGGTGCCTGGACCCATTTTTATGCTAGGGTCTTTTTCCTGACACTGTATCGGATTGAGACCTAGTACACATCAGCGTCCATCCCTGAGTCTCTGAGACTGAATGCAAAATGTGGTTCCCTCTGAATAAGACTGGGAGAGGCCATCACCCCAGTTGTTTCTGGAGCAGGGCTGAGAGGGCAGGGGTACATGAAGCTGATGATTTTACAAGTATATTTATGCAGAAGGTCCAGAATAAGTAGACTCAGAATGACTGTCACAATGCTTTCTCTAGCTGTGCTGCAAAAGAGAAAAATGTTTTCGGTGGATGATTAATAGGGAAAAAAAAATCAGCAGAAAGAGATGTGAGTTAAGCAGTAGACACAGCAAAATGGGCTGTTACCAGCAGATCATTAACAGCCCACAATGATGCTAAGGACACTTTAATAAACCCATTCAGGGAGGATTACTGCTATTAGTAATAATGATCAGTGGCAGCAGTGTGTTTTATATAAATAATGAGGGCTATACTCACCAGTGACAATCTCTGCTGGAGCCATTTTATGTCTGCTGATACACAGGACATTTGTCCTTGATCAGGCAGAGCACAGTGTGTAGTTGGATACTTATATTTTCATCATTAAAAAAAACCCCAAAGAACTGTAGAGCTCTGCAAATTTGTGTTACAGAAAAGATGGGCAAGCATCCAAAGTCAGAAAATATTTGAAATGTGGCAGAAGACTGCAAAGTTAGAGTTTAAAAAGGCTCATTTTTATTCTATTGACCTGCCTCTGTCTGTTCAGAGTCATAGCCAGGAATTTCTGCACAAAATCTTTCCTGCTTTTCTGTGAGGCATGGCACATAAGAGTGAGCTGAATTACGCATCTTCTTGCAGGCTCCTGTCCCAGTCTGCTGCCTGAGGTCCACTTCAATGTGCTCTGAGGCCTGGGGCTGTCTTGAAATATATATTTCTATGAGAGAAAAAATTGCTCTACTGTTTTAATGTAGATGTGGCAAGGGCTCAGTTATCTTACAGAGATTGTTGCTGCTGATCCAATAAAAGGAAAGTCCTTTCTTCCCTATCAAAAGATACTAATGCTGAATCTAAAAATGTGCCTGGTAAATTTGACTGGTAGTTACGTGGGACTATATACAATATGGGGTCACTTAAGCTTATAAAAAATGGAACATTTTTGCGGAGTAGATCCATACAGTAAGATGAATTCTCACTGATCACAAAAAAAAATAATGTTAGTGTGCATGAAAAAGAACATGAAAGAAAGAGTGGGACAAAGAAAAGGAAAAAACGTGCAACAATTCCCAGCTCTCCTTCTCGTGGTGTGCTTCAGTTCTTATGACAGGCATCATGTTCCAGCAGTTAAGCCTTTGTCTAGCAAAGCTTCCACCCAGAAGAAATTTCCAGGCGAGATTTGAAGAGGGAACAAAAAGGCTTTATATTTCATTTATATTCATCTATATTTCAAAGGTCTTTCTGCAGGATCACTTTTTCAATAAACCTGTACAGAGCCAAAAAACTATATAAATAGTAACAAGTAATTGGCCTCTGGCATCTTGCATGAACAGTGGGGATCTGACTTTTGCTCAAAGAAAATATGAAAACCTGTCAATGCAAAACAGTGACAAAAGCTAAGCAGGGACTGTGGTGTGTCCTGAGGACTGTCTTGCACTTACAGGCATTGTTAATTTTCAGTTTCACTTGAATCTCACTGGCCTAACTCTGCTGCCACTGTGAATTATGCTTACTGATTTCAAAACAGGCTGAGTTAAGGCAGTGGTCTGGAAATCCCATCTCTGTCTCTGATAGAAGTCTAGTCCCTGCTTGGATGGAGAGAGCTTTTCCTTTCTCAGCCCTGGCAGAAACATGAGAGCCCTGCTGCAGCATCCCCTGGAGCCCAGGCCCTTCTGGAGCTCAGAATGGCAACTGGTGCTGCCCTCTGTAAGAGACATAACAGAGTTAAACCAGACATCAGAAAGGCTTTATAGCACCATCACTACACTGAGGCCCAAAAGGTGCTGTTCCTGCCTCTAACCCACTTTCATTATCGACAGACAAGCAGTATCATTAAAGCTGGAGTCTACTCTATTGTATGTGGGCAAATAGAGGTAAGTGGTTGGACTACACAAGGACACAAGAATGTAAATAAAAAGCCTACAGAAGCTAGATAGCATGCCAAGTTGTTGTTAATTTGTGATAGTTTCAGTTGGAAATGCAGCTTCTCTTTAGTGACTGTCTCATTTTATCATTTTTAGGTCGGTCAGACAGACTGCAAAGAGCACTTCCGATGTGCTTTTGTCCTGCAACTAGCCAAGCTCCAGCAACATCCAGCTTATAGAAATGAAATGTCACAAGTACTGGGATACACTAGCTACCACAAGATTTGGCCTCAGTTGCTTGTAAGGATGTCCTGTTTTCTTGGGAACGTGTTTTTGTCTGAAATGTTGATGTAAATATAGCTTGTTTTGCCTGTTGATTATATTTTTCCATGCCTTTGACCACGTGCTATTGCTGTGGCCCCTGAGACACTCATGTTTTGCTCCACTTCACACGCATCCTCTTACCACAGCAAACAGGGAGGCAGCTGTGTATGGAGCTGATTTTAGGTACTTACAGTGGAGACTACACACCTGAAATAACAACATGTGAATTGCCACGCCATCAAATAAACAATGTAGGAAAAAAGTTCCTTTTTAATGCAGAAGCTTATTTTGTTTTAGACATTATCTGGGTTGTTGATGGATCCCTTCTGCCATCTCTTCTGTGTTATCTGACATGATATGGTATAACCTGTTGACTCTACTTACAGCTTCACATTGCAAAGCATACTTAAATGGAAAATAATTTGGAGTTATAAGCAATCAAAGCTCTGTCTTATCTTGTTTTCCAGTTTGTTGGACAAGAAAATAGCTAATTTGGTGAAATGCAGTGTTTTGGGTCATAATAGTGCCCCTCTTGTAACACACAATGAATGTAATTAGTCATAAGAAAAGGTTATGGTCTAACTTTCTTTTACATGCTCAAGAAATTCACTGTTCAGTGCCTACTGCAGTTTGCTTATGAGAAGTACATAGGAACCACTTCATTTTATTGGTCAAAGCATGCAAATCATGTCTAACTAGAGTCAATACAAGTCCATGGCTTCTAACCTGTGAAATACCCTGAGTGCTTAGAAAATGCTCTTCAGAAGTTTGATATGAAAAAACAGGGGCCACTGGGATAAATTATCAAAAAGGTTTTATCTCTCCTGTCTTCATCTGAAAAGGTACTGTTAATTATTTGCTAAAAGCTGGTGTCTAAACTTCTCTAGTGTTTTCTCTGGGGTCATGGCAGTAAAACCCTGAAAGTACAGGACTCTAAATCACAGAGTAGATGGGGCTGCCATTGCCAGGTAGCTGTGCTGGAAGCTCAGCCTGATGGGGGCATTTCAGTGCAGGGTAGTGTGAAGTCAGGGATCAGCTGGTGTAAAAATTTGCTGCTTCTCCCGTGTCTAGGAGTCATTTTACACTGAATGACTGTCTCTCTCTGCTACCAGAGAGGACACAAAGGAAATAGCTTGCAAAAAAGTGAAGGGGAAAAGTAGGATTTCGTGACACATGGCAAAGCCTACCAAAAAATTGGGTCCCTTCTTGCCCAGTGAGGATGGTTAACTGACCTAATGTGACAACCAACCCACCACAGCTGCTGGCATGCCTCTAGCTTTACTGGTGGTGTAGTACACACCATGCTGCCACCCAAGTGCTACAGTGCCCTTTAAATTGTAGAATGCACAGTGTCATTTCATGCATTGTGACTACTGTACTATAGTTTCAGCTAGAAAAGATGTAGACCATTTTAGTCACATAGTGAAATGTCCTGCCCATGCATGTTAAACTGGAAGTCTGATGGTTTTCCCTGTATCTTGCACTGACAAATCCTACACTTGATGAAGTAAATGGGAGTTTTGGCATTGACATCAAAGAGCAGAGGTAAAAAATGCATTACCAAAAAAAAGAAAAAAAAAAAGAAAAAAGATTGTTTTGGGACCAACTAAATATCTCTGGCCTGGAAGAAAGAATAGTCCTTGGCTACACTAGAAAAGGTGGTTGTAAATCATACTTGCTCTCTGTTGCTGCTGGCCAGAGACAGATTAGACCTTGAAATAAATAAAAGCAAGTCCAAGGCAGCTCTTGGATTTATCCCAGCTGTTCACAGCCTCAACCAGAGACTGCTGGGTGTCACAGTCTTCTCACCAGGCTCAGAATACCATGAGCTTCCAGCAGTGGAGCCAGCAGACCTTATTCTGTTCCTTCTCTGGGGGAGCAAAAGTCTTTTGTGGTGGTAATGACTGGGTCTTTTGTGTAAGGGAGCAGGCTGAGGGCTGAGAGAGAGAATGAAGTACAAAGGACTATGGAGGAATGAGGAAGAGTCAGTGGGGGACCAGGAGAGGGATGATGATGGCTCCTGTCTCTATCACCGACCCTTCCCTCATCTGAGCTAATCCTAAAATTTGTAACTTCCAGACTCTCCACACTTCAGCTACAGCTTTTCCTGCATTCCCTCCGCTCCCTGTAATTGCAGCCTGCTCACCCTCCAGCTCTACAAGTGAATATAGTGTGATGGGCCCAGGACACCAAGACAGTCAGACTCACTATTTCTCTTATAACCTGTGCACAGGAGCAGCAAGGGCCCGTAGGAACATCTCACTTCTTTGCCTATAACCCTTCAGCATTGGTCTCCACCCCATGCCTTCTATCCCCAGCACATCTGGCTCTCCAGAGTCCTGGCAGGGGCAAAATACTCAGTGGATTTCTGTTTGCTAGTGGCTGCAATGCCTTGATTATTCTAGTCAGTGCCCCTTATGTCTCCACTTCAAGTAGCTCCTAAGCATTTTTCTGGTTTTGCCCATGTTCAGGCACATTCACATTTGCATGCGTGTGTGTGTGTATATGTATATACATATATATAAACACATTACCCCTGAGAAATCTAGAGTCTAGAGGTCAGTACATAGATAAAAAACTTGAGGGATTTGTTGTACCAATCTTGTGGCTTTTGTGTCGTTGTCAGCAACATAATGCAGATAACAGTGCAGATCAGATACTGTCCTGCCACCAGAGCTGAGAAGAAATTGTTGTCCTCGAGTTAGAAAGACTTCTGTTATCCACAGAATGGTTTCCCTGAGGGAACTTGAGAACTTTATGTATGAGGAGCCTCTGGGAGACCTTAGAGCTCAAAACTCCAAAACTCAGTACTATCAGCTGAGGCTGGTGTATGCAAACCCCAGTAATACCTTCCCCACCCAGTATGGAAATTTCTGTGGAAAGAGGTGGTATTTCATGGATGTTTCCAGGCTGCCCTGAGGGATTACCATGTATTCTAACAAAATTGTGATCATGAACCAGCTAAACAAACATAGGCAATGCATGCAATTCAGGAGCACATGACCTGTAGAAAGTGTATGCTGGGTCTTTTTCTATGCATATTCCATATTGCAAAGAGCAACATTGTTGTTACAGCTATGCAAAACCACTTTTTAAAAAGAAAACAACACCCAACTTTCTACAAAATACAGGAAAGTGCTAAAGGGAAAAGATTATGTGTCATAATAAGTTTGCAGGTTTTCCCCTCCTGTTTGCAATCTAACAGTCAGGATGTTTCAGTCAATGAGCACAGATGTACTAGGGTCATCCTTTGGAGAAGCTTTCTCTCTTACTTTGTATTACTAGATTTAAAATTTGCAAGGTTGTTTCAGAAAGCTAACATCTCTATTTACTTTCTGAAGACAACGTACTGAGACCAGAGGTGACCTACTACAGAAGTCCAGAGCCACTCTCTTGCTAAGCATATGTTGAGAATTACCAGAGCCAAAGGTAACAGTAACGTCAAGGAACGGTATTTTCAACATACTAGAAAATGTACGAAATATATATGAAATGTGTGAAACAGCTTAAAGCACAGACAGGAAAGGCTGGCCTGGACCCAGTGTTAGCATCTTATTATCAGAACCATTGCTGGCTTTTAGTGTGTCTGACAAAGTGGGAAGGAAAAGAAGGGAAACACCCTAAACAGTGGGGAGATAAGAGGCAAACAAGGTGTAAAGCAGGGCTGGATGTGCTGTGTATGCCTCGAGACTCCCTTCTCATGAGAGAGAGGAGAGATGTGTGCTTGCAGACCTGATGCAGAAACATCAGCAGTAAACCCAGACAGAGGTATGAGGCAGGCACTCACATCACTCACTGGCCAGCCTGTGACAGCCAAACTCTTCATGTCCCAAGAGGCTGGAAGAGAGGACAGAGAAACAAAGCACTCGTTCATCCAGTGCCCTTCTGAGATGTTCTCGCAGCCTCTCTCATCTGAGTGTAGGAATCAGAAGGGCAAACACACACTGTTTGTCTGGAAATGCAGTCTTTGTGCCTCCAAAACACTTCTCTGGCACACTGGAGAGTTACACTGGTGTCTAACAGCCTCTTGCTAAATTGAGGTGAACTTTCAAGATCCCCAGTGGCTTTCAAGGGAGGTAGGTACAGGTACAGATGGGAAAGCTGGGCTATAAAGACTGGGGAGCGAAGCTGGTCGCCTTTTGGTCTCCTTCCCATCATGCCAACCTTATATTCTGACATAAATACAAAAAAATAATGTCCCTGGTTTTAAAATGGGCGGGAGCAAGTCTGAAATACCAGGCACTGTCAGTGCCTGAAGAATCAACAAGATTCTTCAAGAATCTTTTAAAACTTTGTTAGGCTTCTATGTCCTTATTTGTCTACTTAGCTTCCTCAGTAAATATGTGTCAGATAGAAACAAATGTAATGGGAGGAAATAATTAACAGGGTCTAGGAAGATTTATTGCCCTTAGGAATTACTGTTTCTCTGAAGAAGGGTGTATCCAGTTAATGAGATGCTCTCTAGTGCAATCCCATTCCACATGTCTCTTCTGTCTGTCCTTAAATGGCATTTTATTAAGCCCAAGTATACATATTTTTTCTTCTTTACACTACAGAAGAGACACATTAAGATTGAAATAGGACATATATGGCTAAGGAAATTAGCTTTCCTAATGCCAGATGCTTCCATAAAATCATAGTGTCCATAATTTAATAATCTGCTTAGCTGGACAAAAGTAGGTGCTGTCTACCATTTAAAGAAAAGTACTGTATTTAGATAGGGGTGGGGAATGCATAGTTAGAACAATCAAAATATGGAGACTGAAGTTCTTGGACATGTAGCTTCAAATTTTGCAACAGCTTTCACTTTATGGTGGCCTTATTGCTAGAAGTGACCTAATATTTCACCTCACCCATTCTCGTTGAATTATTTAAACAAGAGCAGCAATTCCAGATTTGGTTTGACCAAAATATATGTTTGACCAATATATATATAATTCCAGAACATTATCTCATATATGGAAAAAAGTAACTTAAAATATTCTGCAGGAAAACTGGACATACTTTGTTTTGACACTTTAAATTGTAGACATATTTAAATGAAAATTTCTTTCTTCTCTTTTTTTTTTTGGTGAAGATCTTAAAAAGAAGCAGTGTTTCATTTTGGATTAAAAGAAATATTCTAACCTGTAGCATTAATTCTCTCTTTTTTAAAAAGTCATCAATAATAATAATAATACTTCTTCATGCTAACTTTAAACAAATTTTTGTTTCTTTCTGAACTGCTGTAAAAATAGTAACTGACATAATTGTGTCTACAAAATCATGGATCAATGTGATATTCATACTCATCTTTTCTTACTCTCTTCAGTCTTCTCAGTTAAATGAGAATAAATCTGGAAAGAACACTCATGAAATCTATCATGAAGTCTTCATCAAACAACCTGTTGATGATTTTTTTTTTTTTTGTTTGGGCCCTTCTCTCTCTCCTGTTGCTCTTTTGCTTCATTATCTCTTTAATGCAAGACCTCTACCTTGCTCATTTACATACCTGGAAAGGTTCTTCCATCTGTACATTTCTCTAACTTGTGAAAGTCAGTGAGTTTGGCTCACTGCTGCTGCAGTGACAGTCAGGTTGACACAAAGAGTTGTCAGCATTCAGAGTCCAGTTGAATCAGAGAAAGTCACCAAAGGTATGTATGGGGGATATGGGGTTGTATCCACTGGTTTGTCGATTTCAGATAGTATGAATAAAAACTCTTGTAAATTACTGCTTTTTGTTATTTTTCTTTCTCTTTTTATACCTTGGGACATTTAAAAAATATCTGTCAAAGATGTTCTTCTGGATAAAGAGCAGGACTGTTACGGAAGTATGGCTTCTGGTGGTGATGCTGTAGCATCTTCTGTGCTGCTTTGAGGGAATTGTTTAAAGACCTTTTGCTCTTTTTTAGTTTCTTAGGGGGTTAATCTGAATGAAGATAATCCTAAATAAATTAATTTTTTCACTCTGTAAAATATCTTTATGCCTATAAATATAGTGCATAACTTAAAGAGGGGGGAAAGGAATAGCTATGTCTACTGTCAAATATGGCTCTTGGCTATAGACCTTCACTCCTAAATTTGAAGACTTTTCACTTCTTGAAGTGTTATAGAGCAGATGTCATGGCATTTCTCATTACTGTCCTTGACTGCAGAAGGCAACTTCTATAAATCTATCACCTTTATCTTAATAATACTTTAAATATAGCTTTTTACAGTTTCTTCCGTGGTTTACAAAACGCTTGCGTATGTGGAAGCTCAGGCACATTGTTCCCTTTTGAAGGCAAATAGTTCTCAGGCATTGCACATTGCAGCAACACAGCATGGGGGGAAAAGCATCAGGATAGGTAGTGACAGTCTATATGAGTGCTCATAGTTTCTGACAGCTCCATTTTCTCCTGCCATCTGTGTCTTCAGTCTTTCTGGAAATTACAGTGCATAAGCAGTTCTGTTTTATTACCCAAAGCTAAATCAATTTAGAAGGATATTTGATATGGCAGCAATTTCTTGAGTTTCCACAGAGAAGCTAGAATATTTAATACTCAAATAAAATAAGTTATATATTGTGGGCTTACAATTACTAGTATGTGTATATTTAGTATCAGAAAATAATTTCCGTATTTCTGACTCTTTCGAGTCTTTTTGCCAAATTACTCTAAGCCTTTGTTTTTTGTTTTTGGGGGTTTTTTTAGGTTAAAAAATTTAGAAATTCTAGCTGGTTTATCCTAGGAGGAAAAAAACCATAGAGCTATGCAATCTGCTTGGAAAATCCTTGGGACTGCTTGCAAAACCCTGGGGGAGCAACTTCTGCCGCACTGTTCCCTGCTATGCTAGGCTGTGCCAGCAGCACCTCCTGCCTAGACACAGGCTTATCCCATCATTTAGCACTATGGATTTTCTACCAGAGTCAGGAGAAAATCTGCCTTGGTGGGTAGGTCAGAAAGAAATATAACAGTACCTATGGACACTGCCTTTCATTGGAATATGCAGACCATTATTTATTCAACATGCAAGTGTGGGGAGCTAGAAATACCTTTAATGGTTAAATTCTATGTATAATCAAATTCTTGTGTATCTTGTGCAGTGATTTTAAGTTTGGAATATGTTGGGATTTGTATGGATTCAAATCAGTGTGAGATTTCTTCACTGGCTTCAGTGGGACCACTTCAAACAAGCTGCAAGCAAGGATCCACAATGCTGTCTCAAACACTCCCAAGCTCTCTTCTAAAAGATATCTGTACTTGTTTCATCTCTGTGGTTTTATAATCTTCCCATTACATCTTACATTCTTCTCAAGTGATCATGTTTTTCCTGTTATGAGGCTATAATATGGAAAACTCATCTCCCATTTCTCTTCATTTACTTAAAAACAATATAAAACACCCTCTGGCACAATGTTCTTAGACTATCTAGAGACAAATTCTTTGCTACCATTCCTTCCTTTGTTTCTTTTTACTGGACGTTTTCATTTCATCTTTGTCGATGTCAGGATGTTGACAGAGGCACCTGAAAAAATGCAACATTGATGATGGACTCCACTACCTAAAAAAAAACTGGGATGGCAGATACTTGGACTTTATAAATCAACATAACTCCACTGACTTTTGCAACCTGAACCTGCTTCAGGAATACGTAATGCAAAGTTAGCATTTTGGGGTTTGGGTTGGGTGGTTTTTTTCCAGTTTATGAAATATAGTGAAATAGAAGTAAGAGAAATGTGCATTTGTGGCTCATTTATCCAACAGAATACTTTTTTCTCTTTTCCCTCTGATTTTCATATAGCTCTTAATCATAATCTGAAAACTATTTTGTTCTAGGTACTGAAAATTTTTGTTTGACCTGCCTGCCAAAGATGTTTCAAAACTTATTGTAACCACATGAGATGAGAATAAACTATAATCTTGTCTCCCACTTATTTACACTTTTTATATCTGCTTTCAGCTACAGCTGATAACACACCCTTATGACAGAAGTGGGATGTTCTAGCACATGTGTACCACCAGCCTGGCTCTGCTGATGGGATATGTATTATGTGCTGGAACATGTGCTGATGTGACTCATCTGTCTGTTCCCATGGGTGATTTAGCTATCCAAAAGATGCTTGCTTCTCTTAGCCCTGCGACAGGGAGCTGGGTGTGGGAAAGTAAAGGTTACGAGCCTGTCTTTAGCTATGACAGGTGAAAACTAGCCCCAGGGAGTCAAGTGGGAAGATCCTATACACTTTGTGAGTCTAGGTGATAATTTAGTCTTTGTAGATTTGGGATTTCAAAGCATTGTAATTTTCTACAGTATCCATGGGAAGCCTGGTGGCCTATGCACAGTGCAGATGTGAATTCTTGCCCAAGTGGCAGTCACACACACACACACACACACACATATATATACATCACAAGAAGCCCAACAATTGGATGCGGTAAGAGAAAAATATCATTATTACATAGCGTAAATTTCTAGTACATCCATTTTTGGATTCTGAGCGTTTTGGTCACTTCATCCCTAGAAGAACAAGTAGGACAAGAAATGTCACAGGAAGGGAAGCAAAGCCAACAAAATGGTCTCATGTACACTGAAAGACTAAAGAGAAGTCTGAAGTTTTGAGAAAGATGGCCTGAGAAAATTTGATGTGAAATATAAAATATCTAAGGAATGATGATTCATTTTTTTCTCACAAAGCAAAAATTAATCAACACCTGATGGAGTTGACAGGGTGTATATTCAGATAGATAATTGGAGAAATTTTCACTTCAGGGGTAAGACAGAGGAAGAATTCATTGGCATGGGATATGGTGTGGAGTCACAAAAAGATCTAGAAAAGTTTCTGGAGTGTGGGTTTATCTGTTCCTACTGTTGCTATTAAATCCAGAGGTTTGGATCCTGTCTCTGGCTCTATTTACTCCTGCATAGCTAATAGACTGATGATGGAAACATGTGCTGACACACATTGTACTCTGCATGTCATAGCATCTGTTACTGGCCACTTCTGGAAAATGGATACTGGCATCTTCAGACACATTTTGGCATCTTTTTTATGCCATGACCTTGAAGACTAGTTTTGAAGTGGCTGTCAGGTTATACTGAATCGGATTTTGAGACTGCAGCCTGGTGTATACTAAAGACTGGAAAGGAATTCCCTCCCTGGCCATGCAGCTCAGAGGACAGTCTTGTGTGTGAAGTCACAAGAGAGGGACAAGGAGCAATCCAGCCGTTGTGCAGTTGTAGGGCATGACAGGGAAGGAGTCCTGGCTGATGGGGTCTCCCTGAGGGGTTCCTGTACAGCTGTGCACACTGAGTGCTGGAGTCGTGCTTTAAAATCTATTGGGTTCTGATTTGTCATTGTATTTTCACTTTTGGGGCATTTTCATTTTATGTAGAACCTTTCATTTTCTTTTTTTCCTGTGCTAATTGAGAAGATAATTTTTCATCATATACTTTTTATCTCCACTTTTCTGTGCTCATCCTGTGAGGAAGTCTTTCTGGAGGACAGAATCGTGCTCTGGTGATCATTGTAAATGTCTCAGTACTTGTTTTAGAGAGTTTTGAGCCCTCTTGATGGTAATTTTAGACAGAATATTTTGAAATGGCTTTGTTCATTCTAGTGACCCTGGTGAGCTCTAATCTAATAAAGACACATAACATATGTGGCATGACTGTCTAATAATATTTGCTATGAGGATTTGCAGCAGACATTTAACTGTAATTTGAGGCAATACATGAGTAAATTTAATAAAAGTATTCCCCTTACTGAGGCTATGTCCTAATGTTGACAAATAGTTCTATGGCTGCTTGTTTTTGTTAACCTTTTAACATCCAGATACAGCATCATCTATCAAGGAGTAAGGAATACACATCCTACTCACAACATACAGCCCTGGGGTTGCTTTTTTCAGAGCATTGACTCTGACAGGCTCGAGGGTTATGGGGATAATCAACAGAGCATGAACTTACAATGTGAGAGTGCACGGAAGGGAGCTTTTTCCTTGAATGTGTGACCAGAAAGATAGACAGTAGGAAGTGGGAAGCTGAACAGATCTTGTGTTTGACATTAGTCAGGGCATTTGGAAAGTGCTCCATCCAACCTTCTTAAAAGTTAGGCATACAATTGGAAATGAACTCCATGAATAACAGTGTTTTGGAAAAGGTTTTGTCTTGTGAGGGATTTATGTGTGCTGATGGCTACATCATTGTTGAACTAGTGAGATCATTTAGTTTGGGTACTGTTTTAATCCTTCTCCCATGGCCTGGGAGCACTATTCATTTGGTCCACAGACCATTCTCTATCCACTATCATCCAGATGCAGACAGATATCTGCCACAATCTCTTTGCATTTCTTCCTCTCAGGTAGGGGCAGGAGGTGGCACCTCTGGCACACTTGCAGTGCCCTGTAAAACCAATACAGTCAGGAGTCACTCTGTGTTGCTGATTATATGTCCTGTGCATTCAGCCAGGTGATGCAGTACAGCCAGACGTTGCCCGTGCAGCTTGCTGCAGCAGGGAGACTCACCCCATGAGATCTAAAAGCATTGAAGAGAGTATTTGTGATTGAGAATCCTCTTTAATCTAGCAGATAAGAGATTCAGTCCAAGGCTGAGGCTAGATTAGAAATGACTATGATTATCCAGTGAACAATGCACTTAGGGATGCTGTGGATATTGTGTCACTAGATGTTTTCAAATCAAGGCTGGATATCTTTCTGCAGAACAATACTCTAACCCAACCATAAAACACTTGACTTGACAAAAGAGCTGTTTAATGACATTCTACGGTTTATGTTTCTGCCCAGAGTCAGACTGGACTGTTACAGTAGTTCATAAAATCTGGGACTGTAATGAGGTACTTTGTCTTTGCAATCAATTATTTTAGTTTTTCATGCACTAGAACAAAATAAGATACCCTTGAGACACTTCAAAGGAAAATGTATCCTTCCTTTGCTATCTAATTTTGATATGCAGTGTGCAAAATTTGAGCCATATCTTTCCATATGTATTATAAGACCATGCCAATGGCAACAGCCAAAAGTAATAACTTTCTGGTTTGCCAGCATTTATTTGATTGCAAATTGTTTATGGCCAGGCTTTGCTTCTGGTTGATTGGCAGCAGCAGCAGCAGCAATGATTTATTTCTCTATCCAAAGAAATACTAAAGTTTCATGCTTAGTTGCATTCCCCTTACATTAGAGTACACTCGGTGAAGCAGAATTACCCTTGTGCAAAGTGGGCATCCACGTTGACGTAATGCACCTTGTATTTTTACATTATTTTTACACATAACTAAACAGTCTGCTTTACTGATTCCAGAAGGAAGCCGGTACTTGGTTGAAGTGTAGTTTAAGGACTACTGCTTTGACGTAACAGCCTGTTTTGTAGTAGATCTCATCCTTGCACTCATCATTTTGCATAAAATCTAAGCAACTCTACTTATAGAAGAGCTATTTGGGGTCCAATGTCTGAATTAGCTAATCTTTGACGCAAATGTTTTAGCATTGACTTCTGCTCTGAATCACAACTGATTCAGACTTATCTAGAGACAGAAGCCAAAGAAGTGCCTCAGAGAAACAGCAAAAGCAAAGAAGGTTTAGGTGTTATAATGGCTCCTTTCTGCTACTTCCCTCTCTGAACAGAAATTGGAAAATCCTTATCCTTTCATGCACCATTCTTTTGTCTTGTCCCTGTCCCTAATAGTGATCCCAGCTACCCTCCCTCTCCATCCTATAATCCATAAATGACTGAAGATTCATCCTTTTTTTTTGCATTGTTGTAACAAAGCACTAACACCTCCTCTTATTTCTTATCTTAATCTTGAATGTTACTAAAACCATGTTGACATTATGGTCATGTATAGGAAAGAATCTACCATTGCTCTCTAGAGCGATAAACTGTGGATTCATCATGTAAGCACATGATGGAGATCCTCCTTGGTATTTGGCCAAGATTTTGCCTTGTGTATGTTCAAACTGGGGGTTATAGTACAGGAAATAATTCCAGAAGGAAAACAGGAAATTAGATTTAAGATGAAAGAATTGTTGTTTTAATTTCCTAACTTCTCCAGAGAAGCTTGTGAATAAACCAATACATGTTAGCCAGATATCTCATAGGAACCACTTGCAAAATTTTAGAATATGTGAGTATGTATAGATCCTGAGTTATAGAGGATTTTGTTGAACCTTCTGACATATTTGAAGTTAAGCATGTTTCAAACAGGTTTTGGTTTTGCAGAATTTTAAAAAGTAATTTATTATTTTTTTTTCTTAATTAACCACAAATAATATCCTTTTAACATAATTTAAAATCAAAAATTACTTTTTTTTTGGTACACAACTATACCAGTGCTAACAAATGCAATGGTTTAATTAAAATGCTGTATAAAGTTCCTAAAGTACAAATATTCCAAGCAGACCAAGGGGATAACAATGGTATGTTTGGGTGATGTGATTGACACATTTTATTTATTCTTTTTGGAACCTCTTCTTACACATCTTGATTACATGACAGTGGTCAGAGTTTTGGTTTGTACTGTCACACCAGGTTATTGTGTAGCCTAGTGTGAAAAGTCTTTCACAAACTATTGAAAAGAGTGCACAGATGCCCATCCTGTTCTTTTCCTTACACTTTTAGGCTGCTCTGTCCTTATCTTGATCTGGAGAGTGAGATCATGCTTTGAAAACAGAGAAGAGACTTACAGCCCTCTTTCCTGTTTAAAGAAAATTACCATGGGAATATAACACAAGCCATTGTTTCAAAACTTGGGCATGGAGAACATAGTGTTTGTAACACTTACTTTCTAGAAGCTTCTACAAAACATCTCTAACTGAAGTGGTAGCAATTTTTTTTCCCCTGTCCTTGACCTAACAAACTGCTCTATTGGGAAAATTTTGCAACAGCTGGATTGCTCATTAATCAATGGTAAATTAAGAAAATGACGTAGGAGTGGTTATCAGCTGGATTTTGCAGTATATTGAAAAAGTTACAGCAGCCTCCAGACACTGTAACATAAGGTAGTATAAAACAGACATCCCTAATTAGGGATCTCCTGGGGAGAAGAAAAGAATGGAAAAGAGAAATTGACGGCACCATGTTTTGTTGAATGTCATCTGTGAGGAGTCTATATGATAGCTGTTCAGTTAATGGCTATATAGCTTTGAATTTAATTCCCATGCTAGCACCAGAGTAGCTGTACTACATTGGCATCGTAATCTTGTGCTGGTGGGAAGAATCCAACATTGCTTGCTAGAGTAATAAAAATCCAGCCCCACAAAACACACTGTGAGCTGATGTGTCTCTCCTTTCGTCAGTTTTCACAAAATGTAAGTGCACAGTTCTCTCCATTTATCCTACAATGACAGCTTTCCTTCTGACACAAAGTACCTCAAATAGGATGCGTAGGAGCCTTTTTCTAGAAATTCCTGTGCTGGTGCCTACCTCAGATTTTCTGTAAATATTGTACAAAACTTTTGGTTTATCAATTCTCCTTTGAGCTTTAACTGTAGATTACCCAATTTTCCAGGAGCTTTGGGGTTTTTTTTGGTAACTGTAATGCTTGTATATCAACTTCTAGTCAAGGAACTGTTTCAAAAGGAACTGAGGTTTCTGTGGTAACATGGTCTGTCTCTCCAGTCGTCTCTCTGTTCCCTCTCCCCTGGTAACCTGCTGGCCATATTTAACTGAGTTTGAAGGAGATGATAGAAATCTTAACATGAAATATGTCCCAGCTTGATTTGAAAAGCAATCACTGGAGAGAGGAAAGAGACCTGAATTAGTGCCTCAGAGAAAAAGGCAGGCATAACTCAGCTGTTTGACAGTCTGTTTGGTAGCAGTCAGCCACTCCTTGCAGATGCACGAGATGACTGGCCGTGGCACATAGGTGACATGAAGGAATAGGATAACTGAGGTTACTGCATTGGGAAAGCAGAAAAGGAAATTAATCTATAGGAAACCCAGCTTTTGTTAGTTTTGATGCTCACTGAAGAATGTGCTGGTTTCATTTGGTGTTGTGTACTTCTACTTTCCATACTGTGGCTGCCTGTGGAACTTAAATTCACCCTGCAGAGGAAATTTCCGCAATTTTCATTTTGGAACTAATCAGTACAGATTTTATGGTTGCTAACTTTTATCCTTTTGTCATCTTAAGACCTGCTTTTTAAAAATCAAACAAAAAAAAGTGAGAGGACTTAGCTAGGGTGGTGAATCAATGGACTGAGGAGTTCTTCACCACTTCACATCTTGGATTGGAGATCTGGGTGACTCTGTAGAGGGTATAAACTTTGGGTTTCTGTCTTTCAACCTGTTTTTGATCTGCAGATCCCTGAGCATTTTGGCAGTGGAGATCTAGTGAAGAATTTACACTTACTGTTTATAGAGTTTTTTTGTCACTTAACTTTCTAAGGCCTCTTAGAAGTGGTCTGTGGATCTCCAGAAGTCTGTGCACAAAATTCTGCAAATGCGTGCTTATGTCAGCAGCCAGTGTCAGGGCACAGCAGAGTTACTGGATGAGTTGCATGGGCAGTGTTACCTGGGAGTTCTGAGGAAGACTGCAGCAGTACTTACTACCTCTTGCATTTATGTTTGTTCTTCATCTCCAAATCCCTAGTTACTGTAATCCTTGAACAGCTCACCCCTTGCTGTTTGTCTATGATTGTCCAAACAGCATTTGAAGAAATATCAGAAATTTCACCAACAGACAAGGCTCTGGGTGCAGGAAAAAGTTCTGGAGCAAGACCACCACAGGAACTGGGTCCTGAGGAAAAAATATAGAGACATAGTCAAGCTCCGTTTTTGGGTTAAGTGGCTGCTAAGGCATTTGCTCCTTGCTGAAGGCAGAGTGTTTGTAAGAGGTCTGTTCCAGTGTTGTTCTGGCAGCTGTAGACAGTGGAGGTGACTTGCAGCTCAGCAGAGCTGGAAGGCAGAGGGAACACAGTGGGCAGCATGGCTGCTGGGCAGGACAGGCAGGGGAGGCTCTGCTGCCTGCCTTTCAAGTGCAGCCTGCCCTCCTCTGCCACCCAGATGGGGCTGTCAGCAGCTGACGAGGTAAAAAGCAGCTCTGCAGAATGACCCTGCTGCTGGCAGCAGAGCTATTTTGGGCTTGTGTCTATCAGCAGCCTGTTGTGACCTCCCTGCTGGTCAGGTCTGGGACAGGGCAGGGGTTGGTGGTGTGGCTGGCAGGTGAGCACGCTTGGTGAGAAAGGACAGAGGACATGGATGTCCCTCATGCATGTCTCCTCCGGGGAACTGGAGTGCAGCCTGCGAGCCAGCATCCTCCAGTTTGGCCCTGGATGGAATGCACAAGTTTGAATAAATATATCAGGTTCCCTGAGGAAAAGCTCAAATCTTTGTGTGGAGCTTTGTGACAGCACAGAAAGCTATTGGAAGGAAAAATAATGCTGCATAATTTGCTTGTTCATCCCAGTTCAATAAACCCCTTTGTGTACAGTTATTGCCTTTATGCAAAATAAGCATCTCTGACAACGAAACAGGTTACTGGAGACTAATCTACTTTCTCTGCTGGTTCCTTAGCAACTACAGCTGTGAATTTGTTGCCAGGCAGCCTGGTTCAATGCTTTCCAATGAAGCAAGCTGTGAAAAAAAAGAAAAAAAAAAAACTGAATAAGAAGGTGCAAGACTGAATTGTAAAGTTCAGTGCAGTCTAATAAGCAAATATTTGTTGTTCATTTTGTAAGATCATCAGCCATTATTTTTTCTCTGCTTTTTTTTAGAATGCACTTATTTGTGATTGAAAGCTTCCCTGTGACCTCCCGGCAGTGGGTGCAGGTTTGTGCTGGCTGGCACATCAGTGTTGTTGGGCTGTGAGCTTCACGTGTATAGGCAGGAGTGGCAACCTCAAGGAGGAGAGAGCTGGATTACAGAGCACCCCTCTGAAATGCTGGCACAGGCAGCACATGCTGGAGGTGCCGCCAGAGGTTATCAATGTTTTCTCTGTGTACTGGTGATGGCCAGCATTTGCACCATGGACACTTTAAAAAATGGTCTGAAGGCAAAGGTTCTGTCTTTATATACTGTGAAAAGGTTGTGTCTATATCCATCCTCTCCTCCTGACTGGAATGGAGGTTATTTTTCAGGCAGGTGAGGGAAGGAGGTGATGCAGGGCTTGGTCCCTGGAGGCATGGTGGACTCAAGATCTGGGAAGGGGAAGGCAGGAATAAATTTGGTCTGACACATTACAGAGTTAAACTAGGGAAGTTCACAAAAATAAAGGGGGTATAAAAGGAGAAGGGTTTCTGGTCACTGGTTTGATTCTGATACCTCCATTGAGATCACTCATGCCTGGCCGAGGCAGTGCCGTGAGGATATGCTGGGTGGCTTCAGGGTGGGCAATCAGAGTTTTTTCTACCTGCAAGAGGCCACAGCAGGAGTCTGCTGGCAGAGCGGGAAACTTCTTGAACCATGCTGGGCCCTGGAGGGTAACATGGGCATGTCTGTCATAGCTGAGAACCTGGACCACCGATGGAGGGAGGAAGTGGGAAAGCTATTGAGGACTCAGTAATCCATCCTCATCTGCTGAGGCCAGCCGTATGGCCACACCGATACCGTATGTCTGGGGTCTGGGTCTTAACATAAATTGGTTTATGTCAATGTCTTCCTCAGGGCATTAGGCTCCACAGTCCAGATGGCAGAGTGCCCTTGGTACAGAAACCATATGGTAGTATATATGAAAGGTTCAGAAGGGGAGAAGAATTACTTTGTGCTGTTCATTTCTCATAACAATAGGGTCAATGACATTTATGTCAGCATTAGCTGATGGCACAAATGACAACCAAGTCATGGATAGGCATAACTAATGATGGCAAAGCATAGGTACAGCATTCATAGACTACAAAAATTGGGCTGCATGACAAGACTTAAATTGGATCTGAATTTTAAACGTTTAAAACCCAAATGCTTTAACAAGTCAAAGGTTTTAAAAGTTTTCAAGGCAGGGCACAACAACCACAAAGTGTGGAGTGAGCAGCATTATTGCAATGTACAGCACTTTGAGCATTGCCAGGTCATGGAGACCTGCAGTATTAGATCCAAGGCAGCACTGGGTACAGCAAAGTCTCTGTGGCTGCACAAAGACAGACAGAGGGAGTGTGGGTCTGTCTGTGGAGAATGAGGGGGGCCACAGGAAGCAGGGTAGGAATTGCCTCAGAAACTGTCAACTCAGTGCTGTATTTTTCTTTTCCTGTCCTAAGCTCCAAGATGTTAAATAGAGTGTTTTAAAGCTCAGTCTGAAAAATGTGTTTTTGTTTTACCCCCGCCCCCCACCCCCTCCTCCTCCAAGGCATTTTTGTTATCTGACCTCACCAGAGCTGCATCCTTTCACTGCTGCTGCTTTTTAATGATCATTTAAAAATGATTAACAATGCCTGGAGCCATGACAGTCTGACTTCCTGTGCTGAACTTCTGCATGTCTGGATTTGCAGGAGGGAGTTCCTGACGAGAGAGTTTCCTATAAAACAAGGACACTTGGGTCATTGTTTAGAAAAACTGACTGCATGAAAGAGGTGTAAGTCACGGACTAGGATAGATGCTCTGGGAGAGAGATTTTTACTTGTTTTGGGTTTCTTTTTTTAGCACCGGAAACACATTTATTTGCAATTTCTAAAGGCATCAGAGCTACAGAGTGACTGGCTGTCACTGGCTGCATGAATCTAATCTTAAGTTCCAACTTTAAAAAAAAGGGGAAAAAAAGTGAAGTGATTGGAAAGACTTCTTTAAGATCAGGTGGATTTACTGGAAGATTTCATTCAGGGAGAGGCATGACAAAAGCTCTCACTTATGCCATGGGGAAGTAGAGACTTTGTAGTGTTTAGTTTCTGAAACAGCGTCCTCAGTATGTGGTTAACTACTGGCTCAGAAACAAAACCTCCAATGTTTACTGTCTGGTCCTACAAGTAGAGATCCATTTTGGACTGACTGCAGGTCTTCAGCACTGTCCAAATTCCCTGTGGTCCCTGGTCATGTCAGGGTTTCTTAAAGCTTATTTCAAGGAATATGTTAAAACTTGGTCATTTAGTCTTGTTTCTAAATGAATTTTCTCATCTTGAAAAGGAATGAGGAGGAAATGCAGTCACTGCACAGTGTTGTCTGCTTCTAACTCTGTTCTCCAGCTGACATTTTCCTTCTTCTGCAAGGGCACTAAATAATGGAGAATTGAATGCTCACATGTCTGTAGGAACGTGTAGGCAAGTGTATTGGGCACTATTTATTGGGTGTATTGGCATGGTATGCTTCTGGACAGGGAGATGTCTCTATAAAATCCTAGGTTTTCTCCTGGATGGCAGGGCAGATGGAAGGAAGGAGACCTCCCTTCTTGGCTCCAAGGGGACAAGATGATGTAAACAGCTCACATCCAACAACAGAAGTGGTACTGATGTGCTGGGTTTCAGTCATCCATGTGTTATATAGACAGTGCCTACCGTATCTCACCTGGCTGGCTTGTACCACTCCAGAAAACCACAGTTTCCTTTAGGTTTCCTGTATCATCTCCACAAGACCATAGAATCATGGAATCATTTATGTTGGATAGGACCCCTAAGATCATTGAGTCCAGCTGTTAACCCAACACTGCCAAGTCCACCACTAAACCATGTCCCAAAGTGCCACATATACATGTATTTAAAATACTTCCAGGGATGGTGACGCAACCATTTCCCTGAACAGCCTGTTACAATGCTTAATAACTCTTTCAGTGAACAAGTATTTCCTTATATCCAATCCTCTCCTGGTGCAACTTACGGTCATTTCTTCTCATTCTATCACTTGTTACCCGGGAAAAGAGACTGACATCCACCTCACAACAACCTCCTCTCATGTAGTTGTAGCAAACAATAAAGTGTCTCATCAGACTCCTGCAGGCTAAACAACCCAAGTTCCCTCAACCACTCCTCTTAAGACTTGTGCTGTAGACCCTTCATGAGCTTCACTGCTCTTCTTTGGACATGCTCTAGCACCTCCATGTCTCTCATGCAGTGAGGGACCCAAAGCTGAACACATTACAGGAAATGAAGCCTTACCAGTGCTGAGTACAAAGGGATAATCACTTTGTCCATGTGTACACTTTAGATATTTCAAGAAACGTGAAGTGGTTTTAGGCAACAGAAGCCTGATTGCTGCTTCTAAATGTTAGCCTTGAGCTTGCCTTGAGGCAACCAAATATGGACGTATGGCTTGATTAGCATGTGTGAGCCCCCCACCCCTCCTTCACTCTGATGGGAAGAGCAGGTATAAGCCATTTCAGTATTTAGTAAGGGATCTCAGTACAAAATACCTTTGAAATTCACAGTTTTTATTTAGGTGCTTACACTCCTGAGTTTGAAATCCTTATTCAAGGTTCACAATGTCAGATTTTAACATGTTAAGAAAATCTTAGGTGAAACCTTTCTATTTCTTTTGTTTTCAAAGCACCTGCTCCATCAGCACCTGCTCCATCATTTTGTCATCTTTGATGGAATCTATTATGTCAAATTTTGGATTCTGAATGAATTTAGGACTTAAGGTACACAAGGAGTTCCTCTGAAATCAAAGGGAAGAAATAAAAATCCATGATAGTTTGGTGTCTGACCAGAGTGAGACTGTTTTATGGTATTGTCTGTTTCAAACTGAATTTCACCCATCGAAAGATCATTCTGATAACTAAATTTAGTTATTCTGCAAATAGCAAGGTCCTTTGCTATATAAATTAATACCCATCTGTGTCATATGCCAAGGTGCTCTGTATGAAACCTGAAAGCAGAGTCTCCCAGAGAGGTCTCTGCTGGTGAAATCTGAATCAAAGGGGCCTATTTATATTACTTAATGGTCTCTTCAAATATGAAAACTTTTTTCACATGCCTAGGGTTTGTGAGAGGGCTGCTGGAATCAAAACCTAATGCAGTCACATCAGTTTTATACCTACATCTGTCAGTGTTACTTTTATTCACGTGGTACTGATAAATTTCTATGTGTCCTGTCATACATGATTAGATTATATTTAGTTTTGAAGCAGAAGTGTCATGTCTACTGAGAGAATCAGGGGAAAAGAAAGAGGTGGTGAACACCCTCCAAAATGATCAGGGAAGATGTGCACGTTCACACAAGTAGTGTTACTTCAGGACAATGAATCAGGGAGTATCCTTCTGACTGCCTAGATCTGCATCTTTCCCTTCTGGGTGGGCCTAAAAATTTCAATATCAGTGGAAGGGCCTTGGGGTGTTCTTCACCATAAAGGACCATAAATGATATTGTATCAAAAATGCAGAGCAGTGATATTTCTGACAAGAGAGAAACGACCATAAAGTCACTGGGAGAGACTGCAAGGGGATTATCTGTGTGAGATACAGTACCTCTTTAAACTTAATTAAAACAGAAAATAAATGGTGTGGAGGGTGGTGTGGTGCAACACCCATGTGCAGAGGCACAAGTACAAAATGCTTCAGTAATCTGGTGGAAAACAGAATTCCATCTATTTTCTGTACAGAAAGCCAAAGCTCATAATGACTGAAATTCTTATTGAATGCACCTAAACCCAAAGCAACAAAAAGAGCTGATGGGACTGATGATCCAGAATTTGAATGTGCTACATAATGAATGTTTACCAAGAACTCATTGGGTTAGTTAGATTTAATATCTTTGTTAATCTGGAATTGACGAAAATGACTGATTTCAAAACAAAACTGGTAGCATCTCTGAAATTGCACAGAGGTCAGCAATACATTCTGAGCAAGAAGTATCTCTGCAGTAAACCAGGAATTGAGTTTTGGAGACCATTGCACATCATTCATGATGACAAATGCAATGTCATGCAATTCTCATGTAAGATCAATTTGTTGATGACAAAACTTAAAACAGAAAATCTCCTACTAGTAAAGATGGGATAGAAAGAAGACAATTCAGCAGAAACAGATCACCTAGAACATTTTTACAGTTGAGACAGAGCGTACGGATGAAAAGTATGAATCAGTCACAGCTTCCATAATCTTCAATGCTGAATCGAAGCTCCATCACACACATCTTTCAGCTGAATACTTCATTTGCTGCTTGGCTTAAGCTCATCTACCAAACCAGAAAAGCCAATGGGCTTCGTATATGCATTAAGAATATTTTTTGATCAATAAATAGATAAAATGTATGTCTTATAATACAAAAAAGTTTTTCTCACCAAACGGGAAAGTGTCATCATGATAAATGTACCTACTGCAAAGCTACCCATCAGTAAGGACTATTGTAGCTGAACACAGTCTATAAAAAAATAATTACATTTTCCCTGATGGTACCAACAGATGAAACATCTGACTTTGCTCATTGATGATAGGGATATTGTTCTATATCTTTCTCTCTTTTTCTGAAGTGTTTCATAGTTTAGATAACAGCAGCTGAGGCTCACCTGTGTGGCTTGCAGCCAGCACAAGTGAGGGGAGCTGGCCAAAAAGGAAATGTTCCCAGTTCTTGTGTGCACCTGGTAAATGAATTCCTAGGAGATAAATTTTAGAAATCTAGCTGTTTGGGAATTTCCCTATAAAAGCTTTTTTAAATCAAAAAATGTTTTGTTGAGACCAAAACTTTGTGTGAGGTTACATTCCCCAGTTGTCAGGCAAGTTTTCTGTAAGAGAAATGCATTTTTCCTGTGTCCACATGATACTTGAACCTCCTT
The DNA here is from genome assembly GCA_004320125.1 of Scolopax mira. Classification (NCBI taxonomy): domain Eukaryota; kingdom Metazoa; phylum Chordata; class Aves; order Charadriiformes; family Scolopacidae; genus Scolopax; species Scolopax mira. Next base: position 182,397 of record BJBW01002065.1, read on the forward strand.
CTCCCACAGGCCATACAAGTGGCTTGGTTATGGGGCTATAATGTCTTTGGTGGTGGCCTTCTTGCTGTAGCCCGTGCTAGAGGTGTTCCATTTTGTATGAATACAATTGAATCGGGGACTTGATCTCTCTCAATCCGTATGACTACCATCAAGTAATTTTCCCCGGTCCAGTGAACGTCTCCTTTTAAAAAAAAAAACAAAACCCAAACTGCTTTCAATATCTTGGCTTCTTTCCAAAGGAAGCAGGAGAATCGGACTTCTTCACAGTGTTCATTGGCTGACTCTCTGACACAAGACATGGGAACCATTTCACAAGCATTCAAAATTTAACTGTAGAGCATTAAGCTGATGACTGAGATATCCCGATGGCATGCCTTTCAGCGGTTTGTGGAAGGAACCCACACCATGCATATAGGTTTTCTTTGAGAAGCTAATGAGGTTTTGCCTCTTCCTTCTTTTAAGAATCACCTGTGCCATATCTGTGGTGTCATTTATCCTCCCAGATGGACAGAGCAAGCCCTAGACAAAATGGTAAGCATAGAGACATAAAGTTAGCACTGATGAGACAGACGGGTTGTCTGAGTTCAGGGAGCAGGGTCCAAAGAGAAGGGTATTAGACTGAAGGTCCATTATCTCTAGGCAGATGGCCTGGGACTACCATCCCCCAGGAGATGGGAAGTTGGAGAAGACACTGTTCTGAAGGGAGTAGGTCACAGACATTGTGTGAAACCAGTCCTTAATTGATTTTAGGTGGAATTCCAAGTTCTGCAGCAAAGGTGCTACACTCTAGCAGGCGCTTGGAGTCCTTTGGTCATGCAGTGAGGACTCTGGCTTACAAACTCAGCTACCTGCGTTCTGTTCTTGCTCACTGCTACCCTAGATGCATATCTGAAATTGATCAACTGCACGTCTTTTATCTGTGAATATTGCCTGAGCAGACTTTTCTTCATATTTTTCCAACTTTTCTCTGGATACGAAGCCTCTCCTTCTGGCAAAATTAGAAAATGTAGAACGTTGTGGAAATGTGAAGAGCCAAAACGCCAAAACCTTTCAACTTCCAATTCTGACTGACAATTTCTGTAGATTTGTATTGTACATTAACCTTTTCTTTTAATGCTTCACCAAAATCAGTTAAGAAGAAAAATCAATAACACTTTTGATATAAAATGTCATTTTCCTTCTGGGCAGAACAGCTGTCACACATGCTTTCAGAGCAGGAAAAATGGATTACATTTATAGGAGGATATGTGCACAGTGTAGCATATTGTCCTTATCCAACAAATGAAGGTTTTCCCATGGGATGTGTAACTGATTCTCAGTGACACCACCACTTCTGCTTATACATCTGTTCTGCTTTTAACTGCAGTATAACTCAATCATTCTGGACAGATCTTCCTTTCAGATATTTATTTCCTCTAAACCTATCAAGTCACAGGCATGACAACATCTGAACCTACGCCAAGGCCTATTAATTAGAGACCCGTTTCCTCCCTGCTGAGTGTCAGGGTGCTGGTAGCCGCAGACCAGCCAGGCTCTTCCCACGGCGGCTGCTGGCAGCTGCGAGCCTCCCTGGCTGCTCTCCCCTGCTGTCGCTGTCAGCTGCCAGTCAGACAGGGAAGCACTCGCTTTGCACTGCCCACTTAGCATCACAGAATGCTTAGAGCTGGAAAGGACCTTAAAGATCACGAAGTTCTAGCCCCTCTGCTGTGGGGGGCAAGGGCGGGGGGGGGGCGGGGGGGGGGCACTTGCTACTTAATTAGGGACTTTCTGCTTTCGCTGGAAGTCTTCAGACCAGCACTAGACCAGACACAATTTTCAAGTCCGCTTTTTAAAAAATACCTAAATCTTATTATTTTCCAGGCTAGCATTTAGATGGCAGTGCCTGACATCTGGAGTCTAAACTCAGTTTAGGTAGCGATGGTTGAAGTATAAACAGAACATAAAATCATAGAATGGTTTGGGTTGGAAAGGACCTTCAAGATTATCTAGTTCCAATTCCCCCTGCTGTGGGCAGGGACACCTCCTACTACACCAGGTTGGCTCAAAACCCCATCCAGCCTGGTCTTGAATGCTTCCAAGGATGGGGCATCCACAACTGCACTGGGAAACCTGTTCCAGCATCTCTCCACTTTCATAGTAAAGTATTTCTTCCTTATGTCTAATATAAATCTACTCTCTTCCAGTTTAAAGCCATTACCCCTCATCCTATCATTAGACATCCTTGCAAGAAGTGCTTCTACGGTTTTATTCTTGTCACCCTTCAGATACTGGAAAGCTGCTATAAGGTATACCTGGAGCCTTTTCTTCTCTAGGCTCAACTCTCTCAGCCTGTCCTCACAGTAGAGCCTCACTAGTCCTCTCATCATTTTTGTGGCTCTCCTCTAGACTCACTCCAGTAGGTCCATGTCCTTCATATGCTGAGAGATCCAGAACTGGTGGAGTATTCCAGGTGAGGTCTCACAGAAGCAGAGTAGAGGGGCAGAATCACTTTCATTGACCTGCTGGTCATCTTTTTTGACGCAGTGCAGGATGCGGTTGACTGTCTGGGTTGCGAGTACCCATCCACCCATTGCTAGATGATGTTGAGTTTCTTGTGAACCAACACACCCAAGTCCTTCTCCTCAGGGCTGCCCTCAGTCCATTCTTTCTCTAGACTGTATTTGTGCTTGGGATTGCCCCAATGTTCATGACAGGGTTTAAAAATCCCAGCATCTGCTCTGCTGGGCTCCAAAGTTCATTTAAAGACCTGATCCTTGTTCAACTGGTTTTATGCTATTGCCAGAGAGACCATAGGCACTTTAGAGAATTGGGCAACAGTAAATAACTGACTTTACAGAACTGGACTTCTGGAGGAGGCACTGCATTAAAATATATAGGTGAAGTCTGGTACTGACTCACAGAAGCAATGGTACAAGGGGTGGCATTCAGATTTCTTTATGTCAGACACTTGCTATTGAAAACCAATTTTTCCGATTTGTATAGATCTTGTGACCTGCTTGCAGAGAATTTGAAGTGGGCAAATTCGGGCTTTTAAAATTCCTTAATGATCTACAGAGGAAGCAAAGACAAAAGGCATTTCTACACATAAATTTAATGACAGGCATGGAACATGTAGTGAGAATTAAAATTAACTCCTATTGAATGTGAGTAACCACAACTAAAAATTAAGGACTGAAACACATACGTTAATGGTTGTTAGAGTGCTGTTCCTTTTAAGATTTTTCTTCTTTAGGAGAAACGTGTGGAATGCAAATGAGCAATGGGTGATTTCCCCAATGTTTCAATGTAAAATTTTCTTTTTCTAAAATATGAAACTCATGTCTGTCAACTAAAATGAGTCTTCATTTGCCCAGTTTTAGATACGTATAATGTAGATGTCTTCATCTCAGCTAGCCAGCCTCATTTCCCTTTAGAGTCAGCAGAATGCAATAGTCATTGCAAATGTCTGTCCTAAAACAGCAAGAAGCCTTCTCCCTGCTTGTCACCAAACATGACACATTAGAGGGTGTCTCATCAAAACTTGAACTGTTTGAGAACTGTCAGCATCGCCAAGTGCTGGCTAGATCACGACAAGATAAAAGGCACATCCCCATGCATGAAGGCAGCCAAACACACATTCTCATTCCAGTTATAGGCAGAGTTGGGTAAACTTCAGCCTCTCTGGTATGAGTGACAGAAAGCATTCACACAGGTGCTTACCTGACTCTGCTTCTAGTTCAATAACAGGGGAATTCTCTCAGGACCTCTGCACAGTGTTTCTTCTATGACTGCAAAAAAGTATAAGTATGGCTATAAATATGGTTCTTCAGATGTTAGGGCTGTTTCTTCAGTACATTTCCAGAACAACAAAATTTACAGGTTTCTTAGAAAGGTTTAAAGTTGCAGTATTATAAATGCCACCAGAAATCTAGGCAATTCTGTTTGGACAAACGCTTTCCCTTTGCCTTGCATGATGAACAAGCAATATCAAGATATAGAGCACTCCATAAAAAAGATGTGGAGCAAGCTGCTCACTGAGATGAGGCAACAAGTTACCAATTCTTCGAAACAAAGAAAAGATTGTCTAAAATGATAAGTGACCCCAGCAAGTAGTGGAAGTAGTGGAAGGGAAGACAGGGAAGTTTTCAACATCTCATAGGCCCAAGGTCTGCTCTATATTTGGTTGACTTGGTAATTGTGCAAAATACTCAGATCTAAGCACAAAAAAGTGTTGCCTGGGCAAAAGAACATTTGTCTTGCTCAACAACTAAAAATTGCAAGAAAAAATGATGCATTTACCATTTTAAATCAGTCTTTAGAATGCTGCTCTAACATTCTTTTTGTTTATAGCTCTTTTTTGTAACGGGAGGTAATAAATATTTCAGAAAGCACTTGTTATTTCACATGTTGACAATATATATAGTGCTTTTAAAAGTGAGGAATTTGAAGCAATGAATAATAACTCTTCCTAGCATGAGTGAGCAATAAAGCTGCCCAATCCTGTGACTTTGATGTACATTTCTGCAGAAATTCAATAATCTAAATTCTGCTAACATTTCTGTAATGCATTTTGGATGCAGTATTGCACAGTCTTATTTCAAGTGCTTCTTTCTGGCTTAATACTTAGGCAAATTAATATCAGTATACTGCAAGTCTGAGGGAGCAATATGTGTCCTACTGAGGTCCATGGGAATTTTGTCATTAGTTTTTCAGGATGCAGAATTTAATGTCAGTTGAAGCCTAGTTCTTCTTGTTTAATGGGCTTAGGCTGGAAGTTAAGAGGTTTTAGCTAGAAAAAAGTGATGGCCTTTAACAGCCTTTCAAATTAACTGTTAGAGATCAAAAAATTACATGTTTTTAAGATAGAACCTAATTTATAATTTAAATTTAATTTTACATGTTTCCTTTGTATGTTCCCAATTCCAGGCCTAAAGAATTTGTCTGAGCTCCTGGAATCTTTAGGAATAGCAAGCTGAAGGAAAATCAGGGAAAACCAATATGCATTTGAAGTTTCTTTGACTTGTGTTATAGGAGCTGCTGCTGAGATGGTCTGCTTAGTGAAGTTGAATTTCTGCTTCTTGTTCTGTCAGTTCATCCTTTTGAAAGGCGCTATTCTTTCTCTCACTTAGATTACCCAGACCGCTTATGCTCAGGGCTTATCTGTAATGAGCTAATGCATTATGTTAAAAACCACTAAGACACATGTTAACAAGAAGTTGCCCTCAGCATGGACAAGAATTGTTGTACTCAAACATGTTATCTGGGCAGGTTTAATTCCACAGTCCTTTTAGATTTTACATCTGTGAAGTACTAATGGCTATGTATGTCTTCAATAAGAAAATTTTTTCAGACACATACAGAAAAATCAATCTACTATTAATACATGCATTCTGTGTTTGCTGCTATCTTTGTGTTGCCACCATAATCTGAGAGGCTGAATATTGGAGATACCAGCATACAAATAAGCACTGTGTACCTCTTATCTTAACATTCCTAGAGCTAATGACATTTTTAATGGAAGGAAGCACTTACTCTGCCAGGTGTATGACAACGGGAGCAGCATTACCACATTTTGAGACTGCCTCCTGAGGGCTGTTAGAGGCTTAGTGTGACACACTGGAATGTGTCTTTAAACTCAGCTACTGAATGGCTGCTTTTACAACTATAGCTATGTGAAACATGCAATTTTCCAAACTCAGGCTGTTCCAAAGTTTGGAGGTGCTTGGAGGTTAGACCCTTTTCTGGTAGGTACTGAGCTCTAAGCTGAGCCCAACCTGCACTGCGCTGGTGCAAGCACACAGCGGTTTGTTAGTCTCAGGCCTTGAGGTTTCTGCACACTACGCTCTGGCACAGGGGGCACGTCCAAGAACGGTCCTAAGGTTTGCAGTTCCTACAGCATGGTGGTGGATTACTGAGATGCTAGCTGCAGGAGAAGTTGGGCTCGTGGGCCTTCTTCATCCTCACCTGCAGATCTCAATGAGATCCCAAGAGGGGTAGGGTCAGTCTTGTGCGTGTATTGCAGAAATCTTTCTGTCCTACAACAGCAATGCAGATCATGGTTTTAGGACAGACCCAAATCGGATTGCCAGTAATGGTGCCTGATCGTTATTGCACAGAGGTGGGTCCTCAGGGCCCGCTATGGGTCACTCTCTGTAGAGATGTACTTGCACCATCCCTGCTCCCAGGAGCATGAAGTGCAAACTCCTTCTCTATGAGCTAAATGAAATGAGCAGTTAGTAATGGTAACGAGTCTGATACTGCACATATGATATGTAGCCATTGCACCACCTATCAAGTCAGTTTTTTGTGTCTTCTAAGACAGTTGAATAGTGCTGGCAATATGATCTACAACAACACAGCCCTTCTGAAAGAGCTGGGTGAGTACATCCTGCCTGAGCTGCTTCTCAAAGGAATGCTGAAGTTGCTTTGAGTATCTAAGGTATAAGTGATGTAATGGGTGTATGAGGAAAGCATCTCTTTTATTACACCAGAGGCTGTAGCTTGAAAAAAATTGGACATGGTCTCAAGCTCAGTGTTGGGGTCCTTAGAAACTTTCAGCTATCAGGGCAGTGGAAGGCATATTTAATGTGATGAAAGAAAGAGTTATATGGCAGTGTTCTTCATTCTCTGCTTAGAAACTAATTCAATTAATAAAATCTTCAATGTCCTAGTTCCTTGTAGACAAGCAATAATTGTTCACAAATTTGACCAGCAACCAGCTCACAAGCTTCAAAGGGAACTCATTAACAGGCTAAAATTTCTTCAAATTACTTTCCCATCCATCTGAATGATATTTATAATCAGTTCGTAATGAAGTTCAAATCTCATCCTTTAGATCAGTAGAGAAGCCTAAAGTGGATGAGCTGTGATAAAATTATTCAAATATGGTGTGATTATCTTTTGATTATTCCTCCTCAGAACAGCTCACCCACTGACTTAATGAGTTTTTGATTAAAAAAAAAAAGAGCAATGAATGGTAGAAATAATTAATTTGTCAATATGGAGTAGCTTATCTGATATTCTAATTCGCAGCTAAGTATTCTGTTAGCATTCCTCAAAGTGAACATAATCCTTCTGTTTTTATTGAACTTGTATATGAATCAACAATGAAATGTTATATTTTTAAAAGCAGCATTAGCTGTGTAGTAGTTTGATGCTATCTGTAAAGACAGAATTACCTAGTGGCACTCTGGGTTTTTTGTGAGATTGTCTTTGAAGATGCCAGAACTTCCATTATTATGTTGTTGAATTGGACTTAAGCCTTTCTGCTTGCAAGCTGGACTTCTGCGCAGACTTTTTCTCTGTCATATTGGAAATCCACGTGATCTGTAGGATAAATAATGAGAAATACATGATTACTTAGTTATAGGTTTGATGTTTTTTTAAGTGAGACATGAATCTGACCCAGTATATCTTCAGCAGCAACAGGACGCTTCTAGAAATAATTTCCTCCTTCCTATTTTCATCTCTCTACAGAATTTAAGAGGTGAATTTAGCACTGGCAAAAGAGATTTAGGGGTGAAAGAGATTCAGCTCCTACATCATCAGAATCTGTTGAAATTTCACATTTGCTTTCAATGGGCAGAGTCTCTTGCAGAAATAAGTGTTTTTCAGGAAATATTTCCATAAACTAGGAGCACTCTATCCCTGATGAGGGTAGCGTAGCTTTATCTATAGACATGGGTGAGTGCCAGAAGAAAAGCAGGAATCTTCTGTTAATTTTGCTAGCTTGAATAATCAGAAAAGTGCTATCAATTTTAATGGGAAATAATCTAACCAATAAGTTTGACCTCTAAGTAAAGAGTTGGTGGTGAAGGAGGTACTGGACATCAAAGATTAACCTGCAATAATGTTTACAAAATATGGTAATATGAGTTCTTTTTGCCTACTTTATAGTAATAAATGACATGTCAACAAGACATACCAGTCTCATCAGAAATTACTCTTCTGAATCGTCAATTATAGATAAAATAGCTAAGGCTTGTTTTGTTTCTTAAGCAAGAAATGCAGGCTGGGAAAAGAGGGATGTTGCTCTTTTCCTGATTCATTTCCAGTAAAATTCTTAAGGGAAAAGACAGTATCATCCAGAAGAGATAAGCAACCTGGTTTCAGAACAACAGAAATGTCTTACTGTAGCATGCGCATAAAATAGCACAGTTTGAGTTTTGGAAGAAAAGGACTTCTCAGTAACTTGAGATCGTTCAAGTACAGCATTCTAGGTGTAACACCCAGAAATTTAAAGTTTCTCAGGGGGACAAAGAGTCATCGAATGTCTAATGTCCTTTAAAGTAAGTAAGAATTAAAACCCAGTATTTCTGCCTTTGAAATCTCCTCTTCTTTAATTTGGACCTTGGAATGGAGTCATTGAGTATAAAGATTAGGGTTTGGTTTTGTCTAAAGCAAGACACTCATTAAAATAATCTTTAGAAAACTGGTGGAATAAATCACTTCATAAATTTTTAGCCAGGCCCGATACTGTGGTTAGGTAAGATTCCTTCCCACTCTTTTGCAACTAGTAAAAAATAGGTGTTTTCACACAGCAAGCAAGGAATTAGCATCCTGTTGCTGGGATTGTGCTTGCATTTAACAGTGGGCAGGGTGGTAACATAGGGCTGACCATGTAAGAGGCTCTTCAACCTGAGGGCCTATACAGAAGGTGGCTTGGTTTACAGAAACACATTCTTCCTGCATTCCAACTTATTTTGCTGGGGTGCAGTGGGATTCTGAGATAAAGTTTAGTTCTGACTTTTGTTTCTGAAAATAAAAACTGGACCAATACAGTCCTGGAAACTTGGGATGAGTAAGGTCATTGCTCTTATGAGGCACAGGACTATGACTGAGTCATACGAATAGAGTCAGGTCCTGGCTGTAGCACAGATCCCTCATATGACCTTGGCAAGTGACCTAATCTCTGTGCCGTGGTGACTTAGTCTCTGTGTCTTGGTTCAGTGTTTGCAAAATGAGAATAACAGTACTGCCTTTGTCTTGTCTGTTCATATTGAAAATTCTTTGGTGCAGGAATCATCTCTGTGTGTTTAGTGAGGTTCTTGGCATGCACCTCTAGGTGCTATTTTAATAACAGTACATAATTGCTGCTAGTTTTAACCCTAACCTTTTTGGAACAGAGTCGGATTTAGGAAATCCTTTCTTTTAACCCCATCCTTACCTTGGGAGATACAAAGACTAAAGGGGACCTCAGACAAAGTCACCCTTGCTTCTCAATACAAAACAAATAACTTGTCATTGGTAACCCTGCATGACCTGGCATTTGGCTCCCTTATGGGCAGAAATCCCACCAAATGATCCTGCTCAGTTTGATCCTGCCAGCTTTGAAGCCAGCATATTGCATTGGCTTATCTTGCAGGGACTGGATTTGCAGAGTTTGTAGCTAACAATAAATTTTATTAACTGCCTCCATGGAGAAAACCAAAACATCTCTGCAGTAATAAAGACAGAACAGATTTGCAAAGCACGAGAGGCACTATAGACAGTGCTGTAGCCTGAGAGACAGCATTAGAAAGAAGGACTCCTAAGTGATAGCCTATTTTACATACTATTGGGGTTCACTACAAATGCACATTGCCAATAAACTCATATGAATGGGTGCTGCCTCTGTAGAGCCAAGGAGGGGTAAGACCCAGTGCCAAACTGGCTCCATTTTTTTAAGATACATGAGTCTTAAAAGTGCCACGTATCAAAAATGTTTTCCTTTCATTAGGTATGAAATGTTCTCAGTTCTCAAGTGAGAAGAACAAGTATTTAATGAGCTGCAGCATCTGTGTTTGCAGCTTATCTGAGATTTTAGTCCTGTTGAAGGCCATGTCAAAATTCTTGAGGAAGACAGAAGTGTTACTAGAGATAGGGTGCATTTTTTTGTACATTTTATCAATGTAAGCCAAAAATGTCAGGACTGTGATTCTGGTTTTTTACTTTGTCATGGTTAAGAATTACTCAAGTTTGATCCAGAAGCCGTGGGATGTTGTTGCAGTTATCTGGGCAAAATGGGGCATGCCTCAATGATTTCCCAGTGCATTTTGCTCAAGTAGGAGACCCAGAGTCGTCCCACTTTGTGGCTGTAGTCCTCTAAGTATGCAGGTAAAAACAGGTTTTTAAAAGGGGGGCTTCAACCAGAGAGTTTGACAGGGTTTTCCAATTTAACTGTTGTTAATTCTTTTTAACAACTGTTCCTTCCTTAACTGTCCTCCCTCTGCTATGTCATCTGGTAGAAAAGACTGGTGACAGAATGAGCATAAGGGTGGAGGTAAGCCATTTTTGAAGGAATTTTCAGTTTTACACTGACTAGATGGAGGCTTAATAAACATGCACAAGTCTGGTCTAAAGGAGACTGTTTCTGAATCTAATCCAATTTGCACAGTGCTGTTATACATGCCATGACGTTAAACATCAAAAACACTTAATATCATATGATGCTTATTTTAACCATCTTCCTGAAGCTCTCTTTTTCAAAGATTGAAGTAACTTAGTGAAATATTAAATGAGATATTCCATCCATATAAAGCAAACAGCTAAAGGCATGGCTGAGTGGAAGTGACACAAGGGATAGCAGTCATACTGCTTTATTTTGCAATTGAAGCTACTTAACATCAGGGATGTGGTGAGCAGGAAGGGACTGGATACATATGATGCTTCCTGGGGATAAATGCCAAGCCCCTGCTCAGCCCTTCCTGAAATAAAACCCTGAGAGGCTACGGAGGACGAAATGTCCATTCCTTCTTGGCAGCTTCTCAGATGTCTCATTTGAGCAAACTTTTATTTTAACACTGGGACAGTCAGGAGATTCACCCAACAAGACTTTTGATTCAATGCTGAAGCCATTGGAGAGTCGGGCTTTCCACATTTGGGCCTGATGCTGTAGTTTGTACTTCCAGCTGCTGTGAAAGGTCTCTAGTAGTGTCAGGGACCATGTATTTTTTCCCACGAAGGTAAAAACTGCTGATGGGCACAGTGTTAGATCTCTGCCATTTTCAACAGACCTACCCAGAAAATAAAGTGTGCCCCAACAAATCCCATGCTTTACCTAACCTTTTCTTCTCTGCTTCACCCTGCTCTCCGTTCTTTGTCCTCTTATCTTGGAGCGTAGGACCAGCTAGGAGGAGAAAGGCGAGCATGATACTCCTCTTGGACCACTGAAGTAGGAAACACCCAGTTGCAACCCAGTCTACAAAAAAGCCTGTAAGCTAAATCATCTGCCTAAAGTGAAGCTATTTGAAAACTGGGTATCTAGTCTAAGTTAATCACTGGCTTTAAAAGAGAGTAGTGTAAAAAATCAAATATCTGGATCAAAGGAGCACCGGAGAATTCCCACGTGCTACCTCCTAAATGTAACTGCCCTCCTGCAACTGCATTTTTCTTTGTTTTACCAGTTCTTTGTTGCAAAAGCTATGCCAAGAGCTTAGCAAATATTTAAAATGCCTCATATAATGAGGAAGAAACCCAGGAGATACAGCCAGCCAGATACAAAACTGGGAATCTCCCATGCTAAGACAAAAGTGCACGGCAACAAACCAGCCTCTATCAAGTTTTGTATGGGTTGGGTGATCTGCAGCAGAGAGAGAAAGGTTTGTTGAAATATTCTCCCCTCCACACTGAGATCATGTACATGTTTATCTAATAGCTGGTAAGGGCCTATCAATGGATTTACTACACCAGTATGTCATCCTGCGTCTCCTACCCAATTAGCAGGCCCTCCCCAGCCTGCACAGGGGGATTGCACTGCCACTCACTCTGTTTGGCCTCACAGGAGGGGATGTGAGCCTTCACCAAAGGCAGGCATGGGGGTTGGCATTTGCCTTATCAGAACAGGGTGTGTGCCATGAGATCTGCTGCAAACTGAGCCTCCTGTTTTTGTCTCGTGTAGGCAATACATGCATGTTCAGAAGGTCATGTTTCATCATGAGCTCCTCAGAGGTTTGTGTGCCAGAACTGGCAGTCCCTTACAGCTGGCTATTGGAGCACACAGTCTTAACGTCCTGTTAATTGTGGAGAGTTTTCTTATGGCCATAACCACTTGCGAGAGAAAAATTCCAAGCCATATTTTTTACTAAGGGAGGTTGTTTTAACTGCTTCCTCTGAGGTCTCGCATCTTCCTGGATGCATTCTTTTAGACACAGTCAGTGTCAGAGCTGGCTTTGGTCATGTCTTCCACTTGTTTGTATCAATGGTACCTCTGCTTTTTCAAGGGTAAACAGTAAACTACAACTGGAGAGCTGAATACCTTCACTTTTGTATCTGCAAGTAATGGGGCAGGTCACCCTTCTGGCTGGCTGGAGATTTGCACTGGATTGAGCTTAAGGCAAAGAGTGTCCAGGGGAGGTTCTGCTCTCTGGTTAAATGTTCTATATGGCTTGCACCATACTGCACCTTCCACACATTAATCTCCGTAGGCAGTTTCATGGTTCATCATGAGGATGGTTTGCCTTCAGCTAATAATTCCCAAGCCTAACTGTTTAGTCCTCTCATTCCCCATAGCTTGTCCCCATTGGATCTTCAAGATACAGGAAAAAGCCAATGTACATCACTTTGACCATGCCAATGCTGGTGTTTCATTATGTGGTAATCTCAAGAAATGGCTTTGGCTTACATTTACTGCCATTGCCCTTTCTATTGATGTAGTTATGTAGTCATGGTTGTACCTGTTCAAAGGAGACTATGATCTGTAACAATTATGGCTTTGGTAGCAGCTGTTGTATGTCAGGAAAGCTAAGAAAACTGGGTAGCAGGCAGATCACAGCCTGTTAGAGCTACTGTCTGATAGAGCCTTCTGATCCCATGTTTCTCTATCTTTTCTTGGGCTTGCCTGGACAGTCATTCGTTGTCTTCCCTCAAGAGTGGTCACTTTTCACTGAAACCCATTTTTCTGAATTATTCATTCCAGGATCCATTCAATTTTCTTTTCCCAAGATCAGTGGGTACCTGCTGGGGAAAAAGTGGGTTTTCATAATTTTTTTAAATAAAGATAATGCAAATTCCTATCTGGATAATAAAATGTTAATAGTACTCAGAAAAGAATTCAAACAACTAGGAAATCTAAACATAATTACTTATGAACACGGAGCGTTTATTGCTGTCAAAATTAATCACTTTTCAACTTCCAGCTGTTAAAATCCTTCTGGCAGATCTCCAAGCAACCCTCTTTCAGTTACTTTTCCCTCAATTAAATATTAGTGCAGTTCTCAGGCTCTTGTTACATAAGCAGCAGTTTCAAAATGTGCTTCTCACTTCTTTTAACTATAAACTCTCAGAAATTGATTTTGCTACAAGGTCTTTTCTCAACTCAGATTTCTCTTGAAGTTTATGCCAATGAAGGATGAACAATAATTTCATGTGTATCTAGGCCTTGGTTGCAAAGTTTAGATGCAAACTTGCCAAGACTAGTCAGAAATGAACTTTGGGACTGGATGCTGCCAGGTGCTGAGCAGGTTGTTGATGTAGATGGAAACTGAGTGCACTTGGCATTTTTCAAAACGTTTCATGCTTTAGCAGAAGCAGGATGCTCAGACAGCTGCAATGGAGATAGGAGGGTATCTCTGGATGCACACCTCTCTCCCAAACGATACTAAGAACAAAATCTATAAAATATAGATGCTCTCAGTTGCGCCACAGTAGGTGCTTGCAAGGACTATTCTGAACCTCCATAAAAAGACTGCAGCATAGGAATGATTTGACCTAAGATTGTTATGTGAGGTGTAGTTTGGTTTTATGCACCCATATTTATCTTTGGGTACTCTGGTACAGTAGAGTTTCTTTGGGAATATGGGCTGAGGGAAAGAAATGGCATGCCAGAGCCCTGGTGGTGTGTATTTAGATGCAGTTCAAGAAATGACGTTTTTTCTTGTGTGGTGATAAATTTTTTCTTGATCTGTATCTCTGCATCTTGAGTCAGGAATCCACGGCACAATGATTCTTCATGTCTGAGCCATGACTGCTTACACAAGGCTGTCAGTAGACTACCAGCTGTAAAAACAGGATTGAAATACAGAGAAAAAGAATAATACAAGTCTGGACAATACTGTTTACTTACTTTACTCCAATCACCTAAGATCACCTTTTTTCGAGTGCAACTTTGGTGTGTTCATCTAAAAGAGAATAGAGTTAATGATGCAAACAAAGAAAAGTGACTCTTGTAAAATCTACTTCTGTTTCTGAAAACATGCAGCCATGCCCTGATGAGCAGCTATGGTTTTGGCTGGAACAAATGTGATGTGCTCTGTTTTTAAAAAATACCTATGTTAATTTTGCCAAAAAGCAATAAAGCTATATAATCTTTTATTTTAAAGCATGTATGTTTGCACAGGGGGCATTTGAGCAGGACCTCAATTCAGGGACTCCAAATCATCATACAGGATAGTAAAATGCACCTTCATTGTACAGCCTGAAGGTTGCATTAAATGTCTGGTTCTGAGTGCCATAAAACAAGTGTCTGAATCCAGATCCAGTTGAAGTGTTAAAGTGAGCTATATGTGTCCAGCCAAGTTTATAGCATATAAAGCCTCTAAATTTCACGGGAGCAATATATTTTAATGCCAACAAGTAAGAGGTTTTTTTCATCTCTTGTTCCTTCATCAGTCGCTTTGTTAACACATTGCTGCATCTGTTTTTGTACCTCCTGTGCCTGTGATCGCCTTGTGTGCAATGTCAGATCTGTCAGGAGAGATTAAAGATGTAAGGTGGATGAAAGCCATGGACTAAGCACATTTTTTGATTTCTAGCTGCACCCTTTGCTTTCTAGCCCATGACCTTCAATTTGTGCTTCCCTATTCCCTTTTCCTGCCCACCTCCTTCCCAAGAGAGCAGCTGCAAGCAAGCAAACAAATGTAATGAGAGTGGAAGTAAACTGCAGTCATGGGACTGCATGTACCACATGCTGTACCATGTGGAAAGCAAATCATCTATTTTCATGAAACTTAGAGACTCTATAATTGTGAGAGCTCTGTTGTCATGTTTAACTTGGTTGAAACTGGTCACAGGGTTTGCAAGTTACTCATCTCGGAGAGAGCACATAAGCAACATAACTGCACAAACCAAAGACAAACTATTGCCTTGTCTCCAAATCCAGTAAAGGGCAATGCAAAGCTTTCATGTAGACAGTGGGAAGAAACAGCCTGAATAAAATAATAAAATAGAATTGGTTGGAAGACATCTTTTAGATTATTGAGTGCAAACATCAACCTAACACTGACAAAACCACCACTAAAACATATTGCTAAGCACCATGTCTACCCATCTTTTCAGCAGTCAAAACAGGCCTTAATCAAAAGTCTCAAAACCTAACCTCAGCAATAATATCTGTTCCAGTATCATCTCAGAAATGCCCCTTTTCCTGCAGAAATTTGGCACCTTTGGCACAGGAATTAGTTGTCACACAAACCAAGTGACCTCCCAGGGTAAGAAATCTCTTTGCAGGCAGTACAGGAATTTAAGTGCTCATTTCCAGATGTAAGCATCTGTTTATGCTCATGTAAATGTGGACTGATATCATCCCATGCACGTACTTGGATGTATGTATTTGAGAACCTGTGTATATGAAAATTTAGAAATAGTTGGCTTCATTAGTTTTAATTTAAAAAAAAAAAGCAGCTACAATTTACTTTGAACTCATATAATTTATGACACCCTAATTTCATTTTAAATTGGCTTTATTGATTTAATTGAAGGTAATAAGGAATAGAATTTAAACTAAACAAAAATAACCCATCCTATACTGAAATAAGAATATTGCTCAGGGCTGATCAATAATTTGGTCTTTTAAAGAGGAGAAAGCTTTTTATCAGTGAAAATGGTTCTTTGGAAATTTCACAGAAACATACACTTCATTGTTGAAGAACTAGCCACAGACTTTTGACTTGCACCTGAACATGGATAGCTTTGTATTTAGTTTTTCTTAAAAAAAACACAAACAAACTAACTATTGCTTGTCCTGCCAATATTTTTTTTTGGGGGGGGTTACATTTCTTTGCAGGAAGTAAAAAATACGTTTTTCTGTTGATTTAATTAAACAGGTGCAGATATAGTGTAGACAGTTCATGTAAAACCTGAGGTTATAAAAAAGAGCTCCTCTTGCTGCAGAAGAGAAAAATGCCTTTCCTCAGGGGTAGAAATGGAGAACAGTTTGTAAGATAGGAGAAGTCTTTGCAAAGCAAAACGTAGCTGATACGGCATGCAAAATTGCCATTTGTTGTCATGTATAACGTAAGCAGCCATGGGGCTATAAAGAGGATGACAAAGACCTTGGTGACATGCAAGACCATCACAGTGTGTAACTAAATGCTGCAGGAAAGAGGACTCTAAACTGTACCACACAGCATGAGGTGGGAGTAGTAGCTGTTAGTTCCTTGGACTCTGTTATTCTTGTTTTCCGTTGGGGAAAGATGAGAAGCGGGCTTAAAATACTTTTCACCCACTTTCCTCTTTGCATAGAGTTCAACAAATACAGAATAAACTGGGTATCAGAAGAGCAGGTCTGTATACTCTGCAGGTTGTTTTTTTCAGTGGAATGGAGGATTTGGGGAGCCAAGGAATTGTTGCCATGCTGCCAGCTGCCTCCTCAGGCTTTCTTGCACAGTGCTGTACTTCCAGGGCACTGGGAATGGGAGGGTGACAGTAAACACATTCTCATGAGAGCATCTCTGTGAGCAAGCATCAGGAAAGGGAGATCCTGGGGAGGTTTTTGAAAAATGCCAGATATTTCATAAAAGTCCAAAGAAATCCCTGAACCTTGTGATCACATTATTCTCTCTCCCTCCCTTCTCCCCCACAGGAAGGGAAGAGCATGTCCTTTAAGCCAAGGGGTTTGCATCTGGTGCTGTCCTGTGTTTATTTGTGGCTGGATTCTTGCATTACCAAAAGACCTGGCTGCATGGCATGAAGATGCCACGGAGGTGCTTGCCACAAGCAGCAGGGGCACCAGGCTGGGCTCAATTGCCAGCTTCAAAGACCTGCTTCAAAGGACTGTGGAGGCAAAGGTGCTCCTCAGGACTGTTCCAGCACTGAGAACATCCCTCCAGCCATGGCAGGGCAGGGGTCTCTGTGTGCTGACAGCCCATCTGGAGGATGTCCTCTGTCTGCTGCTTTTATAGTACACCTTGGGGATCTGCAGGGAAGAGAAAGTGAAATGACAGGAGTTAAAAGAGGGGGCAGAGAGCTAGGAGAACACAAGGAGAGGTTAAATTAAGAAGTGAGCTATTGTGTGGGGCATATAGTTGAGAAGTACATAAAGTAAAAAAAGTATTAGTTAAAAGAGGAATTACTATGTTGAGAGCTTTTCTTTCCCCCTAGGCATTAAGGTGCTTTAAAAATGGCATGTTTTAGTTCTCAAGACTGTTAATAAATAGCCACAGTTACAGAACTATCCATGCAACTCTGCTTTAGCAACTTGCACTTATGCCTGGGTCATAAAAATTTAGCGTTGCTTGGCAGAAAATTGTCCCAGTGAATGTTGGCTCAGCATGAGGGCAGAGCTGATGGTTTTTAGAAAGACAAAGATAGCTGTAGCTTGGTGCCTCCAGAATCAATCTCAGATGTAAGAAAATAGGCATAGTTGTGCTTTATTCTTGTTTTACATCGTGGGAAGGGGGACCACCCCTTGTTAGTTTTTGCCTGCCACAAAAGAACATAGAATGTTGTTTAGGAATCTCAAACCCACGTGGTCTTGCTCTGTTCTGGCATTCTCACATCATCCTGGGAAACGGGACAGAATTTTATGGTGTTCTGATTTAGGCCACAGAGAAAAAAGGGCCAATTCCCTATGCACCCAGTAAGAACCTGGGTCACTGCTGTTGAATCTTGCCCTGAGAAGGGCCTGGATCTGGCCCTGCCTGTTTATGTCACTTAGAAATTTCTTAAATTGCTTTCCTACCATCTCTAGTAAACAGCAGTCCCAGTGCAGCACTAATTGCATGCGTATTCCTGGCCTTTGGCTTCTCTTAGCAAACAAAACAGTTATCCTTTTTGCTGCATTCTCCTAGCAGCAAAAACCATTCATGTACTGGGGAAAAACCTGTTGGCCCACTGGATACCGGAAAGGGACAGAGTTCAAGCTGGTGTGCATTTGATTATATTATCTTATTTAAATGATCTGTGGATTTTCTCCTCTTCCTTTTCTCCCCTTATCGTTAATGTAGGTAAGCCTGAAGGAGTCTGTGGAAATGCACCTGAGGAATTTGAAGGTTGCAAGGACCTGTCAGGTTGATACACGTTTGTTCTTGTTCGTAGTGACCTGTACATGTGTATCCCAGACATGTCTCAGCTGCTTGTGGCCACCAGCCCCCTCTGCCCCAGCTATTGCAGTGAGTGTGAATGTTGCTGGGGGCATTGCGATGAAAGCAAGTATTGCACTATGCTGTGGCTGCCATGCTCACCCTTTCAATGTCCCTGCAGCCACTTCACTGGTGGCAACCCTGCAATGTCCCTTCAGGCTCCATTAATGTATGTTTTGAAGCAACAGGCATGCTCCTCTCCAGCCTAATCACCTCCTTGCTTTGCTGTATTGCAACGTCTGTGTTTTTATGGAAACTAATTAAGAGAAAACCTGTTTAGGCCACAGGGGTATGTACAAGTTTGGCAAGTCTGGCCGCAAACACATGACGCTACTTTTGAAAGTCATTTAGACCCAACAGCTGGCAACTTATCCCATAGTCAGTAGGAACCAAGTTTCCCACACTTTCAGGTACCTCCCTTTTGATGCATGGCTTGCTGATGCTCTGCATATTCATGTGTACTCCCTGTCCATTTGTAAACACAAGCCAAAGTGTATTTTTTTCCCGGTTTACCTTTTGGGAGGCCTCTGAGAGCAACCTTAGAGCTCAGCTCTGCTACCTCATGTGCTCTGTGTTGTTCTCAAAGCAGACCTACTGATTCCAGTTGAGACCAAAAGGTCTTTAAAATTATCCTGTTTCAAAAGACTAAACACTATAATTCTTCTATATGCTTTTAAGAGCAGTTTTAGCTCAGTGCACTACAACTGTACCAAACATAGGCTGGTTTATGCACAGACAATAGATAATGTGAATTGTTCCCACTTCGATTTACAGCATCTATAGGACGCCAGTGGTATGAACAAAGCTATCATGGGTATCCAGAGAGCTATCTCTGATATTCACAAAACTTAGGGAGCACACTGCTGCTAGAGTAAACTCTCCCTGCAAACAATGATCAAGGAAATAATTTGGGGTCCATTATGGTCACCAACTTTGTGTAAAGAGAAAACTGAGAGGTAGTGGTGTGTAGACTGTAGTGGGTATAGGGGTCCAGTGAGAGACCTTCTGCCTCACTCAGAAGCTCCTTCCTGAGCTAAAGGTGTCAGGTCCCTAAATTCCACAGTAAATCCAAACTTTCCCAACAGATGCAAGCTTTTTGCTAAATGCAGACTGAGCTGTGAACAGGATGAAAAGATTTCAGTGTAATTGCTTTAGGCTTTTTTCCAGAGCCCTGGCTTGGGACGGAGACAGGAAAAAATCCCTTCAGGCAAAAATCCAGGTCAAAATAATATCCAAAAAAGACTTTTGACAGGAGACCAGTCCCAATAGTCCTGGTCTGTTCCAGCCAAAAAGGGATGCTGGGTCACCTTTGGCTGATGTAACAGTGTTATTTTACTGGAATTATTTATGTCTGGTATTACCAAATGGCTAAGATGCCCTCACCAAGGGTAGGACCTTATTGTGTTCAAAGCATTTTTGCAGACACCTCCACACTGGATGATCTAAGATGACCAGGAGTGTGAACAAGGAACTTTACTCCCTTTAATAAATAGGAAGCTCATGGACAGAGTTTTTAAGTCAGCTGCCTAGAGTTATGTTAGAGGTGTGTGCTTTTACCACTCCTGTTGAGCTCAACACCAGTAGCTGAACTTGTAGACTTATACTGAAAATCCTGAGTCTTTCCAGCTTGATCTTGACTGTCATATTAGAGATGATAAACAATGCAAATTAGAATAATAAAACAACATGCTGAAGGCTGGTAACCACTAAGATTAGATTGTACTGTACTAGTTTGTAGATGTTTGGATATGAAATTGTTATGCTACCTGGAACCTGTAACATTACACTAGGTCTGTGTCAGATTAGAGTCTATCTGAATATAGCACTAACTTTTAAATAGGGTTACCAGGGAGAATCTAGGCAATGATAAACCAGTAAATCTAACTTGAGTTTCAAACAAAGTAGATAGCATAATGAAGAATATGATCAGGAGGACATGGAATATATGAGAAGAGTCATTGCCACTTTTACAAAGGAAAGGCATGCTTTGCAAGCCAACAGGATTCTTTGGGGTCAGCAAGCCCATAATATTGAATATGTGGGTTTTCAAAAGAAAAGAAGCGGAACTTTCAAACGGTCCTTTCAGGATCAAAAGATTGATTGAAATACAGGAATTAAAAAAGACTGTTTCTCCCAATGGAAATGGAAGTCACAACACAATTCTGCAGGGTCTGTGATGAAATATGAGCTATTCACAATTCTCATATGATCTGAAAAGAGAGTGACAAATTTGAAAGATAATACAAAAATATTCAGATTTAGCTGAAAAGGAACCTTATTGTAAAGAAACATGGCAAGATCTGAGGTATCTGAATGACCAGACAGTAAAGTGACAGATGAAATCCCATTCTGAAAGCATGAAATACTGCCAAAGAGAAAAGTAGCTTTTGGGAAAGTGGTTTGTAATGAACTAAAGAAGCACTTTTTCACACCATGCATAATTACATTATGGAATTGGATGTTCCAGGGATCTTTGGAGGACAAGAAAATAAACAGCTTAAAATAGTGACTGAAGAAGTTAAAAGAAGAAAGGAATAAAAGGAGGACAAGGAAGGTGTCTCTTGACTTTGGAAGTCCCAACCACATGCTGATGATATGCTGGTTTACATGGAGCATGATGTGGATAGTGATTGTTTCTCTATTCTGCTCATTACAGGAATTGGTGCTTATTGCCAGAGAGAACATGAAGAGTATTAGAATAATGTTCCAGATACAGATTTGTGATTTAGTAAGACTGTAGCTTGGAGAGAAGATAAGAGTACTGTAGAAACAGGCCTTGCCACAGATGTGGGCTTGAATTCCCTTCTATTTCACTATACTCAGGGTGATGAAATTCAAAATTTTGTTATCTTACAAAATCTTATGTCTGAACCTCCTCTGAGTTTGAACTTAGACATAAAAGCTAAACAAAATCAGTGAGGGCCCAATTTTCCAAGGAATTCAGCTGATTTCTGGCTATTAGGTGGTGTCCATACTGTAACAAAAGAGTTTGTAGGCATTAATCCTTTGACTAATCAAGACATGTACTGTGGAAAGAAATCTTTGCATCCCTAAATTATTTTTTTCAATGTGAGGAAAAGCGATGCAATTAATATGCTTATTTGTTAGCTACTAATATGCTACTCCTGACAAATACCATCATGTCACTGTTTATTGAGTGAATCCTACATTGAAGCCTGTCCCAAGGGGAGGATCACTAAACTACATGCTATGGTTATATTGTCCTCCACAATAAAGTATAAGAGTTTATATAACTGTCCTTCCAGACTGATAGAGGAATCCTCAGAGGTGACCAAGTATTTACTGTTGAACTAGAGAGTCAGTGAATATCAAACAGAATAGTAGAAGGGAAATCTTCCCACTGGATAACCCAGGAGATTCAATCAGGAGAGAATGGAGAAACAGCATGGCTCCAAGAGCATGCCGACCTCAGCTGTAAAATCTCTTTAGTAGATGGAAGGCCTCATTTTCCAGTGTGACTAATCACTTTTGTGCCGGTGCAAATCTGTTGGCTTCACGGGAAACTCTATTTATGGATTCAAGTTAAATTTTTCAGGCTGCACTTTTTTTCCTGGCTGCACTCATGAAGTAGGGGAGGTGTTGATCCTCTCTCTATTCAACAGATAGAGGTCAGTGTGCTTATCTGTGATATGAGAACCTGGAATGCATATCTCAGTGTTCTCCCACATTTCAGAGGCTGTCCTCACCTCTGACACTGCAGGCTCTTTCTTCAAAATTCTGTTTCACTTACAGTCTCCTCTGTGGATGTTTTTTCATTCTGTAGAAAGTGTGCCTTGAAATTAAGATGGAAGTCCATAACCTACATCTCAGGGGACACCCAGTTTATAATGAAATTATAGAGTCATTTTCTTTCCCTTTGGTTTCTGAGTATTTAAGTATTTTATAGAGCAGTGGAATAGTATTAGGATAAACTATGTATTACGTCACCTTCCCTTCTGAATATCATATAAAAAATATCATTATCCGGGAAATATCCAGAAGCAAATTCCCTGCCCTCTGGATTATTGATTAATTGGAGAAACTTGTTCTTCCTCACTGGTGTGGTTGGTGAGAACCTAAGAGTAGCCCTTCATTTGTATTGCTTTTGCTAAATGCCTTGGATAGGATCTTTTTGTTGCTTTATTTCTCATTTGTTGAACTAAACCTTAAAACATTTAAATTCCACTTGGCTAGATCTGTAACTTCTTTTTTTATTTGGCTGTAAAACCAAAAGCTCAGCTATATATTAAAACCTGTATGAAATTAAGACACAAATTCTTTACTAGTACTAGGCTTTCAGTAATATAAAATGACTACCCATACCACCATTCAGTAAGTTTCCTTATCAATGTCACTTCCCATAAAATTTGTCATTGTAACTGTTTTTAACAAAGCTTAAAATTTCTTTTTGTTGATATATAGCTTTTCATTCTATTTCAGCTATTAGGCAGTACTTCAAATGAGTCCTTTTAGTTCAGTAAAGTAAATGGGAGCTATGCATAACTCTACTGTATTCAACATTATTTAATACCTTTTAGTAGATGTCTTTGCTGCACTAAAATCTGTTTGCATGCTAATGATTTTGCCTGCTACAAGGTGACTGCATTCTTTTTTTTTTTTCCCCCAAAGGAGTGAAATTAGCCTATTTGCTTCAATCCAAGCAGTCATAAGTATGTATACTCACATATCTTTATATACAATATAACTCTTACTTCACTGCACATTGCCAGTCGCCAGAATAGGTCACTGCCTTGGGATCTTGCTGTATCCACAGCTGCTGCCAGACTGTCATTTAATGAAGGCATCTGGCCCAAAGGTTGAAGCCATTACTCTCAAGGGTAACACTTCTGTACTTTTTCATTGTCTCATCACTTTGACAGTAGAGCAAATTTGCTGCCTCCTTTGGGAAGTCCACTGAAGAGATGCAGCTCTGGCACAACCCTCTGCCCACCTCCTCAGTGGTGTAGCTACTGGATACATCTCATACTTTAACCCAAGTTTCTGTAGTGACTTCCTCTTTGCTTTCCAGAGCAGCTTGTTGTATTGCAGAGGAATTTAATAATCAGCATTACTTAGCTGAGTACTGATGAAACTGGTGCTTCTGCTGTTCTTCTGGACATTGCTGCTGCAAATGTTTGTGTTCAGTTCACATGTTTTAGAACTGTTCGTTTAATCCATTTTCTAAATACTAATTTTCAGGTAAAAGCACCAAAATTTTTGTATCTGTGAAGAACATGTACCTGCAATAGCAACTACCATATAAACTTTACCATAATGGGTGATGAGGTGCTCAGATTACTGAGGTTACACTGTGTGAGAGACAGGGATCTCTTCTCATGTCCCTTCCCTGCGGGATACATTCACCCTGCCTGTTCCCAAGTTTCAATTCTCATGGACTGATGGCAGTATGTTCAGAGGAAAGTCCCACTTCCATCATTTGCTCTGCTTTATAGATCCTTGGACCTCAGATTTGTGTTGATTTCCTTCCCACAGTGAGGCCATGCCAAACTATTGCAATGATGGGGACAATAAAAATTGGACACTTGCAGAAGAACACTTTCCAAATAAAGTTAATTAAGAGCATTGTCATTCATTGCAGGGTGCTGCCGTTGTTAAGTGTCCCCATGAAATGACAAGAAGAGTAATATGTAATCTACATAACATAATCTACACCAAACAACCACAGCACAATGGACATGACACTGAAAAAAAGTCACAAACACAAAGGGGTGCTTTCCCTGACAATCTACAGTGGTGGGGACCTAGTCTTGGGGAGATGAGCCTGACACTCATTGCCACAGCAAAGCTATGCAGAACAAAGGCTGGCTTTGAGAACCAGCATTTTTATGCACGCAAACCAAATTTGACTTCTATTTCAGCAGGCAAAATAGACATTAATTGCACCAGTGTTTGCAAATCTATATGACAGTAAGCACTTACAGAGCTCTCTAAAGACTACTAATTGTTTATCTGGTATATCAGTGGCACTCTAAATACCACGTAAATTTTTTTAGGAGCCATAGCCTGCAATTATAATAGATTTAAGTTTCCAGGCTTTTAGGAAAAGAATTGTGTCACAGTTCTTTGTGCTTTAATTTATTACTGAGTAATACTGGTCTAGTGAGAATCTGATACTTATCTTCCAGCTGTGGTTGACTTCGTGGGCCTAATTTTAAGCCAGGGGTTAACAACAGATTGTATACTTTGTTCATTTCTTCGGGGCATAAGTAATCTAAGGAACATAAGGACAAAGCAGAATCTCAACTTCTCCCTCCTGTCAGTGTAACCCACTTGAAATCACTAATACATTCTTGATTAGTACTATCACAAGGGTGAAGACACTCCATTCCTGGCCAGTGAAATGAATACAGTTCCCATGCTCAAATGTTTCAGGAGCTGTGTGAGGTCAAGGACTGAGCTAGGGCTCTGGTTTGCCCCTCTTCTTTTCACATTTCTTCACCCAGGCTGAAGAACAACAGCCTTACTGATTCACCAGATTCCCTGGGAGTAATGTAGTATGCCAGCTGCAGACAGAGCTGACACCTACCTGAAACATCTTGAATTAATATGAGGAAATGAGTTATTGGTGGAAATCCGGCTTAATGAGCCGTTTAGGTTGTTTCCTAGTCACTGTGCATTGACTATGCAGCTTCATTCCTCCTGCTCCTGCTCTGGCCTGCTTTCATCTCACTGGTGGATTTTCCTCCTGACATTAAGAATATTAAACTCAAGAGAAATAGACTCCTTGAGCTTTTCAGACTGCCCTTTCCCAGGAAAGGCACTGTGCTGGCGATGGCTCAGATGGAGCAGGATTGAACCAGCCCCAATGAATGCTGGTATTGTTATTTTTGACAATCTTTTCATAGCTGTCTGAAAGAAGAGAAAAGATAAAGTTGAAATGTTAATTGTTTCCAACAAGAGCTGCTAAGGAGAGTTTCTTGGCTTGGCACTTGGGGACATGTCCAAGACTTTGACAGGGAGTGCAAGCTATTTTGAAACCTGTTGGGTTTTTGGTTGGTTTTCCCTTTTCCATCAGATATCACTTGACTAGAAACACCCCTCATGCAAAAGAGAGGTGTGGTCAGAAACAGGAACTCTCTACCTGTACTTGCAGAGATGTGGTGCAGTCACCAGCCTGAGTGTGCATTGAGGAGGACTGGACTTATAAATCCCTAGGGCAGGGCAAGTAAAAACTCTCCACCATGTGCTGTGGGGAGTCCCTTGTCCTCACTTTTAGTTTCAGTTCATTGCTGGGGCTCTGCAGAAATGTACAGATCAGTTTGTGTGTAGGATGTGCTACATTAAAGCTACATGTCCTTGTGATCTCTGCTGGCTTACTCCATCTGCCATCCCTGGAGACCTTCCTCCTCTAGACAGGATGGGGGGGGAGGGCAGTTTGAATGGTCAAGACTCAAGACTTCAACTGTAATAGTCTTGTGGCATCCTCATAACAATGTTCATACTAATGTATCAGGGACTGAATGGTCAAAGAAGAGGACTGGATTTCTCAAAAGAAAAGAAAGAAGACGTTCAGAGCAAAACAAGTGAGGCAAAGCAGGTTGGAAAAGTGCTATGGGAAACTGAGAATTGCTACCATAGCTGTCATTTGAGGCAACGACTCTTTACTCTGTTCACCTGCCTCCTCTGCAACCTTAAGTTTTAGTACAATATCGATGTTCTAAAATAATAAAAATTTGAGCAAATCTTTAGAAAATACTTCCTGCTGTTTCTCTCACAGGACTCTGTTTTCCCAAAAGCATCATATGAATTTTGTGTCAAATCTGAAAGCAATGATGAGTTTTGCCTTCTTTGGAAACTGGAAACTAGAGGCCACATCACTTCATTCCCCTCAGCAAGTAAAAAAATAATCTATGGAAGGGAGCTGATTTGTCCTAGTTGTCAATCCTCTCATGAAACACACACCATAGCTACAAAATTCATTTAACTTCCCTCACATGATTTTGGGTCCTCATTGCCTCTTCTCAAAAAAAAGCAAGTACTGAAGAAATAAAGATTAATCATAATAAAAAAATGGCTCAGGACAGAGCATGTACTTGGTAGATTATCAGTTCTAGCTGGAGAAGGAGAACTTGATGGCCCAACACAAAACCATCCATAAAAACCCTTGCAGGGATTTTTGGTGACTACTGTTCCATGGTAGTCACCATACTTACTCGCATGCAGGGATCCTCTGTCTCATCCCATTCTCAGCCAACCATGTCAGCAACTGCTTCTACTGAAAAAAATAATAGTGAGGATTGCTCATGGCCTTTAATTTAAGCACACATTTAAGCTCTTGTGCGGCCTTGCAGTCTGTACCACCTTGCAAGATGAATCCTCTAGCTGTGCTTTTGTTTCCTCACGTTCTGGGTCTTGTGCGGGCTCCTGGGAACCTGAACAGCTCTGCATGTGATTCACTGACAATGTGATTTGCATGAGTGTCTGATTAAAAATAATACACCCTTTCCTTTCAAACATCACCCCTTGTCCATTCAATGCAACAAGAAACTAAGCTGACATCCTTGACTTTGCCTCATACTGAGGTTTTAATAAGGCTAGAGATGTGTGAGTATCAGATTACTTCTCAGTGAGAACCAAAAACTGTTTCCTGAGGGCACTTGACCTACTTCCAGCCACAGTAAGTAATGTAGTCTTCAGAGGACAAAACTAAGTCTTATCCTTTATGCATTAACAGTTCTTTTACGGACGGGGCTTATCCTGTTTTACCCGGTTACACTAATGACTCCAGCTTCAGAGAACTTCTCTGGGTGGCTGCGGTAATTACTGACAAGGATGCTTTTCTTTAGAAACCAGTTTTCCTTGAAGCCATGAAAGCATTTTTTTTTTTTGGAATGGAAATATCTGCAGTGTGGAACAAATGGATAAATTTGGAGCTTGTTTGTTTATTAAGACCAGTGCCTTGATCCTGACTGCACCATTGCAAAGCGTGTATACCGCAAGGTCTGCACCAAAATTATTTTACACCCAGGAGGTGACTTTCCTTAGGCTGTTGACTGGTTCAGCATTTACATGGCATAGACGCGCACAACTCGCTGCAAAAAAGGCAGAGGTTATCTCAACAGAGGGATAGCGCTGCCTCCCTGCAGCCCTGCTGCACTCCCCAGCTGATGCTGGGGACATTGCCAGGACGCTGCAAGAAACTAGAGATATCTGATGTCAGCAGCAGCCCCAGTGATCTCGCTGCTTTGTCTTAGTTTGTCTTGCTTTGCGGTATGCGCGCCTCAAACGACGCTCAGCAGACAGAATAACAAGCCCATGAATAAACAGAAGGTCCTCCTGAGGGTGCATCCCTGCGGCAGGCCCTGAAGATGTGTCTCCAGTTATAGAATCATAGAATCATCTGGGCTGTAAGGGACCTTCAAAGGTCATCTAGTCTAAGCCCCCTGCAGTCACAGGGACACCTCGAACTAGACCAGGTTGCCCAGGGCCTCGTCGAGCCTCACCTTGAATGTTTCCAGGGAAGGGGCCTCAATCACCTCCCTGGGCAACTTGTTCCAGTGCTCCACCACCCTCATAGTAAAGAACTTATTCCTAATGTCTAATCTAAATCTGCCGGCCTTTGTAAACAGACAAACAGTCCCTAGTTTCTTTCTCCAGATACAAGTTTCTCAAGGCATTACCTCTTCCATTAATTGTTTGGACCAGTATCCTAATAAGCAAAGAAATACTTGCTCGTTTTCATTAGATAGATATTTATCTGTGAACGGAGAAATACACCCTGCTAGGAAGTAAATAGCTCCACTAACTGCAGGGACAATTAGTACTAGACCATTTACCCTGGCATAGTAATGCTGATGACTGAAGATAGCAATGTGCAGTAAGTGGTCTTTTTCATAAAAGGTTTAGGTGGTGGGATTGATGGGTATTGTAGCAGACCAGGTTCTATAGGTGATCTTTACTAACAGCAGTGTCCTAATTTGTTTTCATAGAATTATAGAATGGTTTGGGTTGGAAGGGGCCTTAAAGATCATTGAGTTCCAACCGCCCTACCATGGGCAGGGACACCTCCAACTAGACCAGGTTGCTCAAAGCCCCATCCAAGGGTTTTATGGCACTCCAGAAGGTTTACACTCCATGCACAGGGATTCACTGGGCTTTGACAGCTTTGACATCAGCAAATTCTGTGAAACTATTTGTATGTTGGAAAAAATGCAAGGAAATGCATTTATGATGTCAAGAACTACTACCCTGCACTCCAGGCTCCATCCTGCCAGAGGTTAGTTTTCTTCACCTGAGGACTTCCCCAGCACAGACGGTTGCTCTAGGGCCACAGGGCAGATGTTACATCTTGCATTAACTCTTCTCATTTGCTCATTTAGGTAAGAGGGAAACTCAGCAAGCAGCACTTGTTTGTCAGTAGAATTGTGGGATCCTTACTTCCTGCTTTCTATGGAGGAATATATTGCACCAATAATATTTGTATGTACCTCCTTTCTCTGTGCACCTACCAAAGACTTGCTTGTAAGAAATACTGTCCCCTGAAAAGAGGCACAGGGGCAAAAAAAGGACCCAGAGGGCCCATGAGGATTACCAAGGGTGCTTAGTGCTGTGTGATAGCTGTCTGGACTGGTTAGAGCAAGGTGGAGGGTGATGGTCTTAGTCTCTGAGGCCAGAGGCTCATTTGGCTATGCTTCTGCCTTTAGCTTCAAGCTAAGATTAATACTTGGTTGCAGAAAGTTTCTGTTCCTCTCCCCAGCAGACTTTTGCATTGTCGTTCAAAGCACTTTTCCCCAGTTCAAAATCCTCTTGAGAGTGGAGAAAAATGGCAGTCCACTCTGTCCTGTGAGACTTGGAGGGCTTTGGGACATTCAACACTTCACAGGAGCAGTGCAGCACCCCTGAAGATCACACTTCACTGCAGCAAAATTCAAAAGTAAAGAGATCTGGCTTGAGTTTCTAGACTAAATGGATAGATAATGAATGCAGTATTTCCGCTAAATAGTGTGGGCTTGGGCAAATGACAGGATGTGACTGAGATCTGCCATTGCAATTGATCACCTGCATGGTCTTAGTCCACCCATGGTGAACTAAAATGTTTTTTCCCCCTTCATTTGAATTTCACCCATTTTTCTGCTTTCAAAATACATATAGATATATAGAGAGAGACTATATAAAAACTTCCAAAAATTCGTGCTTCAAAATACACAGTGAGTGTTTGATACAACTTCATTGTAGCTGTCTATAGGCAATTGGCCAAGACTGTTCTGTGCATTACTTGTTGTTCATTGTCAGTGAGGGATGTTGGACATTGAAGGCACTTGGTAGTGTTCTTGCAGATGGACTGGCTGCCTCTGTAATCAGCACTCTACTGTGGAGGTGACTCTGCAAACATTTATAACTTGAGCTAACTCATAAGCTTTTCTGGAAATATTCCTGTGAATTAGACCTTGCTAGTCTAAACAGTACAGAAAGCAAACAGAGAAGATTATGAAACCCATCAAAGCAAACTTGTGGTAACACAGGCAGTTTGTTAATGAAAATGTCTCTTTTTATTACAATTTTAACTCTAATTCACACTTTAGCCACATTCAACAGAAGAGCAGTTATACAGACCTGTCAAACAGAGACATCTTTAAAACTTCCTTTATTTTGTGAAATAGACACTTGAAACTTAGCCATGTGATTTGTTGCTGTTGGCTAAATTCTTTGTGTATCCAAACTAATTTATTCTGTAGGTTTGTGGAAACCTACTGGCACACACTGTATATATATTCTAGAAAGTTACAATTTTTCTACAGCCGTTGTAATAAAATGAAGACACATTTCTGATAGACAAATACATTTGGACGTTGGAGAGTATTTCCATGGCTTATTCACAAAAGAACTCATAAAAGACTGAAATCCCCATCTGTGCAGTGAAATTTGTAGGAAGGATTTTGCCAGGAAGTTGAAGTAGTAGCAGGGCTTATTTTTTTTAAGCTGATGGCTCCCAGTGTGAAATGGTCATTGTACAAAGATTTGAGAAGGGATGCTGATCTTTTAGTTTTTACATTTTTGTCATTGGAGGAATTAATCTGAATAATGATGGAAGTGCTGAAGTAACATTTGAAAAAAACATTAGGCTGTCTACAGTGAGGTAAATATGAAGGCCTTATGTACACCCAAGTAACGTGAAACAGATCATAACCACTTATCAAGAGCTTCTAAGGTTTTTCAAATGTAAAAGTTGTAGCAGGATTAGATTGCTTTCTGTGGAGCTAATTCTGAATTTACTGCTCGAGTGGATGGAAACTAATGACTCTATTCTGAGAGCAACTCAGGTGCGTTTCTATTGTTTCTCCAAGGGGCTGTCTGGTGAACTGTGATTAGCTGAACCTGAAAAGGTGTGGGCTTGCTTTGTTGCAGCCTTACAGCCAAGTTTGCCTTGGTCAGATGGTGAATGGATAAGATAGGAACTGACTGGCCCTGAGCTGGGTGACTGGGCAGGGTGACATAAGAGATAATTCAGCTCTCTACTGTAGAAATATGTGGGGTGCACAACTTGCTACGGTGATGCCTACAGCTTGGCCTCATAAATTACCACGGCATCCACTGTATTTTACGAGGGGTGGGCAGGAAGGGGACAAGAGACATAAAAGTTTCATTGGATGCCTATAACAACTGTGGCAGAAGGTCTGTTGCACAAAGGATCCATATGACCTGTCAGAGAGTAGCAGAATGTCTGCTAAAGCTCAGTGCTGACCAAGCAAGCTCAGTTGTGGCTCCAGGAGGACTGGTGTCTCCACCAGAGACCAGAGGATGGAAGGTGAAATGCAAGTGTGAAGACCAAGGGCAATACCTATGCGCTAGTGAAGATGATAGAGTTCAAGTGTAAATAGCTGCAAGTACAGGCAAAGTTGAAAGACAAGCTGGAGGCAGCTTGCTAATGAGTCTATGGTCTGCTGAGGCTGTGAATTTCAGCCCAGGAAAGTCCTGTAGATGGAGGCATGCTTTCTCATTTGGGATTGCCATCTTCCCCTGGCATGATAAGGTATGCAGATATTGAAAAGATATTTCAGGAAACCTTTCTACTCCAAAAAGATTATAAAGTATTTCTTGAGACAAATGACAAGCTATACTTTTTGCACACATACAGTAACACCACTTACTTGATTTACAGGATGAACCGTATTTTTTTGCCAGCAACTGTGTGTTTGTCAGAAAAAAAAAGCAGTGAGAGCTCACATTGTAATTGATTTCAAGGCCTGCTTTTGCCTGTGTGGAAACTGGAGTGTTGACCACTTGCCCTTGTGTGCGGCAATCTGTGAAGTAACTCCATGCAGGTGTTACTTAAGCATTGCAATGTGTGGCTGGAGATAATTTCATTTCCTAAGAGTTACTTGCCTATTTGGCCAAGTATTGGGGAGAATATGTGTGCTTACTTGCTTTACATAAGTTTGTCCTTCTGTTGATATTCCATTTACTCTGAAGATGATTGAAAATCCTTTTCAGTTTCAAGCATTGAGATGATAATGTTGTAGTGTGCCCAGGCATGCCACACTCTACTCAGAAAACAGCAGGTAGAAGGACAGAGATCTAAGCTCTCTGCAGCAGATACAGCACAGGGTGGGAGCTGATGGGTGGTTGATATGGAATGGCAGAGGAAGGGGAAATGTTATTTCACTGGAAAGATGGTGTTACCCAGCAGAGGCAAGGGACCAACTTGCATATGGGTTTGTTTAGGTGAGTTTCCACTGTTCTCAGTGCAGTGCCTCACCAGGGAAAGGGCTCCTCCAAGCTGGGGAAAGCCTGGAATTCAGGCAACCTGAGTGCAGTTTAGAATGGCAATTACTTTCCTACTATCTGCTGGTCTTACATCATGACTTGCACTGATTTAAATTGCTAGCTGTTAATCAGGAAAGATTTTGCATGGAAAACTCATCACTTGTCATATCACAATTAGAGGTCTGACAGTGGCTAGCATATTTATTTATGGGTGTAGCAGCATGGGTACACAGCTCACTAACACTGGGAAAATGCACCGAGTTAAGATGTCTTGAAATGTCCAAGGCCAATGTGGATGAAAATGTTCACAACACCTGTCTGTTAGATACCTGGTAAAACATTCTGAAAGAACTCTTTCAGCCTTAGAAGCAACAACAACAGCCACTAATAGAGATGAAAAACTCTTCCTGAACACTTCATTGCCTTCTTCCGTGGAAATGGATATTCTTTTATCGAAAGAGAGGTAGTGACAATCCTATGGGGTGAAACATCCATCTCTCCCACTCCCAGCCCTGAGTAAGTTGAGCAGTTTTATATCCTCACCTTTTCCTTGAGACCTTCTGTGCTGCAAAAGTAGGGATGTGACCTTTTCCTTCACATGGTTTATTGATTTCCACACTTGACAATGCAGGTCTTTCCTCTGCCCTTTGACACCAAATTAAACTTTAATTCCAATGAAGGTGGAAGGACTGCTGAGCCGGGGTTCTGCTGAATGCTCAATGAGATCTTCGGGGAGTTAATTACACTGCAGGCCTCTTGTCCTCGCAGCTCATTAAATCCTGTCCCCTTCCTTGGTCTGCTGTTTCCTGCTAAAGGCAGTTCCTTGTCCCCAAGGATGCTATCTTTCCTGGATAATAACTGCAGCTTGCCTGCTCCTTTTGCTTTTTTACAGGGAAGGTCTCTCTTGCTGAGAGCAGCTTGATTTGCATGCTGTCAAAAGCTTATCAGGACAGTAAAACAAACTGGTCAATTAGTCACATCTAGCTCATTTTAATTCCTGTGATTAGTTATTAACATAAGTAAACAGAAACCCTCTTCAAACTTTGTACATTTAAAAGGCAAAACGAACAGCTTATTAGTACTTCGGGGCAAATGAGAACAAGGAGATCAATGGCAAGCATGTAATTCATCACAGTAATTAAAAGGGTTTAAATACTGTACTAATCTCAAGACTTCTCAGGAAGTCCTTTTTTTCTGATATCAAGGATGCAGTTGGTGGGGAGCAAGCAGTGGGAGATAGTTCGTCCATCTCCAGAAAGTGAAACAGAAAGGGTTTCGTCATCTCATTTTTTTCTCCATAGTGGTTTTATTGCATGCTGTCCTCTCACCCTTCTCATCTAACCACTGGAGCACTCAGTGCTAGGATCTAAATTCACCTAGGTCAGCAGCTTCTGCCTGCATTGCATAAATGAGCAATATCTCGCAAGCAGAAAGCAGTGATTCTTGCTGTATTTCCAGTTTTGTTAAATCCCAAGTGACCTTTCTGAGGCACATTGGCTGCTTTGATGTAAACACAGAGTTCCTAAGCGTTGGAGGTGAGCCTGTGTTTACTGATTCTCTTCCAGACTTTGGCTTAGATTTTGGTTCTCACAGCATTGGGACTTTGGTTCCTCATGCTGTGGAGATGGAAAAGACTCCATATATATATTTCCAAAATTAATTTTGTTCAGGTGTATTCTCTGTACAGTGTAACTGACCACAGGTATTGTACAACTACAAGCCAGGCTTTGAAAATTCATGAGACCGGCTTGGAAATCCTCACATTTCTTTTGGTTTTGAAGTGTTCTAAGGTCTTTTATTTGTCTTCTAGGAAATCAGTTGTCTTTCATGGCAATATTTGCCAGGCTGCTTTCCCACAACATTTTCTTTTAAACAGAAACTGAAATTCTCCCCAAATCACATGGCTTCAGGAACCTTTAGGAAAAGCACTAACTGTGCTCATGAGAAAAGACATAGAGAGGAAGGATCTATAAACTGCAGTACTTTAGGAGTAATCTTCTTATGACGTCATAGAAAATCTGCATTTATAAATATAATTTC
Organism: Scolopax mira; assembly: GCA_004320125.1. Lineage (NCBI taxonomy): Eukaryota > Metazoa > Chordata > Aves > Charadriiformes > Scolopacidae > Scolopax > Scolopax mira. The sequence continues at coordinate 216,416 of BJBW01002065.1, forward strand.
ACTGAATTTCACTGAATTCTGACTAATATGTCATCCATTTTTAGACGATCCTAAAGAGAACAGCTCACACCATGGATACCATTCAAAGGTTTGTCCTTTTCACCAGAGTAACAGGATGCAGGTTCTTCCAGCTCTTAACAGCACAGCCCTGTGCCCTTCCCAGCTCTGGTACTCTGTAGTAGCACTGTGGATGCTACCATTGTATACATATCATAAAAATCATAGAATAGGTTGGAAGTGATGTCTGGAGGTCTCTAGTCCATACCTCTGCTGAAAATTGGGAAAACTGCAATTTTGTATTAAGTTACTCAGGGTATTTTCCTGTCTAATTTTGAAAATGTCCAAGGATGTTGAATGGAAATCCCATTACTGGACTGTCAGTCACAGTGCTTAATCCCTGTCATGGTGAAGAACATATTTTGTGTGGCCAGTTGAAATTTCCTTTGCTGCAAACTGTCATCACTATCCATTGTCCTTTGATTGTACATCTCTGAGAAAAAGCAAGATCTGTCTTCTCAACAACACTCTTCCCCAAAGTCCTCATTAGGTAGCTGAAGACAGTTATTAGAATCCTTTGCTTTACTCCTCACTTTCCTTAGCCTCTCAAACGTCATATGCTCCAGCAACTAACCATCTCTGGATGGGCTTCCTCTGGACTTACTCCCAAAATGGAACACTACCCCAGATGCGGTCTCACGACCGCTAAATAGAAGTGAATTATAATTTTCCTTTGACCTACTGATGATACCCTTGCACTGCTGCAAGTACTTACTGCTGGTTCATATTCAACTTGTTGCCCACCAGAACCCACAGGTCCTTTTCTGCAGAACTAAGGTGCTAGAGAGCCTCCAGCCTGCACCAACACATGAAGTTGTTCCTTCCCACATGCAGGATGTCACATTTCTTAGTTGAAGTTCACAGTAGCCCTTTTTGCCCATTCCTCTGGTTTGAAATGTAACCCTGTCCTCCTGCATCTTGACTGCTCATCCAATTTTGTCAGAACTGCTGAGGATGGAGAATGCTGGCTGCAATCCTACTACCTCTTGCAAATATACCAAATATTTCATACCTTATTGATACCTTCTTGCAATGCATGGATCCTCAGATCTGCTGCCTATGATTACTGTGCTTCTCTGCAGAGCAAAACAGCTGAGGAAATAGTTGACAAGGCAGAGCAACCTCTCATACAAAAAAGCAACATCTTTCTTTCAGCCTCTGAAGATAGTTTGGGATAACCCCTAACCTTCTTCAAATGCAGCTTGCTATAGCTCTTCTGTACTGTTCAACTGGTGAATACCGATGAGTTTGTTGCCTGGTTTTGTGTATGTGCTGAAGGCACACAGTGTCCATTCAGAAGGCAGCCTATTAAATAGCAGGCAGTTTTGCTGTGACTTCCTATTAAAGGACAGGCAGGGAAGGATGACCTGCACATCCCTTTGGCAGCTCTAACAAAATCATTGGTTTTAAATGAAACATTTTTTTAATGGAAAAGTTAGCACAGAGTCACATAACCTTTCATAGAATAGAATCAAAGAATGGTTAGAATTGGAAGGGACCTTAAAGATCACCAAGTTCCAACTCCTCTGCCATGGGCAGGGACACCTCCCATTAGACTTAAAGTTGCTCAATGCCCCATCCAGCCTGGTCTTGAACACTTCCATGGGCTTCTGTTGTCAAGTAGAGTTCATTACAAATAGCTGTCAGGACTACTATCATGGCAGTGCAAGGAGCAATACACTTCCCAATCTACAAAACCAAAAAACCACTAGATTTTCCATTGAGTCTACTACTGACACAGCTTGTGTCTGAGAGTAGTGCTTTATTCTGCAAGTGGGGATTATGTGTTGAGGGGCAGGGTCCTGGGAGCCACAAGCAAGAGAACTGATGTTTCTAACAGATACAGTTCCCTTCCTGTCCTAACGTTATCTCTGGAGCTGAATCTGTGCTGCTGTCCCTTAGGCTGAAACTTTGTAGACCCTCAAATACCTGCCCAATGAGTGTAGTGTTATTCTGGCTTCATGGTCACATGGATGGCTCCCCTCCCTTTGGACTGGTGCGCAGTTCAAATCAAAGCTGAGCCTCAGAAAGGAGCAGCCTTAAACTATAGACAATTAGAATTTGGATCCTGGTAATTATATAGTACTCCTGGAGAAGAAGACAGGGAGACAATAAATAGCTCATTTTCTCTTTCCCCTGGCTGGGCAAAATCAGTTGGGGAGGGCTAACTCAGAAGCAGATAGTTGTGTACATTGAGATTTTTGAACATAATTTTTGGTCTTTAGCTTTAAAGCCTAAGGGAAGGCTGCCATGCTTGGGAAGCAATATCACAGTCAGGAAAAAGTCAACAGAATTAATTCGGTTAGAGAAGTCATTTATCCTACAAAAAACAAATGTTCATTTTTAATCCCTTGTTTTCTTCCTCGTTAACACATGACTATTTCTTAGCCTTTACCCTGTAGCTAGGAAAAGAGACAAGAAGTTGCTTGTTTAGCTGTCAGAAATACCGCTCCTTGGCTAGCTAGAGAGGGTTGATCATGCATGGGAATCTGTCTCTCTCTATCCAGAGAGTGATCAAAGGCAAACTGGTTTAGCCCCCTGCATCCACAGTCCAGCACTGTTTGTGCTCATCTTCCACAAACACCATCACTCAGCAGCAGCTGCAAGAAAATCATTAAAAGAGATAAACTGAAAAGAATGACATAAAAAGCATGTTAGAGATTCTCCTTTTTGATAAAGATAAGGTTTCTTTTGGCTTCGCTAATCATTAAGTGGGACCAGCTGTCACCATAGCTATGGAAATGATCCTGCTCTTTGCATTCTGGCAGTTTTATATCCCATCTCCTTGGTCCCAAAAAGGGAGCAGTGGAGGCAGGCTTGAACACTATTCATACTGAACTCTAGTTACCCCAGTAGCAGCAATAAGCTTTAGTCCAGTTGGTTTAATGGGGAAAGTGATTTCCCACCAGCACTGTTGAGCAGGGGAAAACAGTATAGTGGCAGAGAAGAAGTCTGCTGCCCTGTGAAGGACTGTCGGAGCTGAGATATGGGAAGAAACCCCATCTCTTTGTATTATGGACAGGCACATCTCTGACTAATGGAGGGACTAACATTTACAAAAGGAGTGAAGACATGCAAGTGGGGATGTGGCAAGGCATTGCATTGTGCAGGAAGGCATGAGGAAAAGGGATGGCAGAAGAAGAGACAGCAAAACAGAGCATGAGAGATGGAATGAAAATGAGCAATGAAAAAAGAGAAATAGGGAAGAGAAAAACATCAGTCATGAAGAAAATGCTCATCGGTTTTTTATTGTGTCTCCATTGTCATTGTAGTCTGTGCTTAGGCAGAACTCTCAGGAATTGGATTTATTTCTTTGTAATCTTTAATTGTCTTTTTCAGTACTGTCAATCTTCTGTTTCTCTCAGGTTTCTTATGATGAGAATCTATTGTGCCTCTGGTTGCTTCTGGTTGTATCTCTAAACTGTTTCCTTAGAACAAGAAATCTAGGTTTTTCAAATTATAGGAGAATATGTTCAATTGAAAAAAAACCCAATACATTTTCAAGAAGAATACAGTCATTAGTGCTTATTATTTAATTGCTCTACTTAGGGTGGAGGAAATGTTGAATGTATTATCTCTACTCACAGGTGCCAATAAAATCTGCATGTGGCTTAGAAAAACAATGCAAACATTAGCTGTTCTGAATTGTTCAGGGATTGAATCTGGCACTTTAGACAAAAAAGACTGTGATTGGGATCTAATTTACATGTATAAATCCATCACGTACTTTTTCTTCATACTGACAAAAGCGTAGGTGGCATTGGAACTACTTTTTGGGTTCTGCCAAGCTTGTACTGGAAAAGACTAATCTGATCAAATTCGACACTCTTACAAAAAAGGAATTAAATTTAAGACAAATAGGAAAATTGAAGCTCAGCAGGGCTCCAGACAACAATTAGCCAAGTGCTTAAATTCAGGTTGTCATGATTAATCTTGCTGAGAAGGGTCTGATTACAAGATGAAAGTTGCAAGTCTGTGGTGGTGTTCAAAATGAGTCTGCCAGTTGTGCCAATGTGCCTGGTAGTAAAGCTGCACGTGTTTATGGAGCCAGAACAGCTGAAAAAGCCCATGGGGCATGACCCACTGTGATACACACCACAGTGAATCTGCAGAAGGACCCCAAATAACCCAATCATTGGTGATTTCAAGGAAGTGGACAAAATGTTTGAGTTCCTAAGTGTCTGATGAAGTCTAACCTCATGTTGTTTCTGGAAGAAACGTGCAACATCCATGGGCTTTGTCCCACGTGCTTTCCAGGCAGAGACTGATGCTAGTTCAAGAATCTCTGCCCTATCTTTCTATTGCTTAGAGCAGACGTCCTAATTTTGCATGGCTGCCTTAGAGAAATGTACCCCTCTAAGTCCCTAATAGCTAGTAAAAAGAAATTATAATTACACATAATTTTCTGCAAGTCAATGTTAAAAGCCCTTTTTAAATCCCATGATGAATAAGATAGCACTTGTCACAGATGGGTGAAGCTTTGATAAATACCATGGAACAGAATTATGGTACAGAAATACTTCATCATTCTCTGATTCAAATGTGATTATTTTCTACCTTCTTTGCATCATTGGAAACTAGTGAGTCAGCTTGTTTAATATCAAATCAGACCAAATTCTGCTCAGCAGTAATAACTGGCTGCCTTTTGGCAGCTTGCCTCCTGCATCTGATTGACTCTTTCACTCTTCACTCTGCAAATGTATTTTCAGACCTGCTATTGATGACAAGTGGATTGAATTATAAATCAAGACCATGATCATGGGCTGTAAGTAATCTAATGAGAGAGACGCAATGTGCAATAAAGGTGACTTCTGGTGGGTGCAGATATTGATTTGGGAACTTACTCTGGTGGTATTTGTGATTACTTTTAACTGAAATATTTCCTGCTTCTCAGCAACTTGTTGTCCTAGCACTTCCTTGTGGTTCAATGTGCCTTTGAATTTCCACATCCAGACATTTTCCCAGCAGCATGGGGAATGAACTGCTAGTTCTTCTTGCTATCTGGAGCTGTCTCATCTTGTAACAGTTTTGTCTTTGAACACTGCATGAGCTGCCACAGAATGGGAGATCAGAAAGCTTTATCAACAAAATGGAGCTCTAGGAAGATACAGATCTGCTTCTATTAAAGTCAGTGGCAAGAATCCTTTCCATCAATGTCCAATCTTAGCAAATGATGCTGGTTCATTGGTTGTGTGCAGGCACATTCATTACATAAACAGCAAGATACATATTAACAGTACAGTTTATTGCAAGGTAAGAGTAAATGCCACCTACAAATTCTTCATTCTTTTTTGAGCTTAATTACTTCGTAAAGTCAGAAGTGATTAGCCTAGTAGTAGTCAATGGCTCAATGTCTGGATGGAAATCAGTGATGACTGGTGTCCTTCAGGGGTCCATATTGGGACCAGTACTGTCTAATGTCATCATCAGTGACACGGACTGCGGGATCAAATGAACCCTCAGCAAGTTTGCAGATGACACCATGACTGTGTGGTGCTGTTAGCACACCTGAGGGATAGGGTGCCCATGTTAACCTGATGAGGTTCAACAAGGCCAAGTGCCAAAGATCTCTGCCAATTAATTCAACCATTCAACTATGTTGATTTCTTGCTAACAGGGGTGTTTCTCCCATGTAACAAGATTGCATGCATGTTCACAACATGGAGTAACACCTTGTCAGACAGGATAGGATGCATAAGCAGTAATTGCAATAGGTCTTTGTGGAGGTATGGTCGAGAAAGGAAGACCAAAGTGGCTGAGAGAAAACCGACTGTTGAACTGGGGTTAGTAATGCTAAAAAGTTAAAAATCTGGTTAAGACTTTCAGTGAAAAGTGCTTCCTGAACCAATGAACATGGGTGTGGAAGACTTTTGAGTTGCATTTTTAGGAAACTGAGAAGTAGAATTTCAAAGAGATAAGTGTGACGATGATATTTTTTGCACTCATGTTGGGAAGTTGGACATTTCCTTCTCTCCCCAGTGAATGTTCTCTTTTCCAACAGCAAGAACAACTGTGCTGTAGAGAATGGGCAGTTCTGGCATTCACTGCATCTAAGAAGTCTTTCTACTGACCCTGGTGGTTTTTATTTCCACTAGGAACACAACTGAATCCAACAACAGACATTTTAAATGTTTCCACACAATTAAAGAGATTAATTTAGAGATACTTGGCCTATATTCACCAAATACGTTTTGGACTGAAATGACTATTTGTCCCAAAATGCTATTTTCCCTACTGATTTTGCAATTTTTTTCCAGAACAGGCCCTCATTTTTGCACCCTCTTGATATCCCTAAACTGGACAAGCAAACTTCAGGTTAAATTTTGGTTGGGGTTTCAAACCAGCAGTAATACAAAGGGATGTCAGCAGGATGGGTGGGTTTACCAGAAATTAAAATTGAATTCTCACACAGTTAAAAATTACCAAATAAGAATGAATCCAAACCAGAGTGTGGTTATGCAATTTAGCTGTCACTTTGTTGATCCTGTCCAACAGAATGGCCAATTATTCATTGAATATTGACTCACCTTCTGGCCTCTGGAGAGAGTAATTCATTCAAGCCAGAAGGATGTGCAGGATTTAATGCTTGATGACCTGAGTATTGCTACTATTTATCACAAGGTCTGGCCCACAATCTTCATATATGCTTCTTTCCTTTTTTTTTTTTTTTTCAGGCCTCATAGTGACACTAAACTAAAAAGAAAAGAGCTGTATGTTAGGAAAGTCATAATCAAAGGAAGACAAAAAGAAAAAGTGAAAGGTTCTGATTTTATCTTTCAACAGTAAAACAAATACTTTCAGCAGACAACAGGTATTTCTGAAGTTTCAGGTGCCTTGGTATATCTGGTGCTGTTTTCCCAACAGGATCTTTATGGTTAGTCATTTTAGCAGCATGTTTATACAGTATTCAAATTATGTTTCTATTTAAAATGGGCCAAATATAAATCCAATGTCAAATAAAAGACTGTCTAAATATAGTCTTGTAGGTGTGTTTTGGCTTTTTCTCATCAGAACTTCTTGTAAGTATCAATTAGGAGTGTCAAAAGAAAGAGGCCACTCAAGAATCCCATGGCCACCCTGTATGGATAAACACACAGCAATTGCATGTTCATCTTCAAATTATCTGTAATAGCATCCTGTACTGGAACAACAGCAATCTATCCTGTTTTCCTGGCCAACATTCAGATTACACCTTGTCATCCAGCCTTGAGAAAATACTATGCCTGTCTGCCAGTGGATGTGTTGCTACACATGGAAGAGACAAACGGCTGCCCATTCCTTCTGAGGCTTGGCACCTGATAATTCCAGTTTTTGGGCTGATCTTGCCCTTACTGGTCACTGTGCTTTGCATGCACAGACCATTTCATAAAACTCACTAGCTTTGAGAAAGTAATACAGTGGGTGATGATAAAATCCTAGAGCTCACAAGTTTGTCAAGACCTGACACAAAAGAAAACAAGGTTACCTTGACCAGGCAAAGTGTTAAGGTATAACTTTAAACCAGCTTAGAACAAAAGAGGGTTTAGCATTATTTCTTTTCATTTGATTTCCTCAATGTCACTTGTCGTCTCAGTTGACAGACCAGGGGAGTGACCAAGCAGTGCTGGCCTCCTGAATGCCTCCTCTTAGAGCTGATCTTTCAGCTTCAGTTTGGGAGCTGTGACCACTGCCTGCCCTGAGGAACTTTCTGAGACTACATCTTTCCTTCCTCTCCTTTCCTTAAAGGCACACCCAGGTCTTGCTTTTCATGTCCACCCCTTCCCATTTTGATTCTAAACTTTGTTCACTTTATTCAATGGAAACATGGATTTGGGCTTGCACAGGGGTTCTTATACAATGTAGCTTCAAAAATTAAATGTTCATACTTCAAAAAAATGTTTCCTGCTCATTGAAAAAGTTTTCTTGCTGACCCAGCACTTTCAAAATTATCATGGTGTATAATGCAACATGTATGGTAAGAAAATAATTATAAGACAATGTGTTTCATAAAAATTTCTCACTGGACATGAATTGTAGCAAGTGTAGTGTCTCTAATTCACTTTCAATTTTCCATTAAAGTCACAGAGAACAGTAGCAATAGCTTTAGAAACCAGAGTGTTACATCCTTTACACTAGCTTTTGGCAATTCTAGGTAATCATGCTGTTGCCTAAGTTCATCTTGGGAAATCCCTCTGTAGTTCCTGCTAATTTATTAAGTCTTCTCTTAACTTTATGTCAGAAGCAGATTCCTCTTTCTTTGTAAAACACAATCAGTTAAATAATAAGTAACAAGGATGCTAGAGCAACATACTATCTGCTGAATAAGAAGTCTCTTCCTTTCTATGGAAGCTCCCAGAGAATTAAATGGGGAATTAACTACTGCAATGTCACTATTATTACTTGTCACTAGGTATCATGGTACTTAGCATTTCCCTAAAACAGCAGGAAACTGTATATTTATTTTAGTAAAAGCACTGAGGTGCCAATAAAATTATTTCACTACAAAGGTACCAGAAAATCATGGAAAGTTTTCACACCAGGTTGGTTGATGTTTTCCCTGAAAACCCCTTTCTCTGATGCATAGACAAACCAAGTGCATTTTCAGACAGACCTTTGATTTTGAGGAAAAAGGAAAGATGACTGTTGTGATATGCACCCACTGAGTCCATGGAACAATTTCCATAGGTCTTGAAGAGTTTTGAAACAGGGGCTTGCAGAGAGTTCACACTGTGTTTCTTCACAGTGACCCTCTGCATCAAGCTCTGGGCACAAAATGTCCCTGATGTTACACAAGAAGAAAGAGTGCTTAGAAATGCTAAGGTGTAATTTGCAGAGAACTGCAAAGGATCACTCCACCTCATAAAAGATCTTGAACCCACACCCATTTAGCCCCATTATGGAGTTAATTTTCAACCATTTGATCAAGCACCTGAACTACATGCCAAGTAAGCTTCCTGGTGGCCAGGTATAGAACTGTGTAGATGAAGCATATCAGAAATGTGGACATACCATATTTTGTTTGTGCTGGCATGGCATGTTCGCTTTGCTTTGGAATCACTCCCTGCTCCGTGGTTTCAAGCGTGTACAAACAATGTCATCTCCTTGACTTGTTGGGACTTGGCAGGCTCTGCTTTTGTTTGTGTCATTTTATCTGTTTGTTTATTTATAGCAGTTAGGTCTTTCTTGAGCACATCTGAAATGAGCAAATGTAATTTTACAGGGCAAAGAGGCCTTGTGGGCAGGGAGGGGAGAAGGGGCCTCATTCTCAAAATGTTCATTTAGAGTTATTTGGAACAAATGGCTGTCAAAGCAAAGGAGTGCAAGTTATCCAGTTGATTCATATAAGAAACAGTGCTAAGCAGAACTCTCTTGGGATCTTTCAGAATATACACAATTCTTGGAAAGATGCTGTTCTGTTGAAACAAACCCTGTTTCCCAGAACTGCTGCAGTACTGATAAGAGTATTTCTGAGATCTAGCGCTGTCTTGCTGCTCACTTGGAGAGTCAGAGGAGGTAAAATAAAAGGGTAACCCTTTTAGTCAAATGAGAGGGCACAGTTGTTGTCACACCCATTGTCTGACAGTGCTCAGAATGCTTTTCTTTTCAGTTAGAGTGAAGCAAACCAAATCTCAAAGCTGAAGAGCCACTGAAAAATAGAACTGGCTATTTCTGATCATCAGTGTGAGGGTGCCTTGTCCTGCTCAGCTGAGGGAAGTATAAAGGACATTTCTCTGAAAAATGAATTCATTTTTCTCAGCAGCTTTAACTTGCATTGCTCTGGATTTGTTTAAAGCTTTTAAAAACTTTGTATTTAGTGATAAAAATAAGTTTGCATCATTTCTGATTTAACTTGTCTGAGGTATTTGTATGAAACATATTCTCTTCAGCTACTGAATATTTCAATAGAAACATACTATTAGGCTCAGCACTCAGGCTGTAAAATATCACAGTAACCTTTGAAATCTCTTGTTATGCTCAGTTTGTGTTTCTAGCTCATTGACAACAATAGTGCTACTCCAGATTTACCTTGGTTTGAGAGGCAGCATGAAAATCCATTTTCAGTAAGAGAAATAAACACTTAGGGGATGGAACTCAGAAATTTTATATGTTGTTTCTCTTTAAGTATTTAGAAAACAGAAGAATAAAGGAGGGTAAAATATCACAGTGACAAAAGTAAATCCTGGCATTCCCCAAAGTGCAAAGGCTCTTTACCTGATATCTGCTCTGTCCTTCATTTCTGTAACTGAAAGCATATGCTTGTATCCTTGGTTTCACTGGATCTAGCCTCTATGTCTTTGCTTACATGTAAAGCTGTACCAGCTAAGACCAAAGATCTGTTTGGCAAACTGCCCGACCCCTGGCAGTGGGAAATAAGGTACTTAGGATAAGAAGTGAGGTAAGGAGCAGGCACTGGGGGAATTCTGCCCTTTTTACTTTGTCCAAACCTATTTACTGAAGTCTGTGGTTTAGGGGCTTCCTGAGTCAGAGGGTCTACACAATGTTATGTGTGTACTAGCTGCTGACTGATTTTTTGCATAAATTTGTCCTATCACTTTTTGATAGGACCCATGTGTAATTTTGGCCTCCTGTGTCAATGAGACTCACAGCCCAATATTGGCTGTTCACCTGGAGCATTGTATTCAGCTCTGGAGTCCGCAGCACACAGAACATATGGACAGTGTGCCCAGAGGAGGGCTATAGAAATGATCAGAGGGATGGAACACCTCTCCTACAAGGAAAGGCTGAAGGAGTTGGGGTTGTTAAGCCTGGAGAAGAGAACGCTCTGGGGAGACTACATTTTGACCTTTTAATACTTAAAGGGAGCTTATGAGAAAGAGGGGGACTGGCTTTTTAGGAGCGATAGGAGAAGAGGTAATGAGTTCAAAGTAAGGTAGATTCAGACTACATACAAGGATGAAATTTTTTATGATGAGGGTGGTGAAACACTGAAACAGGTTGCCCAGAAAGGTGGTAGATGCCCCATCTCTGGAAACATTCACAGTCAGGTTGGACAGGACCCTGAGCAATCTGATCTAGTGGAAGCAGGATGTCCCTGCTTATTGCAGGGGGTTTGAACTAGGGGACTGTTCAAGGTCCCCTCCAAACCAAACCAATCTATGGTTCTAAGATTCACCAGTGGTTTCCAAAGTACTTGCAGCTGGTTGTAGGCTAACAGGAGGCGTTTGGGTGGGCTGGCTTGAAAATTTGGAGTCAATCAGTATATACATCAATAGCTGATTGACAGACTTCTGAATTACATCCATTCGGTTATTTATGTCAGTAATTGTGTGGGTATGAGAACCTGTCCAGACTGGCTGCTTGTGGGTGTGGGGTAAGGAGGGGAAGTTTCTGATGTCTGCAAAATGAGCGAGAGACCCAACATAATATATCTTGGTGAGTCTGGACCTGTGTTTGTGATTATTAGAGGAGGAAATCAAATTCCCTTTTTACTTCAAAGACATAAGTTAAGATCACCAGGGAGAAAATATTTTGACAAATGTTGTTTGGAATGACTTTTGTTTGTATAGATAAAGTGATAGATAAAGTGTAATAATTTATAAACATATGATCAAATCAGTTCACTTTATTTTGTAATCCCAATCTTTCTTTATGTTAATTTCTCTGGTAACTTTGGTTTAGCAAGACAGCTAATTGACCAACAATGGTAAGGTCAAGTATTGTTCAGGAAAAGGCTTCTGAGCTCATTTCCCTTCTGTTGTCTGTCAGTCATTGTAATTCTTTACTATGAATTAATGCCAAATAATCTCTTTAAATTTTATGATCTGCTTCTTTAGGATGAACAGTGACTGAAGATACTCACTGTCTACCCTCTGGGGAAAAAGAGGAAGAGAAGGAGCACTCAGCAAGTGGATAATGGAGCTCTGTATATTGTAAAAAAGTTATTGCCCATTTTTGTTACCACAGCATTATCCAATTGAAGTATCCATTACAAAACAGTTTATTCAACCGGACTCATACAAAGTACTTGTTTAGCTAAAATGTCCTATCTTCTCCATTGCCACTTTTGTATTAATGCAATTGGAAGGCTTATCCAATGACCTTGTGACACTCTCTTCCTGTTTCCCCACATAAAATATTTATACTGTATATAAATATAGTGCTTCTTAATTGACCTTTCAGTATATATTATTGTAGTATACTGTAACCATTATCCCTTATTCATTTATTGCAGTGCATATATTTTTATTGCTCATAATTCAATCATTGAAAAGTAGAGTACACTTAAAGTAGTGTTTTATTTTTCATTTTGATTGATTTAATGCACTTAAAGTTTACACAAAAATGTATGATGGAGAATTCTGGTCTTTGAAATTAAAATAGTTGGTCACCTGGGGACTGAAAAGTGGCCTAATTTTATAGAAACAGCTAACTGATTTCATTATCCTCTCCAAAAACTGTACTGAGATTTGTCTAATAATAACTATTGCATGTGTCAATGGCTTGGTATGAACCTAACTCTTAGCGGGGGGAAAGAGAGGAATGGGAAGTTTCTGTCTAACAAGAAATCTCATCATACTGATTTTTGTAGAAAATTCATCATGGTATGTTGTTATCCTTACATTTATAGACCATTCAGCTGGTCCTAAAAAGAAAGTGTTTCTGCTTCTCAGTGGATCTAAATTTCATACTGTGTGGCTGTTCACATACTGTATTTTATTTAGTCAACAGTGACATGTGAAAGCTCGAGTCAGACCTGGTTCAGAATTTGAGAGAGCCCCTGAAAGGGAAACATTCAAGGTAATTCAGATCTAGTATTTTGTTTTATACTTATAACTTTGTCTTATAACCTGGGGACAGGTTGATTGGGATGGAACAATGTTCTCTTACTACTATAAATAATGACATCTTTTTCTAAATTCAGATGTCTTATAATTCATTCCCTGTAGTCCTTTTTATTGTGTTTGTAGGAACAGTTTTATCTTTAGTAGATCATGTTTTTCCAGCTGCTCTGAGAAGCAATCTATAGAAACAGTTATATGTTTCAAATGATGGGATTTTTATCAGAGCATAATCTTTCCGCACAGGCTTTTGCATTTTAAAAACAAATCAATGATTATGATGTCAGCATGTTTATCATTTCAGTCCTGGGAACATTTTCTTGGCATCTGGGTTTGATCTTCTAGGTGTGTCTCATTCTTATAAAGCCACAGCTGTGTGAATTAGATTTCCTAGGGGAGGCTGCCATATCTCAGGATTTCACTGGAATACAACTTCTGTCTCATTTCTCACCTTTGAATTGTTCTGAAGCCCAGAGCATTTTTATAATTGAATTATGGGTTTCACAGGAGAATGTAAAGCAACATTTCCTACAACCTCAAAGGCCAAACATTTTCCCCTTCAGATTCCTACATAAGAACAAAGACAGTTCAAAGTTTGCCTCATTATTTAAGCCCTGGAGCATGTTTATACAGTACATTAAAAAAAAAAAAAAAGGACTTCTTTTCCTGGTTTGCATATAAAGTGCTAGTCTTACCTTTAGGTACTTGCATTTGGGTATTAAAGTGAAAGACAGCACTGCAAACTCAATGCTTTGTTGTCATTTGGGGTTTTATTTGGGGGCAGGGTGGTGTCATATGGGAATCTACTTGTCTCAGGAACTGCCATTTACAGCTGTATTTTTAATGACTTAAACTTTGATCCCATTTTGATAATAAGCCATCAATTTTAGATTAGATCAATAAGCATACAGCCACTCTCGCTTCATAAACAAGCAGACGCCTGTCTGCAGTATGTGAGTATTGATTATTTGATCCATTTTTATTTCAGTAAGGTTTCTATATGAAATATCCAATATTAGTTAAATTTCCAGAACAAAAGCCAGGTAGTTTCAGTTAGACTGATAGGCCTCCCATTACAAGGAGCAGTGTGAGGTCCCCTTGCTTGAATGGTTTAAAGTCAGCCTGAAGGTTAACAGACCCAAACACCACCACCCGAAAAGCAGAGATTTTTCCTATCCTTTCTCTTGTTATAATAATGACAGGGGAAAGCTGACTGTTGAAATTAATCCATAAAACATTTCAACCCAAATTAAAGCATACTAGGTTGGCGTAAGATTGAATGAGGGCTAGAGGATGTGGGAATGGCTCTTTTACTAGGATACTTTTCTGTAGAATTAAATTCGTTCCTCTCTCCTGCAACCAAATCTTCACTTACGTTTTTTGGCTCTTTCTGTTTGGAGATTCTCCTCGCTGATGTCAGAGAAGAGGTCTCACTGTGCTCTTGGATTTCTGCTGGTGTATTAGTGTCTCAGCCAGAGACACCTAGATGGGTAGTCCAACCCGGCTAAGTAACTTTTGCAAAGCAGGTATGTAGTCAGAGGTGATTAGTGATACAGTGGAAGGTCCAGAATAGGGCCAGAAATCACTCATGCAGACTTTGTCTCCTCCTCATGGGATCACCTTTCTCTCAGGCAGGCAGCCATTCAAGCTTTTCTACCATGAAGTGAAGCAACAACACTTTGTGTGGCATTGCTGTAGCTTGTGTCAATGGGTAAGCCAGAAACCAAGCTTAATGTGGCAGAATTGATTAAACTAAGAAGCACAAGAGTTGAGATCTCCATAGGATGTGGAACAAAATAATCAGCTTCTGCTTTCTGATCCTATCTATTTCAGACAGAGCCAGCTCAATGCCAAGCAAAACAATGTCAGCTTTGCTTGTTTGATCTCTGAGGAGTTACGGTTTCTCACTGCATCCCATAGTGAGAACCATTTACTTTCCTTTCAGTTGTGGTGCTTCTGGACACACACACCCATAAATGCTTCTGGGGAGATTTTCAGCAGTTGCTTCTATTTTATACAACAGCAGTGGGCTGTGTGAATCATCTCATGCAGCCAAGCACTTAATCAAATAAAGCAGCATGTCATCTGCTCAGGAGCTAGGTGAGTGAGAGAGCGGTGTTCAGCCTGGGGGAAGGAGTACTGGGCTGGGGTGGCCATGAGCTCCTTGTGAGCTGATGTGGTTGCCTTCCTCTTGCTGGCCCAGATCTGTGGTAGGATTGAGCCTAGAATACTTGGGAAGTGAGTCTCAGGTTTTAGCTCCTTACCCAGCCTAGCTCTGCTTCGCTTGTGAATCACCCCCAAGGGAACCCCACTTCCCTTCCAGTTCCCTAGATCAGATAGCATGTGCCTTGAACTTCTGGGCCATCTGAAGTTTTAGGACATACAGACCACCCCTGGCTTACCCTGTGGAATCATTAGTAGGCATGACAATCACACCAATGCTAAGAAAAGCACTACTATAGACCGCTCCGAGCGTTGCCGAGCCAATAGCTCTCTCTGTACATACAGCTGATGGATCAGGCCATTGTAAGGAGCAGCTTGTACCTCCTTTGTGACTTTGTGTCAGAGCCCACAGTTATAAATGCACCTGAATACAATGAGGCTTCTGTACAAGGCACTTTCTGTGGCTGGAGAAGGCGTTACATTATCCTTCTGTTTCCGTTTGTCTTGTGATGGAAAGGGAGCTGTTCATCCAGCTCCACTGTGTTGTCATGCAAAGAGTATTCCAAACGAAGTGCATTCAGAGTACATAACAGCATTTTAGTCTTTAAAGACTGTGCTTCATTCCTATTACAGGGACTGTAAGAACTATGAGAAATCAGCCAGTTGTGTAGAGATGAAGCTCCAGGCACTCCAGTAAAAATGAATCAATTTGAGCTGAACTGTGAAGGTTTGCATTGGGACAAAGGATGAAAGATTACGTCAGCTGGGCTGCCATTGATATCCAACAGGATGCTGACCTCAGTTTTGCGCTTGTGCTGCTGCTGGTCCGTGTTATTCACCAATAAACAGTTACCAAGTGAAAGGCCCCATAAGCGTGAAACACACAGCATGGAAAACTCATGAGTTCTTCCAAAGCATACCAAAAAGATGAGGAAGGCACCAGCCATTCCCATGACATAGCCCATTGGTCAATTAAGATGGCACTGGTTCTACAGCTTCTCAAATCATCAGACTTGCAGCAAACATGAACTCACCCTGACATTTGTTGTGCTGGTTTCCCCACTACCATTTTACAGTTCCAGAAGAAAAACAAACGCAAGCCACAGTTTATGTTCTGTGAAATCAAAAGGAGATTAGGTGTTACTTAAACTGTAAAAGAAAACCATCCAATATAGAACTTTTCATGAGGTTGAATAGGGGAGAAAAAAGAACATCAGAGATGCTAGCTATCTTTCAGATATTTTGTGAGCTTTTTAGCCTTTTGGTTTCCTTTGACTGCAGCAGGAGTCATGCAGCTCAAGCACACTACTTTCTAAAGTTACTCTACTGTATTTAGACTTAGTCTTCAGTGGCCTTTCTGACATCTGTTGGCACTTCTCATAAACTCTATTTCTACAAGCTTCCATGAACTGAGATACTTCTGCGTGCTTCTTTTCTAGGAACGTGGTGTGTTTTTCATGTTTGGATTGATATTGTAGTGATGAATATCTGAGTTAAAATCTTCTTTGGACGACTTTTTCTAATATTGTTTGCCCTGTAAGCTGTTCAGATCATGTCCTCCAAATCTAGGAGAGATGTCCAGCTTCACTTTGTCTTACGCAGAAGGCAGATCAATATCTTATAGAGTTGTTGATGAGAAATCACTACAAAAACCAAAGGAGTAGGAAAGGAAACCAGGGTGTCTTATTTAGACACTGAGAACTTAGAACACACTGGATGATGCTAGAAGCAGGAGAAAAGAAAGCTACCATTTAATAGAAAATAGATATTGTATTTATTTCAAGAGCAAATTATTTCCCATAATTTTGTTCTGAGCCACATAAAATCCTGCAATATCTTTGATTATTATACTGACAGGCTGAAGGGGACGCAGGAAGGAGGGGAATTCTACCTAGGGTTTGGGGGTTTTTTTTGTTAATTATTATACCAACGAAAAGATGTAGTTATTGCTTAAATCTCATACTGATGTTAGTAACCTACATAAAAAGCAAGAGTCTTCTGCTGATGGTCTCCAACTACTTTGGCTTCTGTCTGAAAGGTAACTACATCTAAGTCTCTTGAGCTTTTCAAAGAAACTCCCCAGTATAACTCTTAGTTACCCAAATAGATGAAGCCATCTTTAACTGGTAGGCATAAAGGTCAGTGGTCACATGCCTGGATTAGCACTTGCTAGTGACATGGACTCAGTAATCATCCTAGAAATATGCTGACAGCTCTGGAGTAACTGGTAATGTCTTAGCTGTTTATGCCTTAGCTGTTTATATTTTGCTGCAATAAGTTCTGCTAATAAGAAAACCATGTAAAAGGACATAGCTCATAGCAATCTGGTTTGGCAATGGATGTAGCCAGCTAATTAGAGAAACAAGTTAATAATGTTGTTTTTAGCAGGCTAGGGGAAGAGTGGAAAATGAATAGTGACACTTAAATTATTTTGATTTGTAGGCAACAGATTGGAGATGACGTTGAAACCACATTCTTTAAAATTGCTTGATGGCAATCAGAGTTTCTTAATGTTCATCTGAAACAAAATAAATTTAAAAATCAGGGTAAAGCATATATGCGCACACTTTATATAAAACATATATATATACACTTTAGATAAAGTGAGGTAAATGTTGAGCTTGGAACAAGCAAAGAGTTAGGGAAGTTAGATTTCCAACTCATGGAGGGTTAACAGGCAGCTTTAAATAGTGGCATATCTCCTGTCAGGTGTCATAAAATAAAGGTATCTTCAGTACTCCCCAGCAAAGACAAATACTTCTAAATGTGAATGGAGCAATTAAATATCTAGATCCCTAGTGACTCACAGCTTAGGATCCTAAAGGGGAGGTAGACATTTGCCAAGTTTCATATTTGGGCTCACCGTGATCTATCCACACTCGATTCGAATATTCATTTCAAACAGAGAATGCAAAAGGGAAGGTGTATTTATTGTACATATGTACTTACATATGTGTGGTCAGTCCTCTTCATTCCAGTCTTGGGTGAGGCAACTGCATCTTTCTGTCTCGTGTTTCTGCACAGAAGTTTTTATTCATAGGAAGAAGTCTCACAGCATCAGTAAATATTTTCAGTGAGGCAGGTAGGAAAGTGAGGGAGGTCACAGGGAGCAGTCAAAGAAAGAGAGGAGGATCTGGCAGTTATTGTTGTGGCAGTGTCAGGACAGGAAGAAATGTCTAGCCATAGAGCAAAGCTAAAGCCAACCATCTTGCCCTTGACTGACTGTTACAATTAAGGAAGATTCAGCAATAACTGGTGCCATGACCAACATTTTCTCCACCTCAGAGTAGTTTCAGGCAGATTTGGATACAATTGCTGACAAGAAGAATGGCAGGTACCTTTCGTGGAGCTAAGCCACCATTATTTATTAGAGCTATATGAAAAAAGATATATTTAAAACTTGCACTAATATCTGTTAAACCTTCTGATCAACTTTTGACAGTTCATTTTTGTAACATTTTAAAACTGAGTAACGAGGGCACTTCTTAAATAAATTAAATTATGTATCAGAATGTATACTTATACACGCATACACACATGTATGCTTACATATTTAAAGATGTAGAGAACGTACTCTTTTTGTTTGGAATTCTTAGTATTTTAATATTCAGGAGAGTGTAATAATAAACAAAACCTAGATTTGATTTTGAGATGTTAACCTAATTGAAATACCGTTCTTTCATTTTTTAAGAAAAAAAGATTGTACTTCACTGGATGTGTTACATGCAGTTATACAAGCAGCTAAGCTTGAATGGTTAGAAATTGTTAGCTATGTTCTGTAATTACTGACATGAAAAAATAGAATTTACCTGCCTGTATCACCTCGGTTTCCTCAAGAAAAATGATAACTGTTTAATTTTACTTAAAATAAAATACAAGTCTTCCCCTTTGGTTTGTGATCACTCTCTAACAGCTCTTGTCAGTTTAAAACAAATGGGTGGCATCTGTACAAACTGGAACAGGAGTAATGAGATAGTAGCCCAGCATTGACCATTACTGTCTCCTTGGGACTGGCCTTCATTCAGGGGGCTCAGTGTTTTATGATTTAATGTGAAAGCTGTACAAGTTGGCCAGAACTTGAAGTCCTCTTGGTTTTTCAGGCATTATTAATAGCTTCTTTTGTAAGTTCTTGTTCACGTGACTTGTTTTTAGTGAACTTCAGATACCCATTCCACTCATGTCAGTCTCCATGGCTAAAGAAATACTAGAGTTTCAACTGCAGAGGGCCTAAAAATTTCCAGAAAAAGAGAATTAAACTGAAGGAGATTTTTTTTTTTAAAGGCTCTGAAGAAAATAGATTGATGAATTTAGCACTGGGGAACTAAAGCAGGATCTTGAAATGTTGCTGTTAAACATTAGCCCCAGAGCTGTGTCCTAGGGTCTGCAATGCATAAAGCTGGAAGCATTTATTTCAACACTCTTCACTGTGTTAAGAGTTCAGTAAATGGTCAAAAGGACTCAAAGGAAAATTTGACCTTAAGAATAGACCTCTGTACACAGTTTCCATTGGGCAGAGGAGATGTCTTTCTTGCCTTAGACATGTCTATTATCTGGTAGACTTACGGTTATGGCACTAACAATGCCACTATACTCACTGCTCACATACATGGTCATAGACTTTCTAAACCAGAAAGATTCATCTTCATATTCACATTCATATTCATGTATAGTTACAGGAGTAAGCTTTAAATTATTTAAGTGCAACTGAATTCCAGATTTTGAGTAATTTACCAAGAACAGTTCTTTTTGGGATCCTTTATCTGCAGCTAGAATTCCAGTGGTGAATTTGACTTTGAATATTATTTGAGTTGGGCAAAAAAGATTGTCTAACAATAAATAGTTTAGCTCTTTGGGAGACAGTCACCATTGCAACTGGAAAAATGTCATTCAGCTTGCTGCTCACAGATTGTATGGTATTTTGTATTAATGCAGGCAGTCTGTTATGGTCATCTGTTAAAAAAAAAAAGGCCTGTGAAAATACAGTCTATTTTTTTGCTCAGTAGTTTCAATAATAGCAATGTCACTTACAATGCTGTACATTGCCTCATTTTTCAGCATTGTCTGATTAGTTGCCTTATTAGATGATTTGAGGTGTTCTTCTTGGAACACCTCTCTAACACCTCCATGCCACAGCTGAAGGATATGAACTTTCAGGGAGCATGACATTTGGGCTAAGGGTGTCCCCAGATTCAGATGTACAGGAAGCAGAAGGTATAGCTGTGGGAACGGGAGTAGTCTCTGTGCCTCAGCTCTCCCACATTTTCACAGTCTTGGTGTTTCTCCTCTTCCCTTAACATCCAGCTCCTGCCACATCTGTCCTGGGACATATAAAACTGAGAGCAGCCTTGTCTGGAAGATCTACTGCTGCCCATGCTGCCTTGTTGGGCTATGTACAAGTAGTGGGCTGGCAGACTCCAGCCAAGGCTGTTCTCCACCAAAATCAGCCCCTTCTTCTAATGTCTGTCTCTCTCCCTCTTGTCATAATGCATTTTCCTCCTCTGCAGCTGATCTCAGTCTCATTCTCTTCTGCTCCATAAAATGGGTAAAATAATATCCCTTGCCTATGACTTGTACTTAGTAATTTTTCTTTGAATTGTCATCCTCTGAATCAGATTTCATATTACACCTCTCATTTTCAAGATCTCTGCCTAGTCTCAGCTTCTGTTACCCATCTCTCTTCTACTCCACTGTTCTTCTGTTTCAGTCCATCTGTTCATCATGTCTTCCCTCCTGAAGCCCTACACTATCAGTAGTTAATGACTATTAAGTCATCCTTTCTCTCCCACTCATCAAATACGAAAACCCAGCATTTGATCTGCCACTAGGGTCTCCAAGAGCTTGGTGTAATACAGCTGGGTAAGAGAAAGATACCTGCCTTTGCTGATCCTCACAGGTAATGGCAGAACTGACAATTCATTATCCTCAACTCTTGTAAGTACTTAACATCCTTCATTTCTCCCCTGTAGTTGACATCCAGAGCAAAATTGGTAGATTCTTTGAAAAAAGCAGAGCAGGAAGTCTGGACATGGTGAGACCAATTTCATTCAAAGCATTGAGGTTGTGATGGGACCTCAACTCTTCAGTACTAAAAAGAAAGGACAATTACTGCAACATATGCAGTTTCAGAGTGGGAGAAAATGTAGGAGGAAGCATGGAAATAGGCCAGTAATTCACATGTCAGTATTTTGCATGAGAGAAGAGACACAGAAAATTGTTCAAGATAATGTTTAATGCTTTACTTCTTTGACTTTTTATGGACCTTTCTTGCTTCCATTTTTAATGCATGCCTCCAGGGCTTAACCTCTATTGGGGTACAATCTGAGATCTCTCAATTTATTATTCTTTTAACTCATGGCCACCAGGAGTGAAGGAACACCTTAGTAAAGTCCATACCAAGTGGTAATGGTATTTTGTAGTAAGTGGTAAATCATAGCCTTGTCGTCTTCAAAGACACCTCTCCTATCAACAGAACATTAGTGATTGCTTCTTCATCCTACTTCTGTTTTCTTGGAGGAAAAAGCTTCAATCAAACTAGTAGCATCATAAACAGCCTGCAAAAGAGGTATTTTTGCATGCTTACATGTGCATGTGTTCATGTATGGGTTCCTGTGTGTCAGAATCACAGTACCTTTAATCATTGAGCTAATCACTGTGTTCACCAGCAAAGAGATTGAGCTCATTATTTAATTAAAATACCTTTTGTTTCTATCAAAACCACATGGATCTTATTTGCATGTGGCTTTATATCTCCCACCCTGGATGTTTCTGTAATAGTAGCTGTGGAAAAGAATTTTTGTCATTTTGTATTGATGACTAAAGGGTTAGCAGCCATTTAGGGGGAGAAAGAGGGGGGAATTATCTGGGTAGGCTTACACTAACCAGTTGACATAACAGCTACTTGGGTGGTATGAGGTTTCTGGGATGTATATAGCCCTTTAGTGCTTTCTCTTGCCAAAACATCTGGAATCCAAAATCCAGTCGTTAGACAGCCACACATGTTAACAAAACAACCGGACAGAGAAAACAGGCTGAAGGAAAAAATAAAACATGATAAGGCATCATTGTTACCACTAGGAAATTAGACATTTAAGGTTGAACTTCAAAGCAAATATTTTTATTATAGCATACTTGAATGGTTTGATTTATTGAGCAGCAGAACAAGACTGTAGCATATTCTCCTGCCTCACAGGGGAAAATACATTTATTGTCCAAGGAAGCTGCGTGCTAAGTAGTTTTAAATGCAATGTGCAGATAAGAAGACGACCTTGTTCCTCCCTGCAGCACCAATCTTTACACTCACAAAGCTCTTTTAAGGAGCACAAAGTATAATTTCAGCTTTCTGATAGTACACCATTTGGACTTGAAAGCAAGTAGAAGATATCATGGTTTTCACTGCAGGGCTAAAAAAATTAGAACAAAAGATAATGCCTCTGGCACCTGCAGGGATGATTTTACCAAAGGAGCTAAGTGGAAAATATGGCTTTCTCTTCCATTAGTACTGACCCATATTGTTGTATGGGTCAGCACGTAGTTGTATAATTGTACAGTCAGCCTTCACCACATCCTAAAAAACTGGGCTTATGCTGACCCAGTCAGCACTGTCCTAGCAAACCCAGGGGCTGTGCTTCACATAGCCTTCACCTCCAAGCCTCTGCTAAAAGGAGAGGAGATGCAGAGTGGGGTATGAGGAGATAGAGCTGTAGAATACTCTTGCCCCTGCTGCTTCCAAAATCCCATCACTTGGCAATTACTATGCTTTAACTGTAATCTTAAAAAATGTTTGGAAAATGTTCATAAGCCTGTTTCTGAATCACTTTGTGTAGTTGAAAATTTTTATAAGATTAAAATGTGGGGAAAGCTGGCACAAAGATTGTTTGAACAAGTGTGCTTGTGCTTTCTTCTCCTAAGGTAAGTATGTGTAAGATTAGGAGACTTAACAACTGTGCTGGTGAGTGTTGTTTGTTTGAGAACATGAACACAGTGCTTGCAAAGCCAGGAACTTTGGGAGACTGGAAAACTGGGACCTGAGACAAAATTAACTGCGAGGAATTGAAAAACATAGGTGGTACCATAGATGCAACCTCAGGCAGAGCATGTTATCTGAAGGCAAGCACAGGAGACTTGGGATGCTCCACTTCATTTTCTCCTTATGCTGCTGACACTCTCTGACCTTTGGATGAATCAATTAGTTTCTCTCTACTTCACTTAACATTTTTTTAAAAGGTGACTTCCTGCTTCACAGCAGGGTAAGAAGAGAAAAGGAAGTGAGAAATGAACTTTAATTATTTGCAAAAGAAAGAAGGAAGGAAAGAAGGAAAGAAAGAAAGACAGAAAGAGAGAGAGAGAAGGAAAGAGAGGAAGGAAGGAAGGAAGGAAGGAAGGAAGGAAGGAAGGAAGGAAGGAAGGAAGGAAGGAAGGATCCTTAGAGAAAAATCATTGTTTTAAAAATATTATTAAAATACTAGTGCAAATGAAAGATAGCTTAGCATATTAATTTTCATCCCAAAACAGAATATAGAAAGAAGTCTCTTGCTCTAAACCCTGCCCAGTGAGATGTTTGTCTGTACACACTTCTACTGCTACAGAGAGACTGAGAGTGAACAACATGTGAAAGTATAGTCCAGCTGGTCCTCGTTCTGCCAGGGGAGGCTTGGAGATGACCCCAACAGTCAGAGAGCCTGTCCAGGGAGAAAGAGCAGAGTGCTCCACAATTCAAAACGCAGAGACCTGGCAGGACAAAGACAAGAGCCCTTTTTTTTTTTTTTTGAAAGCTAGAAACTTCTTCAACTCCATATTGTCAGAAGTATCAAAAGGTCACCAGCATGTCTCATGTTACTTTGGGGGGAGATGGGAATTGATCAGGTTTGGGGTGGTATGTTTATAGAATCTGACCCTCAGTTTCAAAATTCAAAGGCATTCCTCTTAGCCCATGCATCAGAGAGAGATTTCTGTGGAGTCAAAAGTTTCATGGTATGGCAAGAGGACCTGTGAAGGATTGTTTTATTACAAGAAAGACAGGGAGAAAAAGTAAGTGATTTATTTAAGTAGTGGGCAGGCAGTCTCCAAGAAGAGAGAGCCTATCTTACCCTCCACATTCTGAGCTAATGAATGAGCCTGGGAAATTGGAGCAAGATCAAAGCTGCTTTATGACAAAATTGCTGACATTCCTGAAATAACTGAGAGTTCCTCTATTCACACTAAGTATGAATCAAGTTCACTGACACACAAAGCACTCACAATGGGACCGTCCGCTGCATTGTTACCTTGACTCTCAGCTTATCGCCCTGCCTGACCTCTGCCTAAAGCAGTTAAGAAATTACTGCTTCTTCAACCATTGTTCTTTTCCATATGAAGATGTCAAAGGTCAAGAAGTGTAGCCACAAGAGGGGGGAAACCTTCAAAATGCCAACTCAAGAATATGGGGTACAATGTTTAGGTGGCTATAGCCTGACAGGGTAAATGATCTGAAAAATAAAAAATAACCACAGAAGACTTCCAAATCTAATGTGTTCTCCAACAAAGGCATGTCAGCAAGGTGAGATTAATTTCTGAAAGAGACTGCTATTAATTTTAGGTCCATTGATTTAATACAGGAAGCTGCAAGTTGGTATGTGCCCCCCTTGGAAGGAAGGGGGTCCCAATTCCTAATCAGGTCTCCCATAGCCTGATGTGTTAATAGGATTCAACCCAGGATTTAGGTGAATGAGTCCAAGTGCAGACTAACGCTTTAAAGCGTGCTGCTCATACACAGGGTTGTAGGAGAGACATATTGCCAACTATAGAACTTTTGCATAATGCCTCCTACTACTGCATTTTAAAAATAATTCTGAAAAGCACACTGTATTTAAAAATAATTACAGTGTAACTTTGATTGTTCACAATAAACATTTTAATTTACTGACTTTTGAGGGTTGTTCAAACTTTTGTGAAACAGAGAAAAAGAAAAAAAAACGCTGAAAAAGAAAAAACTTTTGTGAAACAGACAGAAGGAAAAAATGCACTGAAAAAGATAAAACTGAAGGACCCATAGTGGCGCTAACCTGCATGCTGATGGGCTGGGGACATGCTTGTGAGCTAGGCTTGCTGGGTACCAGACTTGATCAATATTAGGACTTTTTCCAACTGTAACAGATGCCTTAATGACCCAGAAAAGTAGGGATTAATTGTAATAGGACTCTTGAGGCTGATGGCAGCAACACAACTGATCCAATTCTCCCCTGGATCACAGCAACTGTAGATTGTGTGAGTGAAACCCACCTTTCCAGCTGCTGCAGAGCTTCCCCTCCTGCACGCCTGGTGCCTCCTCAGTAGGGGTAATAAAACTTTGCAAATTCTCTCTGAGCTGATTTACCTCCAGCTCTTGGCTGACTGATTGTTTCCAGGTAAAAAGAGGTATTCAAATGAAATAAATCATTAAGTACTTACTATCTTGAAAGGATGTGTTTTCACTAGAAAAAAAATCTAAGCTGCAAAGCCTGATTCAAGAACAAACTTCTGAATTTGGACCTCAGCAACTGTGAGTAGTCTCACAAGTGCTCTATCATTTACTCTTCCTCCTGTGTCCCTTTCTCTTTAAGCTCGTAACACAAGGGAAGTTAAACTGCATTAAAAAGCCTGCACAATGTCGCTTCACCAGTCCAAATCTATCTGAAAGAAGAAGTGGCTTTCATTTTACTCCCAGGCATCCCAAGGCAATTCCTTCCAAGGACTTTGCTAAGTGCTGTGGGCAGGAGACCTTCTTTACACTTCTGCCATGCTCCATGAGGTGTGTAATTACATTAAAAGTTCATTGTTGGGTGCATATCTCATTAAACCTCCAGAGAGTAATAGTGGCTTTCAGTATGTAGTGCTCTGCGTTTATATAGGCATAAATGACAGTCGTATCACTAACACCCTTCACCTGGCCTCAAAGTTCACTCTTAGGAAGTATTACTTATCTGCTGTGCTCCGAGGCCTGGTAAATGGAATCCACATAGTTTGTCCCACATTGTGGTAGGTTTCCTAATGCTGAGGGCAGACTGTTGTGGAAAATCTCCTGTGCTACAATTTACACCTGTGTTCCCGTAGTAGGTTTTTGTGGTGCAGCTAATGTAGATAATGGTGGGTTTAGCTTTCATCCTTGTATCATTATTCCATGATGACTTTACATATTTCCTATTGCCATGGGTAGAGAGACATATCCCAGGAAACTTGGGAAAATGCTGTGTAATTAGTGCCTTAGGTGACTCAAGGCTAGCTGTGAGGTATACCCTTGAGAAACTGAAAGGTCATGTAGCAAAAGGCCCACAAGAGGTGATCTGATCTTGCCTTGAAAGAACATTATCTGTGGTGTGCTGCACAGCATCTGCATGAATCACGGGGAAGGTCCTGAGCACCGCCTGGTGCGGGTGCAGATGCTGGCAGGGCAGACCATGCTCTAGGTGAGCTTCTACACAGCATATTCACGAGCAATGGTGTAAAAGTACTGGCCTCCTTGTTAGCTGTGAAGCTGCAATACCAGCCTGCTGAGATACATCCTTTCAGAGTGTATCTGGAGTCACTCATCAGAGCCTGAGTCTGGACACTGATGGGGATGGCTGCAAAGGGAGAAATAACAGGCAGTTACTGCTCACTGATCTGTTTTCATAGCAGCAAAGCTAATATAATGCTAGTTTTTTCTCTTCTTGCAGTTTTGATCAGTAGCCTGTGCAGCCTGGGAGGCTTCTGAGGGTGATAAATTGCTTCCGCTTTCCTGCTATGTGCCTTGCCACGCTAATGGCATGGAAACAGGGATGCCTCAGAGCTAGGAGTGGTATCAGCAATTGTTATGCCACACTGAATTTCTCACTTTGGGAAGGGTTTGGGTCTGGAGCTGTATTTATCAGTTGAGATGAGGGGCATTGATGGCAACGTCCTTCTGAAGGCATCAAAAATATATGTTGTGAAAAAAAAAGGGAACTTTTGCGTTATATGATGGGTCTATAAATCTGGGTCTGTCGCTGACTTTATGTTTGACTTCATGTTTGTCTTCATGTTTGACTTCATGTTTGACTTCTTACATATTTGTTGGATTTCCTGTGTCTTTTCTTGAGGAATGGGTTCTCATGCATTTCTCTGTACAGCAACCAGCCCAAAGGGGTCCTGATCATATCTGAGACCTCTGTGAGCTCCTGTCCGACAAACACAGAAACAAGAGTTTGGGAAGTATGAGGGAGGCAACATTTCTGTATCATACATGCTGTCCTTTAGGTGGGTGACAACAGTTTTGCCTTGAGTGCTACAATAATGATTTCTCATCGTGAAGCCCTGACATGTGGGCAGGACAGAGAAATGTGTTGTTAGAGCAGCAGGACTTTCAAAATCTTTGGTGCTAGAAAGAAATTCCCAGTCCTTGAAGTCTGAGTGGAATAGGCAGTGATTTTCATTTTAGAGTTGGATGACTAAACTAATTCTTTCAGCAAAAAATAATTTCCTTTCCAGCAATTGACAAAAGCTTGAAAGAGGAGCTGTGGCATGTTACTCCATTATCACAGACATTTCCTACAGTGAAATATGTAGTGGCAGGATGCAGACAGGTCTATTTGGGAATAACTTTAATGAGGAGAGCTGTATTCAGAACCCAACTTGAGCAGCCATGGCATCAGGGAGAGCCTCTCAGTGCACTGCTGAACACCCCTCAGCGATGCACAGGGCATAAGCAGACCAAAGATCTTGCGTATTCAGCTAGACATACTTCTTTCTTGCTGAAGAGTCATCTGTGATTCAAAAGATGCTGTGTATGGGATGGCGTGTCAAGCCTTCACGACTTTTGTGGCAGACTCCTTACAACCGCCTTTTCTTATAATGGAAGCATATGCTTTTGAAATGACAGCTATTTCCATACAGCATCACTCTATTGTGTCCTTCCTAATACATCCCCAGCTGTGCAGTGCAACCTCTGGGGTTCAGCTGCATTGATCGCCTCACTCACCAGCCCCCTGAGTGAAATGTACTGTGATCACTCTCCCATGGCAAAATGCCACATGGGACTTCAAGGGCTCCACTACAGAAGAAAAATTTTTCTCAAGTTGAAAGACACTTGGGAGGATCTGCAAAACAATCCTAGCACTGTCTTGAAATTCATATCCCACTGCATTGTGTCCATCTGTCAAAGAATTGTATTGTATTCACTTTTACTTTTCAGGTTGAAATAAATCATAGGTGTAATTCAGAGTCCAGTCTGAATCCTGCTGAGGTCAACGGAAGACTCGGTGTTGCTTTTTTTGAACTTCAGTAGGCTTTGCACTCTTGCCCAGATGGCATTTGTCCTTATAGTGGCTCTGTATGTATCTCAGTGGCAATTCCACTTCACAGCTCTTTGTCTCCCTGTGCCAGTCTATATTCTGTCACAAACATGGCCCTGCACTGGAAAAGAAAGATTACTTCTCTTTATATTCTGATTTAGTTTGTTGACTTCTCTTTCAATCCCGTAATTGGCTTTGCATAAACAGACCCTTGCAACAACAATTCTACTGATAAAAAGAAAGGGATTTGTATGTTAGGAAATCCATCAGGGTTTTTCTTGTACTTTTTCTATAGCTGCCTAAGATGAGCACTGTGGATAATTCTACCTACGTCAAAAGTTGAACTGATTTTATGTTGCAACTATGAGGTAAATGTGCTGTACAAATGCACTTGATGGGCAGACCTCCATGGTCCTTAACATGTGTTATGAAATATGATGAGTTTTCCCAAAGGAAAAAGTACGCAGGACTGGGGCTTTTGTTTCCTCTTGTGTTTGCAGAGATTAGTGCCTGACTCTTTAACTTAATATCAATTTTTAAAATAAGCTTTAATATACTGATGTGCAGGGCAGGAATCTGTTAAATGTTAATTAAATGTAAATTTATATATGAATGTCAGGGACAAATCACTGCTTGTTCAGTGCTATTGCTCATCCAGAAAGGCAAGGAGATGGAGCATCTGATCCTGGAGCCCAACCTGCTGGCCAGAAAGCTGTGCTCCAGAAAACACACTCTCTCTGGGCTCGTACTGGAGCCAGCATCAGTTCCTCCTTGGTGCTTTGCTAAGAGAATAGGCATAACTAAGCACAGGAGTATTGAGCAGGGCTGTGGAGATGATGTTATTTTTCCATGGAACAGAAGGCTGTGTCCAATCTGATGGCTGCGTTTCAGGACAGCACTGGAAATTTAGAAAGGGACCACAAAAGATCAACAAGATGCCCTAGGGTCTGTCAGGACAGCTTTATTGTGCAAAACGTATAGATAGGTCTACTTACCCTATCAAGTAGAGGGAGAAGATTAAGTAATGACTTATTGCTGTTGATGCATACCTACACAGCTAAACAATTTTCTGATAGGAGAGAGGGAAGTCTTTAATCTAGTACACAAAGACATAACAACATTCGATGGCAGGTGGCTGCTGCTGGATATATTCATGGAGATACCCATGAGAGAGGTTAACTGCTGCTCCTGTTTATCTGGGGATGTGAGAGATTCTCACCTACTTCAAAGCTGACACTTGAAGAATGTGTGGTATTGCAGAAATTACATTGTATTTCAGCTACAAGATACAGACTTGACAGAGGGAATTGCAAGTAAATATTCTTGGACTTTGTTGTACAAGTCAAGCAGGATAATCATAATGGTTTTTGCTTTCCTGAAATCCTCTAAATCTATGAAAATTGGTAAGGATTGTAATAAGGGCATTTTTTCATCTTTCCATTTGACAGATCCACCAATGAGATACAGAGTACAAGATTCCACTATATTGGATAGCAAATATTTTCTATTCTGCTAGTTTCAGTAAAGACCCAGTGAAACAAAACATAACCCCTTTACCACAAAAGCTGCTGACATTCTCTATTAGCTCACTTAATGAAACTAGCAGGGCATTTTGCCTGCAGCTTTTTCCCACTTTGCCCAATTATTATTAGAAAGAGACACTAGCAGCTCTTACAGCCTTTCTCACAATTATCTTTTTTGCTTGAGCTTGTAGCCCTGGGCCTGTTCTCCTGTGGGACAGCTGAAAAATTGAGGGTTATGATGCAAGTTATTTTTTGATACTGTGTAATACATCTCACTATAAGCAGGGCAGGAATTCTGCAAATGAAAAATGCCTTTAGATTACCTCTGGTTGGGAAATGATCCAAAAATTGAGACAAGTCTCTTCTTATTAGTTAAATTGTATTTCTTACTTCAGTGTTGATCAGGTCTCTGATCTGAGATGCTGAAATGCTTCAAAGAGAGATCTGCTCCTGCCTGTTGTGGCTGCTTGGGTCATTTCTAGTACTAAACATGTCAGTTAATCCACTCTCCAGATAAAGGACATGCTTATGATCTCCAGTTTTATAGAAATGTATGTTTGTTTGGATGGTTTTTTATGTACAAGTTATAAATATAGGAAATCAATTGAGGGGAAAGAACTGCATGATTTTTGAAGGCCTGCACACTGATTTGTCTTTCCTTCTGGACTTCTGCGCTATGTAGAAATGACAGGAAAATGTATGTTACTCTCAGGACACTATTGGGGAAGGAGAAAGGGAAAGGAAATTTGCGCTGATCTGTCCTGGCAGAATGCAAGAGCGGTAATGGAGAGTGATGGTGAGCAGCAACTTAAATCTCGTGTTGTGAAATAGCATTTCACAGCATGTATACTCAGCTGTGAGGCACCTGCCCCTGTAGGAATGTCTGTAGGATGTGGCATTTTTGTCTAGTTCAGTAGAAGGTAGGAGAATACATGCATCAATTTCCAAGGAGGCATCATTTTGTTCTCTTGTCAGCTTTACTATTTCTCTCCAGGGAGAGTTATTAAGTTGGTTATGACAGTGTTTTAATTAATGGCAAAAAATAATTCGAAACAAGGAGTAATCATTTGCAAATACATAGCAAGATTTGCCCACAGGTAGCGAAATATGCAGTGTATTGGGTGAGAGGTCTCAGTGTACTAGTAACATACGAATTTCTCACTACACTACAGTGGAGGAAAAGCATTGTCCTCTAAATCTGTTTTCCCTCCTGATCCACCTCTAAGTCAGGTTAAACATTTTCAGGTCGAGTGGTCACATACTGTGATTGGAAGAGCTTCTCGGGAGTGCTGAGTATGTGCAACCTCTCTTACTGTGGAGTTCAAATAATCATTTTAAAAATGATACCCTGTGGCAGGGAGAGGTAGAGGTGCCTCAGCAGAAGCCTCCACTGTCTGATCCCCGTTAAGAAGACCTGATGCTCCTTGATTCTGAGGAAACAGTGAACAAACTATGATGCCAGCAGTAAAATAAATTAAGGAGATCCCCTGAACAGTAGATTGACCTCTTAACAGATAGAACAGACTTGCTGGAAATTTGTAGACAAGCTGGCTGGGGGTGCTTCACTGTGTATTCGTATGCAAGACAATGTAAAAAAGAATCTAGAGGGATATAAAGATGTATCAGGTCCTGGCAACATAAAGAAAATATACGTGCTGGATGTCAGGGATCAAAGCATCAGAGGAAGAATTCAAGTATGTTTCCAGAGAAATAGTCTATGATTAATGCACTAACAGCTCTCATTCTGAAGCAAAGCTGGAAATGCTCATTATCCTTTTTTAATAGATACTATTTTCAGTATTTAATGCATAACTGGGGGTAGTTTTTAAAGAAACTTTTTAACCTTTTTAACAAGTGATGACAATCTCAGTAGATTTACAGAAAACAAATATTGGAAGAATTGATGTTAATTATTGCAGTTTTTATAAACTTCCAAATATACATCTTGCAAGAAATTTTAAGATAGAACAATCTATTAGGCACATCCAAAGGGGTCTATTTATTTCAGAGTTTTTGCAAGCCTTGTTTCCCTTATTTCTCACTGAAATGATAATATGAAAACATACTGTGAAGATTATCTGAGAGGAATTACTCACATTTTTTCAATTGTTCAAAATAGTTTTATATCTCTTTTGTTCCCATTTACAGTACCTCTTGTAGCCAATAAAAGTAGTTTCAAAACTATTTGCCAGAACAGCAAAATTTAAGCAAGCATTGTAGACTTAAAATTAAAAGTAAAAATCTAATTCGGATTATGAGTATCTGCAGAAGAAAGCTTATTGGAAAAGTTCTGTTTATCCAGTGAGAGCACAGAAACAACCACCGTGGCTTAGGAAACTGAGGCCTTGAATACATTCAAGGTTCATATCTAATGACTTGCTCACATCCTGCAGGATGTTCTGGTGTTACTGGTTGTTCTGAAAGTATTTTCAAGCAGTGACTAAATTCTATATGATTGGGATTTTAAAAGACTTTCAAAATCATGTTATTAGTTACCTTTCCAGCTCTGGAAATTGGAAGATCCCTTGTAATGAATTATGCAAAGTAAATATAAAAATTTTCTTGCTGCTTCAGTTGGAGCTGTAACACTCAAGTTTAGAAAAACAGTATCTGCCGTGTTCCACTACATCTGTCTTGGGATCGTGAACTTCTAATCTGAGCTGGCATCTCTGAGACTTTGGAAATATGTCCTTAGTATGTGTAGCATGGGATCTGCAACTTTCACTAGAACAATTTAGTGAAACTAAAAGTAACCTCATATTGATGAGGTTGGAGGAAAGGAAGGAAAAACATTTTTAAACACACTTCAGTTGGCTTCTTGGAAGTGTTAGAAAAAGGTTTCTGTAAAGTATTCAATAGTGAGGAAGAAACGTCTGTAAATCCAGAGGAGGAACAGATTTGTTGCTGGCAGAGGCAGCATCAGGCATTGGCTAAGTCTGCAGTTACCTGGAATACCACAACTGAAGAAGTATATCAATATTAGAAGAGATGTGGTTAATCAGTGATGTCCCTGTTGAGTCTCTGTTATTTGCTTTTAGAGGTACTTGCTGTTACTTCACTATGCAATGGAACCAGAAACAGAAAAATCTAAAAGTGGAAATGCAATAGAGAGGGAACTGGGTAGATGTCTCAGCAAAGTTTGAGGCAAGGTATTAAATTATAATACACTCCTTAAACTACTTCCATATATGGATAACTTCAAATTCAACAGACTGAAGCCCTCATAGTTCTTGAATTACTTTAGTTTCTCTGGGATATATGTCTTTTTAGGTCTTGCCCCCCACAACTGCCAGCTTCTTTGCCCATGGGTTTCCGTGCCAAAACAAAGCCCTCTCCACTGCAGAGCCCTGCTGCTCCCAACCACTGCCTCCACAAGCTGTGCATCCCTTAAGCACTTGCAGGTCATCATCAGCAAGGGCCACTGCCCCCGATACTGCTGGGAAAGAGTATGATTTGCTCAGAACAAACTCTTTCAGGGCTGGATCAAAATAATAAAACACTTATACGGAAGGGCAAAATTACTTATGAGAACTAGTGGGTATTAGTCACAGAAAACAGACAAGCTCAGAGGCACATAAACATTTCTGCATAGTTGCTACTTTCTAGCACCATCTAATTTCCATGTGGAGACTGGGTAGGTGAGGGATACCCAAGGTCAGCCCACAAAGACTATCTTGTTTCTCACAGTCTCAGGCTTCCCAGCTCTTGACAGCCCTTCATTCTTTCTCTTTCCATAAACACACGCACACAAGACCCATGTCTCATTAAACCTTTTGAATGAGGCAAAACCAGACTGTGTGAGCCTTGCCAGAGGGTGAAACTTTAAAAAGGTTGTTATTTATCCTTGTTTCATTATTAGGGACCTAAATTAAGTACCCACTGATGCCTTCCATTCCTACAGGAAGATTTATCTTGTGCCTTACCAGGAATAAAATCACCAACTTACATGAGTATACATAGAACAAGAATAATACTGTTATCTTGGATTATTTTGATGATTATTTATTGTGTCAGTGTGGCTTTATCAGTCAAACAGTCCCTGAAAAGTGTGAATACCTCATATGAAATTGTGAGCAGCCAAGGAGAGTATGCAAAAGAAATCAGGAATGACACAGTCTGATTTCAATAGGAGGAAATAGGTGGGTTTAACTACAGAGTTGCAAACTCACAGATGAAAGCTGGAGCTGTGAGATGCTGCATCAGTAGAGTCCAAGCTGCCTCACACGTTTATCAGCTTCTTCTAGAAATTGCAGTTCTGGCCTGTCAGAGGGGGTCCATAGCCAGGATCATCATCAGAAAGGATCATCAATCAGGACATCATCAGAAAGTTCTGAGAATACTGTTTGCATTTTGATAGAAGCATTTTAGATGAGTTTTCCTATTCTCTCTCTTGGTTTCTTGTTACAGTTGGTCACTACCCAATGGGGCAGAAGCAGCTGTATTTTCATGGCACTTTACATATGTGCCAAGCTTTGAAAACCGTGGGAGGGGCGGGCTATAGAAATGTGAACAGCTCTTGCCAAGAGCAGCAGGAAGAAAGAACTCCATGCACCAGATACAATAATTGGTTGTATCTATACCTTATTCCCCTGCATTTGCTTTATAAAATTTTGAGGTGTTTTAGTAGTAGTTGTAGCACAGTTATCACAGCTCAGCAGACTCATGCTGCAGCCAGAACATTGCACAGCCTCACTGTATCAAGGAGACATTATAGGCAACTGTAGAAAAAACTGAGTGTAGATAATTAGAAAGTGCTATGAAGCAAATCCCAAAATTATGGTATTGCATAGATTGATTACCATTCCCAAACCAGAGCTGGAGTCAGTCTAAAACCAGTATGTCTTGTTATTGTGCAGGTGTGTGCAGGTTCATGACCATAAGTTTTGCTACTGAAATGGACTTTATTTTTCATCTGAACCATGATCCTGTAACAGAATATCTGTTAATAACTTTGAATAATAATTTCACTTGTATGAGCTTCTAGGTAGGAATGGCAGCCAAAGCACAAAGCTCCTTTTTTGTCAAACTTCAGCTGGTCCTCTGGGACACCTGCACAGAAAAGAGCTTCTGTAGCAAACCCAAAGATAATAACACCACCCTGCATCCATTTATTAATTTCTGCAAGTTCAAAAAGTGAAGTGTCTGGGATATGTATCCATATGTATAAAAATCCATATGATTTTTAAAAAGACTACCTAGTTTTAAAGATGAGCTAGCAAGGATCTAGAAGCCTTTTTTTTTTTTTCAAAAATTTTTCCTGTGGGAACCAAGCTGGAATTTGAGAAACAAGGGTCTGTGTGAGAACAGGAGCACAACCACTCACACTTAGTCTTCTTACCATGTCACCCTGATGTGCAAATGGGAGAATATCTGAAGGCATAAACACGCCGTAAACACTGGGACCCCGGCATTTGCATTTCTTCCTAGTAAATGAGAGATTACATTTACGTTTGCAAGAGAAGATGGAAAGTTATTACGTGGAATGCATAAGGAAAGGAAGATATTGAGGTTGGGTGTACTGTAGGTTGACTGAGGGATGATTTAAAGAAGAATATTCACACAAACCCATCCCCTTAAAAAAGTGGGGGTTTGACACCATTTCCTACAGCATACTCCTGGAGAAGCTGGCTGATTATGGCTTGGACAGGAACAGTCTTGCTGGGTAAAAAGCTGCGTGGGTGTCCAGGACCAAATTGTTGTGGTGCGCAGAGATAAATCCAGTTGGCGGCCAGCCACAAGTGTTCCTCAGGGCTCAGTACTGGGGCCAGTTCTGTTTAATGTCTTTGTCAATAATCTAGACTAGGGGATTGAGTGCACCCTCAGTAAATTTGCAGATGACACCATGATGGGTGGGAAAGTTACTCTACCTCAGGCAGGTAGAAAAGCTCTACTGAGGGATCTGAACAGGCTAAATCAATGGGCTGAGGTTCAACAAGACCAAGAGCTGGGTCCTGCACTTGCGTCACAACAACCCCATGCAGCACTACAGGCTTGGCAAAGAATATGAGCTGGCAGTGTGCCCAGGTAGCCAAGAAAGCCATTGTCATCTTGGCTT
Organism: Scolopax mira; assembly: GCA_004320125.1. Taxonomy (NCBI): domain Eukaryota; kingdom Metazoa; phylum Chordata; class Aves; order Charadriiformes; family Scolopacidae; genus Scolopax; species Scolopax mira. The sequence goes on from BJBW01002065.1 coordinate 252,255, forward strand.
GTATCAAAAAATGTGTGGCCAGTAAGGTCTAGGGAAGTGATTGTCCCTCTGTACATGGAACCAGTAAGGACTCACCTCCAATATTGCATTCATTTTTGGGTGCCTTACTACAAGACAGTGGTACACAGAGTGTTCAAAGAAGAACAACAAAGCTGGTGGAAGGTCAAGAGCACAAGTCTTATGAGGAGCAGCTGAGGGAAATGAGGTTTAGCTTGGAGAAGAGGATACTGAGGGGAGACCTTATCGCTTCCTACAACTACCTGAAAGGAGGCTGTAGCAAGGTGGGGGTTGGTATCTTCTTCCAAGAAACAAGTGATAGGACAAGAAAAAAAACCCTCAGGCAGTGCAAGGAAAGGATTAGATTAGACATTAGGAAAAAATTCTTCACCAAGTACGTTATCAAACATTGGAACAGGCTGCCCAGGAAAGTGTCTGAGTCACCATTCCTGAAAGTGTTTAAAAGAAACATAGCTTAGGAACATGGTTTAGTGGTGGACTTGGCAGTGTTAGGTTAACCGTTAGACTCGATGATCTTAAAGGTCTATTCTAAACTAAATGATTCTATGATTCTGTGTTAACAGATAAACCTGCTGCCTTGTGAGAGGAAGGACGAGAGGTTGCTTTGGGCAATAGGCATCTTGTTAAGACCATTGGTCACACCACCTCTCCTAATCCTCTGGGTACTGACTGGCCTTATTCCCATAGGTGACACTTGCCCATGAGATCCATCAGTGATATAGGCTGCAACCAGTCTTCTCCTTGACTGATCAGGATGACAGGACATGCAATGCCCTCTTCTCACTGCCTTGAGATTTGTCTCTGCTAGCAGGGAGTGTTTTCAGAGATGGAAATATTTTTGTCAACATTTTTTGCCTACTTGCTTTGTTGAAATAAAAAGGAGATTTTAATTTTTTTTTTAATGGTGACATATATGAGAAAATTACTAGCTAATAATGCTTCAACTGAGATGTGAGAAGAGGAAAAAGAAATTTACATAATAAAGACCTGATCACAGTCTGGAACCACCTGGTTATGCAGATGTTTGGTGTACCTGATCATGTGCTTTGCTTTCTGTTATCCTCCTCCTACCATTTACTTTTCCCTATGTGGGGACTTTTTAGAGCATTTTGGCACTTTAAGTGAAGCTGCTGATGAGAGGTTCATGGCATGATCCCCAATAACAGGGTTCCTACCGAGCATCCCTTCATGCTTCCTATGGTGCTGCAGGCTTCCCACACCTCTGTGCTCTTGACAGCTTCTATACAGGCCTCTGTTACATGAATAAATAACTTGAATTATAGCAAATTGGAGCTTATGTTATTCTACTTCCTCCTACAAAAGTCACAATGACGTTCATTCTCACAAATAAACATATTACTGGTAATTAATTCTTTGCTTTTTTGCAAATATGGTCTCAAAGAGGTAACTTTAAAATTTAACACTTTAAGACATTTCTGGGACTGACTACGTAAAAGCTTAGGATTGCTAGGTCTTTTGAGTAAACAAATGTCTTTTGCAATCTCCATTAATTTAGAGTATTCATGTTGTTACAATGCATTACCTGTGTATATTTTGTGCAAGAAATACTGGACTTCATGTTGTGGCCATAGAGCAACGGCACTGGACTTGATGCCATAGAGCAGTGTCACAAAGGGCTGCAGGGTCTGCGACTGGGACTCCTGTGAGCCTCTCCAAAGCAGTATCCCCAGAACATCACAGGCTTCAACCTAGATTCAGTGAAGGCTGAGCTGACCTTTCAAAATATTTCATCGGCACAGAAATGTGCATTAGTGTCTGGATATGCAAGAGAAAATAGCCGATGAATGCACTTTCTCTTAGATAATTTAGTCTGAGGAGTCTGTGAAGAAGCTGATTGGAATTTATATGCCTGGTATTACAATGCACTGAAAAGAAAGGTTTTTGTTGAGTAGGCAAGGTAAAGAGGAAATGGATGGGCTGAATTAAATGAGAATGTGATTTTAAATAATGTTAAGATGGTGGTCTGTGTTAATAAAAAGCAGGTGGGAAGACTTCAGCTTGATATTCTAGTGTGAATTTATTTTCCTTCTCAGTTAGTGTCATTACCTCATGTTGTATTTATATAAAATACTTCATTATGATGGAAGGTGAGGACATAGAGAGCAGAAAAAAATAGCACATGGTAATGGCTGTTTTCTCTTGAGGAAATATTTAGAATCTTCCTTAGAAAGGTTACCAACTGTGAGCTCAGTTACACGGGCATAAATCTTCAGTAACACTTTTGAAATCAATGTAATTATAATGGATTTATAGGGGTATAATCTGCCTTTTACAGATTATTTACCTGATAAATGCTAATGACTCCTTCAATGTGAAAGTGGAAGAAACTTGGGATTCTACCCAAGGAACACAAAACGGGACTCTAATATATAAATCTTCCTTAACTTTTGAATTGTTGCCAACAGATAGATTCTTCCAAGGAAATACTAGAGAAAGTCTTCGCTGAATTTTATGTGTTAACAGTGACAATGAAGCAAAACTCCACAGTGTTGCATCTGAGACAAATTTGGTCCATGATAAAGGCAAACGAAATTTGTATCTCATTTTAATATTTCCCCATTTCTTCACAACAGTGATGTGGAGGATTTGAGACACAATTCTGTGTGCCCCATTTGCTTACTTCTGTGCTGCAATGCAGTTTGGCATTCCTCTCACTCTGCTCAGTCTCGAGCCCCCTGCTTATATCTGATGTACAAGAGTTGTCAACTTCCATTTTATCACCATTTTCTGCGGATGTCCAGAAGTCCATTTTTCTCTATTAATAGAAGAGTGGGGAGACTTGTGAGATTTCTACAAAGCTTGCTCCATTTTGCAATGTTTTGTGTACTAGTCTCAGATATTTATGTGTTGTGAAATGAATGGCAGAAGTGCTTAATATTATTTTAGGTCAAAATCTATGTGATTAAACTAAGCTGGAAGGCAGGAAGATTAAGAGTAGTATGTCCATCCTCCGCATTCCTTTCTAGAAGAAAATGCAGAAATTACCCTATGCTGATGAGCCGCAGCAGTAGAAAACACAATTGTATGTTTATTGAATAGTGTCATCATGCACATTGTAGTTTTTTTAATGATTTATTTCTAAAAAATACTTGGGGAAAAAAGGCATCTATGTTAAAGAAAAGGTAGTGTTATAAATGCAGAGGAAATAATACAACTCCAGAGAAAGAAAATGCAAGAAATAGAGTCATTTTATTTCCCTCAGGCTGAACTCATCAGGCCTTTCAAAAATAAAGAAATCCTCTAAGTTTAACTTTGAGCATGAAATAAATCTTGCGTCAGCATTTTGCAGCTTCTTGATGATAAAAAAACCCCAAACAAATAGCTAACTTCTTATCTCAAACACTTCCTTTCCTTCACACTCACAAAAACAAAGCAAGGGAGAGAGAGCATCCAGCTCTCGCTGAAAACATACTCACTCAACGTTGATTTGACAGGCAGGTTTTTTTTTCAAGAGCTCCCTCTGTGTATGATGGCATCCTTATCATGGATAATGACCTGCTGATAGCCTCTGGTACAGGTCTGGACACCCACTGAGTGGAAAAAGGGTGCACTCAGCCACCAGCCCTCAGCTCTCAACCTCCACCGAGCTCTCCCTATGCAGCTGGGGTGCTGAAGTTGCTCCGAGCTATTCCCTCCACAACAGGCTGACTGGGATCAGGCTTTAAATGAACCCTGCAACGTACCCTCTGATGCTCAGAGGGAATTTACTGCTATTTCTGTTAATTTTGAAGACTGAAATGCCAGTTCTATACTTGAAGAAAAAAAAAATAATAAAAGAACCAAGACCCGTTGCCATCCCTGAAGAGGTTAAAAAGATGGTGCAGTAGATGTTCTTTGCATTTGCCATCAGGCTTAATGTTTTCAGGTTTTTCTTCAGTGAGGGTTACAAGTTCCATTTTAAATGTGAAAACATATGTTTGAGAATGATTGGACTTTAGGAGCAACAATGGTAAAAGTGATGTTTTCTAACTAGGAATTAGCTGAAATCTACAAAAAGTATCCCTTAAGGAACTGTCTTCATTGGGCATGGTTTGGGATGTAGAAATTGTCAGGAACTAAACTGTTGCTAAACTGTTTTTCCATCTCAGCAAATACTCCTACGTAGATGCAGAGAAGGCTATCATAAAATATTCTTCTGATATTCAGTAGCACACTCGTATTTGATGTTTGGCAGTCAAACCAATGTGGCTGTGTCCATAACAGCACAGAAATTGTCTACGTGGTGAGTGTTTAGGGATCGCTGATAAAGAGGGAGTTTGGAGATCTGTTTGCCACTGTTCTGAGTGTGAACCATCAGCCCAGTGCAGCAGCAAAAGCCTCTCTGCAACACAGCACGCTCCAGCTTGCCTTTGCAAGAGACCAGTAAACCACAACTACCTACACTGGTGCTAAATGGGGATCAGTCTCACTCCCCCAGTCTTTCATTTTACAGGCAGCACTGTGTTTCTCTGACACTTTTCCATTTGCCTTGAAAATCTGAAAGTACTGGGAGTTTCGTGGTGACAAACCTAAATCTGTATTTCACTGCAAATTACTTTCAGTGCTATCAACTGCATGGTGGTCTGTTGTCAGATGTTGCTGTGGTTGGTACACCAGGTTTACTTAAAATGAATATGGTTTTCTGTTCGGATGCAATAACTTCTAGGAAGGCCATGCCAGGGAAATAATAGTAACAACAGAGAAAGCAACAACAACAATAATAATGATAATTATAATAATACGTATTAATTATTATCTATATAAAAAAATAAAAATTACAAGAAGATTAACACATACTTCTTTTTCTTTTGCCATCTTCATGGATTCTTTTGTCCTTGAAGTTGTCCATTGCTGTTGGCATAAGCAAAGTTTTTAAAGAATATTGAATTACTTTAATGTGTCTTTGATTTCTCAACAGCCCTTGGTCTTTCTCATAGAATTCTCATCCCTAAATGGCCTTAATGTCCCTCTTTTTAATACATGTAGGATTCTCTAATCAAGCTTCTTTAAAAATTCATCTATACTATTCAGGTCTCACCTCCAAAGTACAATAAGGGGCTACAATATGGCACTGGCAGCTTTGTGCCAAAGCCTGAATTACCATTCCTGTTATTTCAAACTTGATAGTGATTTTGGCAATCAGAGTCCACAGTTTGCATGCAAGTGGAGAGGGTTGTCTTTATTTTTTGGGACAGCTCAGCACATACATGATCAATGTCTGGAAGGTTTGTAAAATGATCGGGAGTTTGCCTGCAACCATCAAATCTCACCCAGGCTTACTCAATTTGTAAAACATACATTTGTAGCTGAAAAAACAATCTCTGTATTCTCCAGGAGGTATTTATCAGGCCTATCTTGGCAATAGCAGTACGTGGTTTATGGTCAGTTTCAGCTAACAGTGGTGTCCCATAAATTAAGGAAATTTTTTTACAGCCATGGCTTAAGGCCAAAGCCTCCTTCATTCTTTCGGCATATTTACATTCAGTTTTTGTTAGTGGCCATGATGCATTAGCCACTTGTCTCCAACTTCAACTGTGTTATTGAAGGAGTATTGTGCCAATAGTCTCCTGGGATGCATCCACGAACAAGTTACTTTTGTGCTTATTGTCATAGTATTTCAGGACTGGGGCCTCTTTAATTAAACCCTTCAGTTTCTCAAGCACTCTCTTAAGGTTTCTATCTGTTCTTTGAATGTTTTTGAGCAGTCATGCTCTAAGGCTGCTGGTTCAGACAACTACATTAGTCATAAATTTCTCTATGTAAAGCACAGTTCCAAGAAATCATCACACCCTTTCTTTTGTCAAGCAATTATGCACTAATGGCCATAGCATTATTATGATCTTTTCTAGGTTCCCTTCACTCCCATCTGCGCCCTTTGCATGACACCTTCTTATCATCTGCATTTATTTAGCTTTAGCCTCACAGGACCAAATCTCTTCAAAACTGCCCAGTGACTGTGATCAGGGTCTTCTTGTGTGTTACCAAAAGCTAAGCCTGGGTGGTCCCTTGGGAGCTTTGTTTTGAATTGTTACTTACTGTTCCTGGTCACCATCTGGTCACCATTCTCTTTTCAGGGATGCATCCCTGAAAGCTAGGGAAATATAGCCCTAAAATCTAACCCTGCATCTAGGGATGCATACCTAGACTTGCAAGATTGGCTCTGTGACCTCAAACTCTTTTGTGCTTTTTGACCTCAAGCAATTTCTGTGCTTCTGTTTAAAAACAATGTGTTCCTCTATTTCATTTCAGTACTACTGATATTTCTGGACCACAGCTACATAGTTGCCTTTTTCTGCCTGAAACCTACAATACTGAAAACTTAATATGCCCTGGACACCACTGTTATCACCAACAAAGATACTGGCCCATGCCTTCCTCTCGGCTGACATTGTCATTTGCAAATGCATGCACCAAGATGGAGAGTTCCATGCTCTCCTGTGTGCTTCCCAGGACCTGTTGGTTACCACAGCTGATTTGTGAAGATTTGTCAAGCTTCTGAACAAGTGACTGAACAAGTAGAATGAAGAGCCCATGGCTTGAAATAGCCTTCTGTGGGTCTACATCTTGAACTCTTGTGGGTCTTTTACCAGCTCCATCTCCTTCCCAGGGTTTCCTTATCTTGTTCAGCCTCTGGATCTCTGCTTTATTCATTGTTCATATGGAGCCTGGCAGAGGGTTGTTTCATTCAGAATGAGATTTCAATACCCTGTCACTGGCCTCTGCATAAGAATAATCTGTTTCAGCAGTTCTTCTAAGATGGTTTCAAGGATAGGTGTGCTAGAGAAGTTTAGCTACATGGTGTCACTACGTAGCTACTTTATACTAGCAAAAACCCATTTTAGGACTCTCATAATGTTCCCAGTAGTGGTTGACTTGTTGATAGTAGTGGTTTCATGAAATTCAAATGGGCATGCATTTACTCTCATGAAAACCTGATTGTGTCTGTTTTTCTTTTCTGACCATGGTAGTTCTGGACTGAACCACACTCCCAATATAGCGAAATACAAACAAAATATGAAAAGCTGTTTACTTTTAGCTGAAAAAGTGCTTTTGACACTGGAAAAATGCTTATTCTATGAGACCAGAACATTGTAGGTCTGGGAGGGTTTTTTGGCTAATGGCAAAGGAGTCTAGCTCTGTATTAATAATAAACCTTTTTAGGCAAAATCGTAGAACTTCTATCAGTTTTAACCTCAGAAGCTAAACTATAAACTAAACTAAGCTCTGTAATTACTGATAGAAAACGTTCTGCAAAGAACTTCCATTCGGTATCTTAAAATCAGGGATGCAGTCCAAGACATCTCAAGGTATAGTCTTTGGGGGTTTAAATTTGTTATAGTCTGTCATCTGTGCTTGGCGTATTGTTCAGGCATGGTGTGAAGGCCAGCAACAATGAAATGACTGGGTTTCCTGAGCCTGATTGTTTTAGCATACTTGTCTGTAAGCTCACCTTTTTTTTTGGTCACTGATTACCAAATTATTTGTGGTTTTTTCAGATAGAAAAGTCAATTGTATGCAAGTATCATATATGTTACTTGGCCCTTTTCTACATTATTAATCCCCTAGACTCTTTAAATTAACTTTGAAGGTAGAGAAACTCTGCAGAAAATTTCCTTACTGTGCTGCCTTAGTCATCAACTGACAACTTTGGAAGGTTTGTTACTTTACCCTCCTCTTTTTCTATTTCAAGGCAAAATCATCTGTGCCTTAACTTGGGAAAAGCTCTCAGTGGTTTCACAGTATACTTTCCAGCACGAAATCATCATGATTTGGCTTATTTTGCACAACAATTGTTTTTTCTCATATATAACTTGAGAAAGAAGATATAAAAAAACCCCAGTTCTCTATATGTCTTGGAAAGTGTAGGCTATGCTATGGATCAGAATGAGTGAATTTTCCAGTACATATGCAATGTCATGAAGTTTCCAGCCCGTGAATCAGATTTGGCACTGTGGCAAAGATGCTGGGGGAGCACATTGTCACCTATCTTGCCTTCCCAATGATGTCAAAATGTGCTATGGCAAAGGTTCTACCATGGCAAAAGTCTACCACAGCAATGGTCTACCACAGCAGTAGCACCTTCCATCCACCTATTTGCTCAGCTCCAGGGCAGCAAGAGAAAAGGTTGCCAAAGGAGTGACTGAGTGGGTTTGCTGAGCTGTGAGGAGGTGCCACCATCTCCCCTTTCTTCCCGTGCAGCTGCATGTTGCCATCTCCATGACAAGCCAGTAGGACCTGGGCACACACCCTTTGATCCTCTCAGCCATGAGTCAAATACAATTACTTTACTTTCCAGTGAAATACCTATTTCACTGGAATGAAATAGGTATGGCCAACAGGACACCAGGAGAATTTTACTGATCTTCCTGGTACACCACACAAATGCCTTGATGTTGGTATCCAATCTCTAGCATCAGCAAGGCTGAACCTCCAGCTAAGAGTTTTGAGGGAGTTGTTTGTGAAACACTGAACAACTAGAGTTCATTAACTGTAATTCTGAAAACAAACAAACAAAAATCAGCAAAAAAAATCAGCTTTGTTGTGTCTATGTGCCTTCAACTGCTCACTCTAAACACTTGTTGCAGAAAAAAGTTTACTCCAAGTAAATATAGGAAATTCCTCTTTGGTATTTCAATATACACCAAGCAAACCCACTACTATTGTAGGCTGAGGTATTCAGATCAGTGATCTAATAACATCTCTTCATTAAAGAATAACTAAATATGCTGGGTTTTGTTTGGAACTAGATGAATGAAGCAACAGCAGAGTTACACTGAAAGCCCAAGCAGTTATCCCTGCTCAAAACAAAGGAATCTAAAAATTCCTCAAAACAAAGGAATATGTGGGCATTGCAGCTTTACAAGGCATTCTGGTGAAAGGCATGATCAGAGAATCTGCTTATCAGCATTAGAGTATCAGAAAAAAACAGCTGGAATAAGCCTGGGATGCTTCCAATCAGCCTGTTATGTTGTTGGACCAAAACCAAATTTAAGCGGAAGAAGACTTTTTTGCATACTGGAAACCCAGGTTGCAGTCAGACACCAACAGGGTCGAGAGAGTGATGACCTCTCATAGACCTTTGGTCTATGATGTTGACCACAACCGTCCCCAGCTGCTCTGACTCCTGAAGATGACCAAAAATCTGCCTGGGAAGAGTAGGAATGGGAAGGTAAGATGAGTGGCATTCTGCTGTACATAGGAATTTAATTACATTGAAATGCATTTTAGGGTCAATGTTTGATAGTTTATGTCTACCCTACTACTTTTTAGCTGGATGGTTTCAACTTTTCCAGCCCAAATACTGTTTTGAACTGTTATAAGTAGCCTGGAAGTTAATGGAACTACAGAAACATGATAAAAAAAAAAGATCAGGCACTTTTAAGCAACATACTTTATGCTAGGGACCTTACCATGAACTCATATGGTGAAATACGTGCATGTTGGTCGGCTCAGAAGTTGAAATATCTTTTTGTAAACCACCCCTATTGTACATCAGGGCTTTATTATGTACCAATGTGTATTTAATATTTTGTCTAAGGAATGGTTTGCATTAGTGTTCCTCTGTGCACATCCAATTTAGATTTAATAAGATAGTGCTTGTCCGTTAATAAAATAACAATAATTAAAAACATATTTCTTGCCATTCAAATTCTATGCAATCAATATATTTTCTTTGCCTCTTATAGTATGTTTTTAATGATCAGCTGGAATTATTTTTATGCAAGAAAACTGTTTTTAATAAATGAAAATTAATGATATATTTGTAAACTTTAATTTTATAAGAGAAAAGGGACTAAACAGACTCCACATAGTTTGAGTGTAAGCAACAAGCTATAATCAGATTGACATTTCAAACACTACAATATGAAGAGTAGTTTATTGACAGACTTAAAGAAGGTCCTTTTAAAATATCTCTATTTTCCCCTATTTCAGCATGTGAGATTAATTATTTCTCTTTCATGTAGTCCAGTTAAAGTTCTAAAAGAGAGGGGTCTCTCCTCATTTCAAAGGCCCTTTTATTCCCAGCCCACAGAAAAAATAGGCTGAAACTGTTGGCTCTATTCTTCCAGCCCCACTCTGTCTGTGTGTCAGGAACCCACAAAGCCCAATGAGGGATATTTCCCTCTTTGGTGTTCCATACCACATCCCAGCTGGAGGCTGGGAATGGTCTGTGGGTCACCTTCTCAACCTGCAACCATTCTTCATGGGGTGTAACATCCCATGAGAGGTTTCAGGCCAGGTCAGAAATGGAGCAGGGGAGTATGGAGGCAGAGGTATAGATATGATGTACTTCCTGTTCCTTCTGCTTGAGAGTTCCAGGAGGAAAGCTGATGGCACAGACTTATTGAATCACTCAGCACGAACATCCAGGGCTGTCCTGAAGAACCTGAAGACATGTTGGTAGAGAGACTTGTTGCAAGCTCAAGGCATGAAGGATGTGGCTAAGACACATAACTTTTGCAGGTAATTCCAACTGTATCCAGCTATGGGTCTGCCCTGAAATGTCTGGGATCTAATCACCAGCCCACTTTGTCAAGGGTCAGGGAGCCAAAAATCATGGACAGAAATAGTCTATGGCCTCTTTCCTCCCTGCACAATAAAGCCCTTTCTCTCTTCCCGTAACTGAAGATCGAGACATTGTCTTGCAGATATTTTGAAATTAATAAGAAATGATGACTATGTCAAGCAAAATACTTGCAAGGAGGTTTTGTTATGGGGGGGATCAAAGGACAGATGAAAGAGGCTTTTATTTATAAACCACTTTTATTCTTTAACCCACTGGGGGCTGTTGTAATATAAAAGACAACCCTTTCTTTGACCTTTCTGTGCCGCTTTATAAAAAAATAAGCATGAGACAAGTTTATAAAAGCATTACTTGAATTGTGGAAATAAAAAACTCATTGTATTCAGCACCATAAAGCTACAAACACGATTAGCATCATGTGCAAAATGTAAAAATAACTTGATGATTAGTTTATCTTAAAGCTATTAAGAGGTTTACTATATTGTAATCTGCTCATAGAAAGAGTATAAAACATGTTAAAAATTTTATCTCTTTTATTCAAGCTTCATTTTAATGTAAGCTTTTTCTGACTCTCAAAAATACCCATATTTGTACTTGAGAGATGACCCCATCTCTCTCATAAGATGTGCCTTTTTTATTGTTGCTCAAAACCATATGCTTTGCATTTTCATTAATACCTACAGTAGCATCACCACTGTAATTAAAATATAATTCAAAAAATATTTGCAGTCTGTTACAATTTCTTTCAATATACATTGCTCAATATACATGTTGCTAAATCCTGCTCTGAATCGAAATCACCTTTCTTTTACTGTGTGTCTGATATGCAGATTTAAGTTAAACATCTCCTTCTAGTCACTGGTAGCTACATTCACAGAGACTGACAGTTTAATTGTCTGTGCCCAAAGTTTTGATCATTCAACCTCCTGTTCAGCTGCTGCCTAGCTTGAGAAGAAGCCAAATTGCCTTTGCTTTTTTATTCCTCCCAGGAAAATCCCCAGGGTACTTACTTGTTTGTCAAACAGTGGGCATACCTGCAACCAGTCAGTCCTGCAGGGTAGCTCACAAGGTGTCCCACTTTGCCTTGCCTGCCAGACAACTTTCCTGTCTTGGTCAGTGTCTTTGAAACTTGCCTACTAAACTGGTTCTTGCACATAATAACCAGGCCATGGTGCTCAAGTAGTGAACAGAAAACTGCTGAGAGCAAGAGTGAGAAACAGAGATCCATAGACCTCCTTCACATACCCAGTGCAGAATTTCAACCAAGTTCCCCAGAGCAAGAGAACTAAGCCAGCAGGAAACCAGCAGCAGGGGTGGGACTTCAGGCAAGAATTTCCTTGTGTTTGTTTGCTGAAAGGAACCAGACTGGTCTGGGCTCCAGCCACAGCTCCCAGCTGTGAATCCAAATGGAAAGTGTCAGGTACCAATTGCTTTTGAGGCATTAGTGTCAGACTCTGTTCCTCACTTTGCCATTTGCTGCTTAGCTTAGGAGCTCCCTGACCTCCGGGGCTGCCCCCTTATGCATTCCTTTATATTGGGGTCAGGCTTCTAATTGAAGGCTGAGAAGTCTGCAAACAACAAGTGGCTTGGGAATAAACACCAATCTGCAGAAGCCAGGCTCCTTCTCTAGGCATAATGCTACATCTCGCTTGGCCCACTGTAATAATTGCTGTTTTGTTAACTTCTCCTCACCTGCCTGAAGTCCTCAGTCATGATGATGAGACAGGCTATATTCTGTTTCAAGTCACAAGCCTGTGTCTTGGCAGTTAAATCTCCACTCCTGACTGATTGAAGTTAAGATGTTCAGGCCTGGAGGAACAATTGATAAGATCAGGCCTTGTGCTTCAGTCTTGTAAACAGCTTTTATGTAAATAATGTCTTGAGTTCAGTGGGGTGTCTTGCCTGTATCAAATAAGACAGGCAAGGCTTATTTTGCACACGTCTTGTAACTTGGAGAATAATGGTCAGCTGCTGCATTTAAGGATCTCTGGGCACCTTTGCCATTTTGGAGATGGGAAGTGGAAATGCCAAACTGCTCCAGAGTGGACAATTGTCTTCCTGTGTTTCTTGTGGACTGATTCCATAACATACTCATGCAAACTTGCTCTCCTGAGATTTCTAGTCAAATTTGCAAATTTGTACATTCTGACAAAGTCTGAAGAATTTTGCACTTTGCCTGTTTTTCTGAGCTGGAAAAAACCTTTCGAGAACAGTGTGTCTTCAGGCTATAAGGCAGGGTCAACACCACACTTTGTTATGAAATGAAATGAAACGAAATGAAATCTCACTGAAATGAAATGAAATTGCATTGTCTTGAGATCTGTTTGTTACCAATGACAAACATGGCTGACCATTTTTCTGCTGACAGGTCCATTTATTGAAGGTCTGCATTAGTGAAGGATTACATGACAGACATAGCTTACTTGGTATTTCTGGGCTTAACTCTGACCAGAAGAGGTTTTTTAAGAAACAGGGTTAAATTAAAGAAAGAAAGAATAAACTCGGTCACAACAGGATTCTGGAATCACCTTCTTTCAGAGACATATGTTTCTTCTTAAGCTTGAACTCTCCTTAATACCAGTGCTTCAGATCTGAAGAAGATTTGTGCTGATATCAACAGGAAACTCTGTTATCATGCCAATGAATGTATCATGACTGAAATTTAACCTGACGTCTGCTCAGCTTTTTGCATTAGGTTGCATGTACTCAGAATGAAAGTCTTTCTGCTTCAAGATAAAGTTCAGACAAAATTTCCATTGAAATCAATATCATTTACCTGAATAAGAACTATAGAACTAGGCCAGCATAACACAGAGATTTTAGATATAATTTAATATAACTGAAACAGAGGAATACAGTCAAAGTCAAATAAGACTAAAAAAATATGTCAGTGTTCTGTGTTCATTTCCAGTTTACATTTCCTAACAGTCAAAGCGAACTAGTTCTGCCACTCCTCTAGCACTCTGAGTCTTACTCAGCTTCCAGTGACAAAAATGCTATCTACCAGCATTCACAAGGACAGGCTTTGCACTGGAAAACTCAGGTTGCTTACAGGACTGAACCAGAATTAGTTCTTGCAGATCAAACATACTATTTTTCCATGAATAACATGTTGGTGCCTTTATTCTAGTTTGAATACACATTTCGTGCTTTCTTACAATAAATAATTTTGCTCATCATATGTTGAAAAAGAAGAAGGTATAGATTTTTTTTTACAGTGAATAGCTCAAGTATGAGTTAAGGAGTTGCATTGCATAGTAGGGGAAAAATCTTCCACTCGCTTTCCATTCCAATGAGAATGAGCTGTCCTGTAAAAAGGCTGGTGGCTCAAAATCTGTGTTGGTGGGTTTTTATCTCAGCTATATCTACTGGTTTGATAGAAATGTTGGAGAATCTCCAACACCTCTTCCCACAATCTACATATAGCAGGCACTGAATAGGTCTCACAGTGCTTTGCAAGGGAGGGTAGAGTGGATCTACCAAGTGGGGTCCAGAGAAGGGCCACCAAGATGCTCAAAGGACTGGGAAGCCTGCCATATGAGGGAAGGCTGAGAGGACTGGCTTTGTTCAGCCTTGAGAAAAAGAAGGCTTAGGGGAGACCTTTTCATCATGTTCCAGTACTTAAAGGGTGGCTAAGAAGATGGAAACTCCCTTTTTACAAAGAATCAGAGGGAGAAGATGACTTTGAGTAATGGGTACAGGTTACTCCTGGGGAGATTCCTATTAGACACAAGAGGAAAATTATTCATCATGAGAACAATCAGCCCTTGGAATAATCTTCCCAGGGAAGTGGTGGATTCCCTAACATGGGACACTATTAAGATTCAACTGGACAGGGTGGTGAGCCAGCGCTTTTGCCAAGGAAGGTTGGACCAGATGATCCTTGAGGTCCCTTCCAAAATGGTATTCTATGATTTTATGATTCTATAAAGTCAGTGAGAGGAAAAGACAGGTCTCCTGAGAGTAGAGTCCTTCCAGCTGTAGCTTTCCCCACCTTACTTCAGTACTGCTTTCAACAACTTTAGGTGGTAGTCTCCTTACTAACTTTGATAAGAACCAGACCCTTCTCAGAGAAATCCAGTGACAGGGGAAGAGCAACAGGCACTAAATGAAATACAGAAAATTGTGTTTCAGTGTAAGAAAAAACCCACCTTTTTTTAACTGTAAGAGTAGTCAAACACTGGAACAAGGTCCAGAGAGATGGTGGAGACTGTCCTTTAGACACAGCCAAAATCCAACTGGACACAGCCATGAGCAACCTCCTCTAATTTACCCTTCTTGGAACCAGGGGATTGGATGAGATGATCTCCAGAGGTCTTTGCCAACCTCAACAACTCTGTGGTTCATAATCTGTCCTAGGCACATCCTTAACTGAACAAATACTTTTTATTAAAGTTTGTGCAGCAGAAGCAACTTGGTTTTAGCTCTGCTTCCAAGGAAACTGCATGTTTGGGAGTGAGATATTTCATACAACCACTAAGTCCATATCTGATGTCAGGATAATTAGAACCTAGCATTGACTCTTTAGCAATTATTAGGAGTATTTTGTTGACTTTGCTTACATGAAAACAAACATGAATGGATGAATGTCTGTAGGAACATGCACTGTCCCGTCAGTTGGGCTACCTCCTGGCTTCCTGGCACAAATAACTAGGTTTCTCAATAGTTTCCAAACAAATTTTCTTCCTGTTTAGATACAAGGCCTACATCCACCACACAGCTGAAGATAGCATTAATTTTTGATGATGGACACAAATAGTTCTTGCCACCTTGAGAGGGAACCAAATAGAAATCATCAAAGTGCTGGGGGCCCTACTTGATTTTCCTGTGTTACGGAAGCTGGGAGAGAAGGAGAGGAGAACCGGCCCTCACCATATAGTCTAAGGGCCCTGACTCAGTATGTGGCCACTCCTACATACTGTCTCTGCTACAGATACACCAGCAACTGCAGATGGGTTAGTTCACATCCAGCTGAATCCTCAGCTAAATCCAGCAAAGATGGTGAGTCAGAACCTCTGCTTTCATAAGACAACTTGGCTGACCTTGAACTAAGAACTAATCTTAACCATTACTTTTCAAATGGAATCTAAACTGAGAACTACTAAACTACTTCACTGCAAACCCCAGTCTGATTTGTGTTTTGGTACCCTTGCAGAGTATCCATCTTGTCTTGAAAACTTCAGGCTAGATCTGCACCAGTGCAAAGCCAAGCTGAGTGGAGAGGTTCCCAGCCCTGAGGACCATCCAAGCTCAGCAGCAGGGGAAGAAAGAGAGGCAGGAGAAACCAGGCTGCTGAGCCTTAGTCCAGTGTCATGTCTATGTGCTGCAACACCTGAGAGGGCATTCTGACCTGGCACTGAGACACGTAAATGAGGTGGTATGCATCCAAAGTCTCCTAGGAACATGTAATAGGCTCTGCACCAAACAAGGCAAGCCTGTCCTCAGAGCAGTACTTCAGTGTTAATCACCCTCACTGTCAAAAATGTTTATTTTTCATCTTTTGCAACCATGACAAGCTTCCCACCCTGAAATCTTGTTCTGCCTTCTTCTGCTTCACTAAAGAATCCTCTGCTATCAGCAGACTTTTCCCTTTTGATTTGCTTTCAGATAAAGCAGACAGATCGAGTGTATCGAGCTTCCTACCACAAGGCAGGTTTTAGGATCATTAATTCACTGAGTCATGTAGCTCTTTTGAATTATTCTCCATTATTCAACATCAGTTTCAAGTGGGAACACCGGATTTGGACATACAACTGCATTTGTTCATGTCAAGTCACAACAACAACCAGGTTAGCTTGAGTGGTTTAGAGATAAAATATCTGCTTTTCCCCTCTGTTCATATTCAGCCTAATCAGACTAATGATCCTGGCTGAAAGAACAAGACTGTTACTACTATTTAATTCATTTACTTTTATTTAGCAAATAACTTGTCCAACTTCTAGACACCTCTATAACTAAGACTTGAGAAAAGATAAATGTCCTGGCTTCATTTGTTCTGGGTGAAAAAAACCTTCATTCTCCATTGAGAAAAAAATTTAAATGAATGTTTTAGTTTGCTCTGCAAATCCGGAAATCTTAATTAGAGAAGTGAGGTCAGGAACATGGGACCTTCTGTGGCGACTTTCTCTTTTACTGCTGCTTGAAAAATTCTCTTTTCAAGTGGAAGGAATTACTACCTTCAGAGCTTTCTTTCACCCCAAACACCACAGCATTGCAAAGGAGAAAGTGCATGATCCATTATGACCAGTGGAAGTGATTGAACTGTTGAGTGGCAGAGAATCACCTGAATTTCCCTGTTACTGGAGGAAGACCAATTAATGCAGTTATTTGAGTGACTGAGAACTGTAAAGAAACTTACATGGAGATATTTTACTTCAGTTTCCTGTGGCACTTCAGTCTCACACAGACATATCACTCCTGGGGACAGGGAACAGGTCAGCTCTGTTGCTTAGGGTCTAAGAAGCCACTATTCTACCCTGTAGGTGGTTTCTATTCACTCCTTGACAAAAAAATTAATACATAAAAAAACTTTCTGTGGGTTTGTTTTTCTTTTTTTTTATTTCTTTTTTTTTTTTTTCCCCACTGTGGCAGTGCAGCAAATCTGTTTTCCCCTATTTTCCACTGTTAGGGCTTTTAAAAGAAGTGGGTGGTACAGGAATTTTGAATAGGGAGCACTTTTTTTTGTGTGTGTTACCTATTACAATGTCCCTAGCCATCAACAGTGATGTGTACCTCCATTCATCAGGTACATCTTGCAGAAGTCAGCTGCAGAGTGGGGAAACCAGTTTTGTCTCTTTGCAGGGCTGTACACCTGCTTCTGCTCAGTGTATTAGTTACATTTCTCCTCCTGTATGTCTTCCCTACATCATCCCCCTTCTTAAAGCTGTTTCACTGCCTCTGAGAGGTTAAACATACCAAAATCTGTACAATCACCTAATCTGTCACGCTGTCAATCTAAATCGCTGCCTCCGCTGTATCTTCTCAGGCTTTGTCTGGGGTCTCTCTAGCAACTGGAGGCTAGAGATGATCATGAAGACCCAGAGAGAAACTTTTTCCCCCTTTCATCTTCTTCAGAAAATTAATCTATTCTGAACCAAAAGTCGTGTGTGTATAATTATAAATATATATGCATATATCTACCTATATATAATGACATTTCAAGCTTCTTGCATTTATTTGCAAAAAGAAAAGAGCCAAAGGCAGAGTAGTTCTTACAGATTTAATTAATAAAAAGTATGCCTGACAGAAGTTCAGAAAAACATCTGTTATTTCATTTTGAGAAATGCCAAGTCTGCAGTATGAATGGCATCCTGGCCTGCTTCCAGACTGGATAATTGCATTCTTCCTACCTGTGAATGTTCCTGCTTTCTCAATTGGATGCAACATTTCTTCCACCCTCCTTTGCCAAATTATTCTGTGCTACTGCTGCATATCCTTAAATGGCTGCCATGTTTCAATCTGGAGACATCTCCCTATCTGCTCACAAGCAGTATGTGAAGCTTTGGCAGCTCAAGGGAGGATTCAGCCCTCTGGAATCCCTGCATTGTTGAATCTCTGCCTTGGGGGTCTGAGGTTGAAAAATTTAGAAAACGTGATGATATGTCCAGCTAAAGTCAGCCATTCATCTCAGCTGAAACTTTTGTTTCAGAGATATTTAGAAACAACGACCATGCTAATATGCAGAAACAAGTATTGACATAAGGGTAGTACCAGGCGTGTCCATCTGTGCTGCAACCTCGGCAGGGCTGTATGGGGCCTCACGGGCTTTGTACATGGGCAGAACATACTGTGCACCTGCACCAGGCCACGGGCAACCTTATCTACTGCAGAGTTTTCCATTAGGAGCCTTCCAGCAGGCATGGGCTGAAACACAGACAATCGCAAGACGGGGTTTTCCAGGTTCACACAGGTTGAAAGTTGACATGCGGGCATAAGTGGGTTTTGTTGCAATTGTTGAAAAGGTTGAGACTTGAAAAGCACATGAGCAAATAAAAGCATAAAAGGTCTCTAAACTTCCTCATACCTCACTACTGTTTAGGTTCCCGGCTCCCAGTGGGCAGGTTCTGGAGCCTCTTAGCACTTGGTACTCTGCATAATGGCCCACAAGCATTATGCATCCAAAATCATCTTTCCTGGAAATGGTTTTGAGACACAAAGTGTTGGAAACAAAAAAAAACATTTTGCAAGAAAGTGTGTATATTCCTCAGCCTCTGCCTTTGATAGTGACTTTGAGTACAGTAAATGGTTTCGAAAATGGATGTAGTAGCATTTTCTGGCTGAAAGTTTCAATTTTATGGAAATTCTTGGGGGGAAATATTCACTGTTGGTTTAAATTTGAATATAGGAAGGAACATTTCCCACAAAAATTATTTTTAAAATCTCTCAAAGGTGTCTTTTCAAAAGGAGACTTAACGTGGAATTCCCTAGGCCCAAAAACCCAAGCTCAGCCATGATTTGCAATGGCTCCCGTCAAAAACATGGAAGTTTTTAGGAGTCCTACTGATGTCAGCCTTCAATAGCTCCAGCAGAAAGGTTATTTCAGAGCTGCAGACTCTGGAAACCCTGCAATGTCCTTTGCCTGCTGCACAGAGGTTCATTGGTGTCTTTAAAGCAGTGGCTGCATGGTAGCACAGACCTCCATGGGACAGCTAATAACCCAGGTGCTGCCATGGGCAGGCTGCTTCCGCTGTCAGAGCTGTTGCCTGTCCAGCGAGCTTGGGTATCATTGCATTTTACATGGCCATGATGGTGGAGCTGCTTTGCAGCACACATCCTGCACAGGCATAAGCTTCACAAGGTGAAACCTGAAATCTGCTTGGGGCTTGTCGGAAATCTATTGGAGCTGCCTGCCCCTCACAAAAACCTACTTGGTTAAAAGTTCTGACCAGTTTTCTTTAACTTTCCCTTTTCACAGGGCTGAAAGACAGCATTGCCAGAGCAAGGTCAATCAGCTCCTCCTAAAGCTATATATAACTCCATTGAAGTCTCTGGATTTGCCTTTCCTCTTCCACCAGTACCATCAGAACAAAGGTGAGCTCTTTCAAAGTCTTTTCAGTCCAGGAAGTAGACAAAGGACAGCTGCATTCTTACAGCTTACAAAAATGCATGAATTGGAAATACCAGTGTCTGACACGAGACTTTTAATCACAAAACTTGTTTTCCCTGTGAATCAAGGATATTTTTGAAATGTGACTGGGTTTATTACAAAGTTTTATTCCATTTCAAAGAAAAAACAGTTGATCAAAGAAAAAACATATCTTGTGATATGTTTCTATTCCATTGCTATTCTCTATAGCACACAAAATAATAATTAAAAAGCTAATCTAGTGGTCTCTCCTCCTTTTAATTGGCTATTAGAATGGAGTAAAATGTGATAGGGATTATCTATGTAGGTTTCTTTTAGATTCCCAGCTTCAAATCCAGAAATGTGAGTGACAACAAAGTGGCTTATAATCAGTTCACTAAGGAAGGTTTATTAATAGACAAACTGTGGGAAAGGTAAACTTCACAAAAGTTAAGTACCTGAGAAAGGAGGGCAGCTAGCAAACAGAAAAAAAAAAAAACAATTTCACAGTGAGGTGACAAGTCAGTCATTTAAATGACATGAAATTGATTTTTTCTTTTCCCACTGGAATTGTGTGTTATTTTTTTACAAGTACATAAGGACCTGAAATTGTATTTTGTTCTGGTTTTAACTTTTTTCTTTTTTTTTTTTTTTCCACCTGGACAGTTTTTATTCCATAGTTTTCTACCTGAGTCATGACATGAGTGACCTAAATATTAACAATGATGCTTTTTCTTCAGAGCTGTGTACACATGTAACTATACATAGTGCTTTTCAGAAATGAAGGATATCATGTCCGAAGCACTTGACTGAATTGTCTTTATATAGATAGGCATGCACAGGCATGAAATCTTCTGCCTCTTCTCAGACTGAGAAGATCCATGTAGCTGTGTTGGTGTTGTGTCATCAGAGCTTTATCATGGTTGATACCCGGGCAGGCTGCTGGTACCTATTTTGGCATCTCTGTTCAGCACTGCAGTGGACATCATGAATAGGTTCTGAATTCCCAAGACCTGTCAAAAAGTGAGATTTAGGTTCATAGCCAGCTAAATCTTGAAGACATTTTTCCTTTCAAATGTGTCTCCAGATCTTTCTTTGAATCCTGTCTTTATAGTGTGCCCCCACTGACTTTCCACCTCTATAGTGTTTACACGGAAGAAGAAAGCATGGCGTTCTAATTCATAAATTTTGCAGACAAACTCTTTTCAGGCTATCTTCATTCATCATAAATAAGAAAGAGGATAAAAATTGCCATCTGCCCCATGAAACTGTGTTCTGGGCAAGATAGGTGCTTTGGATACAGAGGAAGGGCAGATGTAAGGAGACATTAGTACTTCTTTTCTTTTTGCTTTTGATATTGTGTTTACCAACACACACTTCCTCCTTAAAATCTTTTGTAATTTGAGTCAGGAGGAAGGAGAGTCAATATGAATGTGCTTGAAATAAAAGCTTCTCATTGAATACCTGAAGTAAGTGCAAAAGTACACAAAGTTTGTTTAGCTTGCAGCAGCGAGGGAACATTTGAAATAACCCTTCAAAGACAGCAAATATAGTTTGGTTTACATTTTGCCTCTTTCCCTGTGTGCAAATGTGGATGTTGTAATGACTGTTTTGTTTTGCTGTCATCAATGACATTGTGGCCAGTTGGACACTCTTCTTCCCAGAACCAGACGTTCTTTAATGAAAGTGGCTGTTTTCACAGAATCACAAAATTGTAAGGGTTAGAAGGGACCTCAGAGATCATCTACTCCAACCCCCCTGCCAAAGCAGTGTCACATAAAGCAGTCTGGATAGGAATGCACCCAGGTGGGGTTTTAGTATCTCCGGACAAAGAGACTCCACAATCTCTCTGGGCAGCCTGTTCCAGTCCTCTGTCACCTCTAAGCTTTTCTGCATGTTCAGGTGGAACCTCCTGTGTTCCAGCTTGTGACCGTTACCCCTTGTCCTGTCACCAGGCTCCATCAAGAAGAGCCTGACCCCATCCTTTTGACACCTGCCTTTTGACACACTATGTACAGTGGTGTATTGCAGTGAGTTCTGAAACATGCCTGCTTGCCCACCTGCCACTGTATCCCAAAAATCCCTGTGCCTGTGTAGATGGAGGACCAGTGCTGCAGAAGTAGGAACAGTCACAAGCGATAGTTAAGGTTAAGCATGAGCTAAGGTCAAATGGCTTGAACAGCTTGAATCTAACCAGAGAGCTAAGAGCAAGTCCCAGGTAATCTTACGCATGGCTGTAGATACCAAGCATGCAATGATTTAACCCTTCGAAATGCAGGCAATATAAAAGAATACCAGCTAAAAAAGAGAAATTCTGTTGGCAGATACTCATTCTCAGAGCAAAAGAGCCATATTTTCTCACTGCCTAGTAAATAAGGAGAAATAACTGCAAATGACTGCTTTTCTTTGTTGTCCTGTTGGAGGAGGTATTAGCCTGGTTGACCCCTCACATCAGCTCTCAGCACTGCTTCTCAGGTGCTTCCCCTCCTGGTAAGCTGCTTCTCCATGGGTTCCCAGTGATGCCACTCCAGTGCAGATGGGGGATTGCCTGTGTGAATGTTATCAGCTGTCTCAGTAACGTTCCCCCTGCTGCTCCTTCCTTCCCTGCCCTCCAGTTTTCCCCAGCATCTCAGAAACAAGTATGTCACTGGGACACCTGGTGCAGCTCCTGCCACACAAGGGGAGACAGTGACCTACCTGCACATGGGCTTTTGCCCATGCATTCACTTACTGCCTCGTTCTCCATTACTGCCCCATCATGTGAATCACAGCATCAAAGCTTCTCTGGCCCCTGGCTTGTGCCTTTCCTGTTTAGACTATGTAGTAACTTTGATGTTTTGCCGGGAACGAGAAATTAGGATCCTTCCAGTTTCTAATCAAGTACACCATGGATTATACAATGAGTGTTGAGGCTAAGATAGGATTTTCTCTTAATCATTCACACCTCCCAGTACTTGAAGGTGATGCACATCATATTCAGGAACAGATTTTCCTTACTCCTTCAAGCCTTTTAACAAACATTTGCTGCAGACAGTTTAACCAGAAGAAGAGCAAAGAATTTTGCCACTCTTTTTAGGTGAGGCTTTAGTGCAAGAGATGCACTAGAAAAATGCCTTTTTTGTGGGGTGAAAATTATTACTGGATAGTGCTCTGCAGAAATGCTCTGGAGAAACGTGTGTTGGGGGAGTCACCATTCTCAGTATTTAGTGTTACATCATGGCTGGGTCAGTGACCTTTTCAACTTGGCTGGGAATCCACTGAGAAACAGCTGTGGTTTTTTTTCTCTTGAAATGCAAAAAGGAAATTCCTTGCCTTAATGTCTAGCATTGTTAGCATCACTGCAGTAAACTTCTGGGGGATTTTGTAGAACACTTGGTGTTGTTTTTTAACTGTGAAATGCTGATTTGTTTGTCATTTATAGGGGTTACCCCAGGGTGAGCCAACACAGTTTAGTCTTGAGTTACTTTGGTCCTTGAGCCTATAAAAATGTTGCAGACCTTTAAAACCGCAATGGGAAACAGATTACAGAGAGACATATTTTACTCCCAGATGCTAAAGAGGTTTGGGCAGAGGCAACTGATCACAGTATTTGGATACTGCAATTTTCCTGTTCTCATGCTAACTCTGATAAAACATTTGCTAAAGTCAATCACAGATATACCAGGGAAATACCTACTATTTTCCAAGTAACAAAGTTACATTCCTTGTCAGAGTCTCAGCAGTCAAAATGTAAAAAGGAAAAAATGTGCAATAGCAGTTAAGTCTCCAGAGTAGGACTGTAGACATACAGAGATTTGAAGGAATTAAGGAATGATGTGATTGAACTTCTAGCAATAACTTTTGAAATGGGTAGATTATCATAACATTCAGTGGTAAGCAACTTTGCTCTGCTGAAGTCTAAAAGATTTTGAGAATTCACTCCAATGACAGAAATAGGTTATGGCATGTAATTTGAAAAATCCTAACCAAGACTTCACTGAAATCAGAACTTATCCTAGAGACCTGAATGGCAAGGTATATTCTATTTGTCACATGGAATAAAAAGATCAGGTCTGTGTCACTCCTAACCATACCTATGCAAAGACTTCCTCCTTAACTACCCCTGTTACCAGCTGGCCAGTCCTATTTGTGAATACCCACCTGGAGCAGTACCCGAACTCTTGGGAGGCAGAGGCAAAGGCTGGTGTGAAGAGTCAGAGAGCATGTAGAGAAGCTCAGGAGAATGAAGCGGTGCTGGTAGTTGGAGTTTGCTTTGGCATTGACTCCCCTCTGGTCTTACAGACTACGCCAGTGAACTGTAGGATGGGCTGCTTACACTGGGAGTGACAAAGACATATTATCTCTTCTCATTTAGGCAAATCAAAATCAAGGAAATACAGAGGAACTCCAGTTACATGTCTCAGAATGGAGTGAACCCAGCTGGACCTGTGAAAATGACGGGCAGCTTCCCTTCTCCTCTCACCACTCTGCCCCTTGCTTATCACCACATGTGACTTTGTCTTCTCTTTCTGCATCTTCGCCATCAGTCTCCAAGCTTCTCTGCACCCACAATTCCTCTTCACAATAACGCACAATTCCTCTTCACAATATAAAACATTAATCTCTTTATTGCCACATTCACAATGTGTGGATTCTGTGGATGTTGCAGCTCTGAGAGTGACATCCTTGCTGGCACTCCTGTGTGAGCTTGTTGCCAGACTCTGCAGTGTTTCTCCTGCTGGGGAATAAAGATCTTCCCCCCTGTTTTGAGGAACACGGTGGGAAAATTCTCATCCTCATGAGAAAACCACCACCAGAATCTAAAACTCCACAGACTGAAGCAAGATAAGGTTTATCAGTGTATCACAATTGCTTAATTTGTGCTGACTGTTGTTTCTCTTTCACTCTACCTTCAGGAAAAAGGCTGTCATATTAAGTTAGTGTGTCTGTGTCACTGCATGGGATGCTTCTGCTAACACAGCAATTTCAAAGAAACTGTGAAAGAGGGACAAAATTTCTGCTTTTCAAGAAAGGAAAGAACTTCACTAGGAAGGATCTTAGAAAACAGTAAGGAGGTAAGATTTGGAACTTTTATGGACATATATAAGATAGCCAAAGTGAAATTAATCTGGTGGAGTAGAGAAAGCTAGGTGGCTTGATGGCCGATTAAATTCCTTGAAGACAAAGGCAAATAAATGCAAGTTGGAAGGAAAAATCAGAATGACATATTTCTTGGCTTTAAATTAATAACAACCATAGAGAAAAAAAGTGTCACAGCAGACATCTTAGCCAAACCATCTGCTCTGTGTGCAGCAAAAGTGTTAGCAAACTGGTAGAATGTAGCAGGAAAAGGATAGAAAACAAAATTGAAAATAACATAATATAATTGTATAAACCAGTGACATGTCCTCTGTGTTCCTTCCTGGCCACCCAGCTTGAAAATAATACTGCAGAAATACTAGGGGTTTAGGGAAATACATGACAAAAATGGTTGGAGGAATAGAAATAGTGGTTTTATGTAAGTAAAGAGTGGAAAGTGCAGAGATTAGAGAGGAAAAAGAAGTGACAGCATGACAAAAAGTGTACAAAATAATTAATGCTGTAAGGAAGACTGCCTTTCCTAAAAAACAAAAGCATGGGAACATGAAAGTGAACAACAAGATATTTGCAACCAATAAAACAACCTTGTTTTTATAGTGCATAATGGCTGACTTAGACATCTACATGAGCAATGGGAACAGAAAGATTTGTTGGAGAAAAAAAATAATGGAAAAGGGCTTACAATGGTGTGATTGAAGTCATAAACCAAATGACAGCATTAAGGAGCAATTTAACCCTATGGGCATGTTATACTCCTAATGTCCTTTATGAACAATTTTTCTGAGAAGAATCTTGGCACACTTTGAAGCAGGGTGCCATAATGAATAGGCCACATCAGTTCCCACAGTGGAGGCAGCTGTGTTCCCACTGCATGCTGTGGTGGGGAATAGCAAAACCTGCACATACGTAAGCAACATAAATAAGGCACTGGAAGAAGCTGAGACACCAAGATACCGTATCTGTGATTACCATGGCAGAAACACGTACAGATGTGCATGGTGAGTCCAGTGCTATCTAGCATTGGCTTACCATGGCTGTCTGGCTTGGGGCAATAACTGATCCAACTGCTATCCATGCAACAAAGACAGTAGGTTCAGTCTCCAAGATTTTCAGCTCTGCAGTGCTCAGCTCTGTGCTCCAAATAGGCATCCAAAAATCTAAAGATAAACATCATTTCTGATTGGAAAGGGGAACCACATCTGGAAAAATGGATGCATGGTAGCCTTATCTAGACCTGGCTGAACAGAGAATTGTGTGGGCTGAAGTACTCTATTGAGAGTAGACATCTGTGGAGATGCATCCTCAGTTTTCTGAGTAAGGACAAAAATTTCTAGCAGATGTAGTGCAGCAAGTAATTATTCAAGATCATTTTACCATGTCTGGTGTCCTTGTATAAACTACACATGCTTGTTTATATTAAAAACCTAGAAGCATTTCTTGATGACGTGCTGATGGAGTAATTTTGTTCAATAACTGGAGATGATGTGTATCTTTTGACGTAAAGTTAAGAAAAACTTAAACAGTTGCTTGTCAATCTTATCATCTCCTTTCCTGAGGTGGAGTTATATGTTAACTAAAACATTTTGGAATTTTTTTCCCCCAACAAAATTTTGGGAAATGTTTCCATAAAACTTCCATCTGGAATATTTATAAAATGTCAAATTAAATGCATTCTACCTGTGTTCTCCAGAGTATTGCTGTTGTCTACAGGAGACCAAATCCAAGTCCTCGATCTGCCTTCAGATTTAGCATTTCACTCTAAATCCAACCCAAATCAAGGGGTATCTCCCACATCCTCAGTAGCTTACAGTGATGTTAGAAGAGAGGGATCACTTCCCTCGATCTGGTGGCAATCCTTCTCCCAATGCAGCCCAAGATGCAGTTTGTCTCCTTTGCTGCAAGGGTGCATTAGTGGCTAGTGGGCAACTTACTGTCCACCAGAATCCCCAGGGCTGTTTTTGCACAGCTTGTCTCCAACTGGTCAGCCCCCAGCATTACTGGTGCATGGGAGTATTCTTCCTTAGGTGCAGGACTTTGGATTTCCCCTTGTTGAACTTCATGAAGCTCCTCTCAGCCCACTTCTCCAGACTGTTGAGGTCCTTCTGGATCGTAGCACAACCATATAGTGTATCAGCCACTCCTTCCAGTTTTCTTGTAGCTGTACTGGTGTCTGTAGTGCTTCTCAAAGGGCCAAGAAACAAAATTGAAGGAAGGAGGCTTTTCAGGGTCTGAACAGAGAGGCCAGGACTAGTTTCACTACCCCACTGTCAAAGTCTTAACTCTCTGAAACTAAGGATGAAATTTTGGTAATACTGAAATCAGAGGTGGTTTTACCATTGCCTCCTACTAGGCCAAGCTTTTAGGTTTTCTTTTCAAAACTATGGTTGCCTTTTGTTTGTGTCACACACACCTTAAACTGGTTTTGTTTGACAGTTGGAGAGAGGACTTTAATCTTAATCCCTGAGAAAAGGACACTGAGTTGAAACCCTTTTGTGGTTGGGCATGCTTAGCTGTTATTCAGTTGAGGTCGATGGCTTTCTCCCAGGGCCTTGCCTACTCAATATCATTTTAATGGAGAGTCTGAGAAATCATTGTCATTCCCTTTTAAGTTGCCCTTACATTTCTAGGATGCAGGTGAACTGCTGAATTTGAAACATCTTCTGTCTCCTAAAAAAACTAAAAAAATCCTGGCTTGGAAAATAGAGATTTCTTCATCAATAATACAGCAGATGATTGCTGCAATAGTGTCTGCTTTCACATATGCTTTAATATGTTAATAAAATTGGTCAATGAATAAGTTTCCTACAAAGCAGAGAGAGCACCAAATTAAAATTTTGCTTTGTGAAATGATTCTCAAAAATGTCTAGCTTTCTCCAGAATCCTTTAGCTATCAGATAATATGGGCAAAAGCTTTGTCTGAAATCAAGAAGAGAGAGCTGGAGTTCTTACCTCTGTCACTCTCTCCCTCTCTCTGTCTACACACACAAAGAACAAATTTTAATAGATAACATATGCTGTTAGCCGAGCCTTTGTTCCTGCCCCAGCAGAGTCAACTGCACTGCCAAATCTCACTGAGTTTCAGTGTGTCTCCCTATTTTTGGCTTGAGTTTCCTGCATTCTGAAGCAGTCTCACATAAAACTCTGAAGATTCACAGTACATTTAAATGGAAAATTTGAACCATCACTCAGAGAGCACATTTTTCAAATCTGACTCCTTTCAGTGACCAAACCTTGGCAGATTTGCCTACAGTCTGATAAGGACAGATCAGACATGACTGAGTCTCCTCCCTGTCTCCATACAAAACCTTATGCAATTGGAAAGTGACAAGTCTTACAAAATTAATGAGTGAGCTGTAGAATCCTCTACTTTTGTTTTTTGTTGTTGTCATTTCTATTTGGTGGGGTGGTTTTTTTAACAATATTTCAGTATTAAAGATATTAGACCTGCTGTCAGGCTTAGGCTATTAAAAAAGTGTCTGGTTTGTGGTCTTAGAAAGATCTTAGGTATGTGGACAGATACAGTGCCTTTCCCTCAATGGCTAGGTAATTCTTTAACCTGCCTCCTCCAGGGGAATTTCCCAGGTGAAAAATTTTCTGAATCTTCTATATTTGGCCCGCTGCAATTTGTTATTGTGTCTCTTTCTTTTTGAAAAGTCTTTTCCCTTGATTCTCTCTGATTAATTGTTGAAGAATCACACAGGCTTTTAACTTTATGTCTCTTACTAAAGGTCAGATTGATTAAGTCATAGCATACTGATAAAACTGCATGAAATACTGTGAAAATGTGGAGGCTAGAGATTATAACTTGGGATGGGCTAGTCATGAAAATCCCAAGAGTCTGCTTTTTATCTTTTCAGTGTAGAGGAGGAACATTCGTAAGAGCATAGTTTGCTGGTGAGGTTTTTTTATATCAGATGTTTCCTACCTGATGGAGAACACTGCTGTGTGGTATGTGCTGTTTGTAAAGTCTATTGGAGACAGGCTGAGAAAGATTTTGCCGTGAATCTGATTAATGAAGTGTATTTGAAAAGCCTCCAATAAACCTTTATCATTGTGACCTGTAGCTGGCACATCAAATGGGTGTGAACTTCTGCACAGATTTGTATAGTGGCTTGGGAAATGCCCTGCTAGACTTGCAGGATTTTGCAGTCTAATGAATTAAATACCTAAATGATCTTGAAATAATGTTAAGGAAATATAGTTGACAGAAGCTGAGAAGAGACATTCAAGGCTGGAGTTGGCATATCATCTCCAAGACATCACATTGCTCTGGGAAGAATAACAATAATGCAGAGGTTCGAGTAAGGAAATGTCAGTTTCTTTGATTTTTTATGTCCTGGACTCCCACTCCCATCACGGTTGCTTTCATAAAACCAAAATTACAAGCCAGCTGAGCAAAAGTTAGCAACTGCACCAGTTACTAAGGACTGTATTCTGACATTATTTTCAGCAGGCACAGATATTTTGAGAGACCCATGACAGACCAGCTGAGCTTGATACTCTGTACTAATTAGGGTGGTTCATAATCTCCTAATCTGAGGACCTCTCCAGTGTCTCAGAAGAAGGCCTTGAGCACATAAGTTCTTCTTCCTGGGTGGCTCTGCACACCAAAATCTTCTCTTCGTTTTCCTTTCACGTGGACTAGGATTGCATCATCTCCTTTAATTTCCTGTCAGTGAAAGGTACACCATCAGGACTGTGCAGCAGAAGCTGCTGCTACAGTTATTGAACCTGCCACATAGATCACAGGGCAGCATTGCCTAAAGTGTTAGTTCCATACCTAGAAAGAAAAAATACAAAAAAGATCCAAAGATAAAGTTGGGTTTTGTTGCACTTTCCTCCCTACCAGAACATAATCAGACTTGTGGCAGCAACACTGGCAGCCTCAGTAAGTCAAGTTTCTTTCTCTCCTTGAACCAGAATGCCACCTACACAAAATCCCCTCTGGTGTGGCTCTCCTTGGACACCAGATTCTGGGAACAATGTTCTGGGTTTTCCCTGCAGAGCGAGAATCAGAGCTTTGGTTCTTGGTGGACAGAGTCAAACCCAGCTTTGTTGTGGTGGCACAAGAATGATTCATTGCCTTTGTGCCACTGCGAACACGTGTGGGGAAACTTAATAAGTATCCCTATTCAGCCAAGATAATGGGGAGAATTAAATTGGTTGTCACTTGGATCAAAGCTCATTAGCCTTGCACCTAGCACTTGACAACCAGAGATAATATCAGAAAGGGGGTTTTCTTATGCCATTCACTGCATGTGTTGCAGTGATTGTTCATGTGTAATGAGACCGTATCTTAGCAAAGAATGAGAAATAGCATTTTTGCTGGTTGTCAAGACCTATCTGAACATAAAGTTTATTTAAACACATTTTTTTACTATGAGCTCACATTAAATCTCAGCAAGTTTATCCATCTCTAATTTAGTTATATGGTCATTACATGGAAAATCCACTTCAGATAAAGCAAAGCATTTCCATCCTCTAGTTACACAAGTATCAGGTCACAGCAATTACGTGCAAATGTCAGATACCCACTACACCATTGCGGGGTTAACTTGTACAAGTTCTGCACAAATAATGAGGAGCTTATTCTGCACAACAATGTAGTGAATGTGACATTGCATCAACAGGAACCTAGTGAATGAGCTGAGACACTACAAAGTCTTTGACAGAGTGGTCCCAGTCTGATAAATATCCCAAATGACTCCTTCCTTGTGGATGGCCTTGACAAGCAGCAAATGCAACAGCACAATGCAATATCTGGTGCAAACCTCCTGCAGTGTGTTTGACTGTCCTTACCCCACTAAGCTTCAATCCTTTTCTGTGGATTCCCAACCCACTTCCTATGAGAGGATGGAGTAAATGAGCCACCGCTCTATCAACATTTTAACTATCTAGCCTTCCCTTTCCATCCCTGCAGCCAAACCACTTACACACAACTAATCACTTTCCTCTTCAGCTACTGCAGTCTTCCTCACAGGCCTGTTTTCTCCTTTTGCTGGGCTGCCAAAGTCATCTTTCTTATTCTAGGTGTGGCATCTGTCTTTCTGAATGTTTCCTCAGTGCTCTCTAAAGAGGTCTGATGTCCTATTCTTGAAGATCTTCTACTGTGCATCTTCTCTTGCTAAATCTCACCTCGTTTCTCCACCTTGCTGTTTTTACTCAGTCAAAAGCTACCTCCTTTGTTCCAGAAAAACCTTCATCCCCTCTTTCCCTATCCTCAGTAAAGCTGCTTCTACAGCCACCTCCTTCTGGCACTTTTGGCATTCAAGGGAATGAAGAAAACCAACAAAAAGGGTCATCTAAATACCTTGCTATGGCTATTCTTGTTATTGCTATCTTTGTGTTTTCACTTCCCCATCTACACTGCCTGCCTTGCTACATACATGATAGACGTATTCATTTGCCTGAGGAGATGATAGTTAATATTCTCCAGTCACTGGCCAAAGACTCCCACAGCAGAATTCCTGTCATAAAATGATATTCTCCTACTACTGTACAGAGCTCCAGCATTAGATAAGTATTTTGGTTATGGTGAGACATCACCAGATCTATGAAGGAGGTACATTTAAACTATTAGAGTCATGTTAGCTGAAAACTCAAAGGAAATGGTAAAGCAGGCAAATTGAAAGCCAATTAAATTTTGTAATAGGAATGGATCAGAAAATGTCTTCCTTTGAATCCATAGAAACTAATTTTGATTTTTTTTTCTGGAGAAATTGAAAAAAATAAATATGGCCAGGTATTGCCATCTGGATTGACCATATGAGTATGTTGAACTCCAGTAAAGACGGGTCTTTGACAGAAGACTTTGACGGTGCAAATGCCAACCGACCATTGCAAAATCAGTATGAACACGATTCTATTGTTACTTGTCTCTCTAGCCCTGTTTATAAAAAAGCACAAGCTGTGCCAGACAGAAAGTGAGGGAATAGCAAGCTGCAGTCTGCAGTCACAGTGAAAGCCAGTGTTCTAACTATGCTGACCATAATCAAGGCCATCAATCACCTCTCTAATGTATTCTTCCTGTCTCCAGCCACATCCATATTTACCAGATCAATCAAAATCTGCCTTTTGTTTCCTTTTTCCCCCCTCGGTGTCTTGATGAAAACAAAACAAAAAAGCAGCAAAAATCTAATAATTTACAAGATGTATTTTTATTCACTCCATATAATGAAATCACTGCGAGAGCAGTTCAGTCTCCTAGCTGAAGATCCCAAGGAAAAGGTGATTCATTACATGATTCAGTCCATACATTTGTTGCTGTAAAATGCATCTATTTCACCAATTTTTTCTGTGTGTATGTGCTATGGAAAAGGCTCACCCATCAAAACATTTACATGGTACCCATATTACAGTCTTATTGGTGACCTCACAGAGGTAGGGAAATGAGCTTATTCCTGTTTGTACATGCAAGCACCTGCATTAGGCGTGTGATCTCTCTCATCACCTTTATGGTTAGTGTGTCTAATCCACAGGCCTGTCTATAACATAGTACAGAAAAACAACTTAAGAAACAGAGAATCCTGGAGCAAGAGGCACATGAAGTCCTGCGTTTTAATCATGGCACCCCTTCTGTGAAGGTCTTCATCACACAAGAACTGAAATTCAGTGTACATGCTGTAAAAAAGGTGGTGTAAACTGGAGGATAATCTCCTTCCCTAAACGGAGAGACAGACTCCCTCAGGGAGGGGGCAATAACACAGTCTTTCCAGAGTCCTTGTTCCCTTTCCAACATCAGTCTTACATGAACTCAGCAAACCTCCTAGATCCTTGCTTAAATAGAGAGCCACAAAACAAAGGTGTGTTGTCTGCAGGACCACTGTCAGAATCCTGACAGGGTCAGGCTTCTTGCAAGCATTGTGAGCATAAGTCTCATCCCTTTTCTGGTCCATACGCTACTCAGAGTTTCTCTGCATTTAAGGACTCCTATTTACTGCCCCAAAATATTTGCAGCAACACAAAAATCATCCTGCTATAACATTTTTCACCTGTAAAGGCATATTTAAACTATATAAAATTATATACATTGAAACTGATTTTCCAGCTTAGACTCTCATGCTTCTCAAACCAGGCCTGCTACTTTATGTTGTCCTTTCTCAACACATCACTTTTGGTAACTGACCATCTTCTGGTCAGTTCCCTGACCATCTTCTGGATGGTCAGTGGCCTTGACCACTCCTTCTCTGTATGGATGTGCATCTGCATCTCTAAATTAGACTAGTAACGTTGTGGTGCCTTTCCAGAGAGCTTGCAGAAACATAAAGGACTATGGAAAAATTAAATGCCACTGCCTTTATACAAGCTTTATTTTTCAAATTCTGTCATCAGGGCTTATTTTCAAGGGACTCTCAGAATGGAACCTAAACCTTTTTAAATGCCTTCAGATTATTTCTATTTTTGTGCAGTACATATATTTTTTCCCATTAGCAGTAAGTTCTAAAACAGAGCTATCCACTTGTTAGTTGGCAGGAGCTCAGCATTCCAATGTAAAGTGATCTTTTTTTGTCTGCCAATAATGCAATATTAACAAATTTGTCTTGATATTTATCTGTTGTTATGTCTGTTGTTAGACTGTATGAAGAAAACAAAACTTGGAACACTGCAGCAGCCATTGTTTTAAGATATCTGATATGGCACTGAAGACTTTCATTCAGGAATTACCAGTTTTGAGGCAATGCAGAATCATATAATGCAAGAAGTTCTTTTGCGTGTTTTCCATCACCGGCCATTTCAAGATGAACCTTCTTGCATAATCCCAAGAGCTCAGATTTCATTTCTGCTGGTTGGAAACTTAGTTTTGTCATATTATTCCTAGTAGGTTTAACATAAGATATACAGCTAGGAAGAAATCCATATCACATGCAATATTTAAATTTTCACAGTAGGAATACGTGGAATTTGTCTTCTAGTGATCATGGTATCAACTCTCCACGTATCAGTACTGGACAAACAGTGTGAAGAATGACATTGATTGTCAAATCTCATGCTGAGTGCCAAGAAAGACACCAGACAGAGGTGTGAATGGACAATAAGGTCTTAGGCTAGGAAAAAACAGAGCTAATTAAAATCAGCCTTGAATTTGCTGTCAAGACATAGGCAGCCTTAAGCAAAAGCTCCTGAAATGTTTTTCTTAATTTTAGGTTAGATAAAAACCTATACTTGTTCTAAAAATGCTAATTAGCTATTATCAGCCTGATAATTAAGAACCAAGCGCTTAGAAGATAAGTAAAAACGAGGCTTAGTTGAAAGCAGTAACTTTACGGAAAATTCTTGAACTAGGATTTCAGAATTCAATATTCTTCTCAGCTATCCAACTCCTCTCTGCAAGATTAACTACAGCTCTCTTTCTCACCCTCTTACTTTACTGCTAGGTATTTGTTTGGGGCAAGATTCTGCATGGCTTCCAAAAACAATCAGAGTGCTAATAAAAGCACACAAAAGAAAAGAGTGACAGAGCATCAATTTATTCGTTACAACTTGATCAGATCAGTGGGCTGGAACTTAAGAGAAATGGTGATTTTCATCCAGATTGATGACTATTTTTATTGTAATATTGGTGATGAGCAGAGATTCAGTAATAGTTGTAACAGATGTGGCCTCCCTAATGCTGCACATAGGATTCCTCTTGCCTAAGAGGGAATAGTAATTATCCGCTGTTTTTCAAAACCTCCAGCCTGCAATTGAGTTGTCACAGTCTCCCAGACACTGCTCCAGGCACCACAGATGGTACCAGCTGACACACTTGGGGCGTATCATTATGAGCATGTGTAAAACACATGATTTTGACTACTTTCCTGATACCTAACGCATGACAGCGTGTCAAAGAGAGATGCCTTTCAGGAGGAAATATGGGCTCCATGGAGCTGCAATATGATTGAGGAGAATGTTGAATGTTCAAGAGACGACACATCTGAAAGAAATT
Organism: Scolopax mira; assembly: GCA_004320125.1. NCBI lineage: Eukaryota > Metazoa > Chordata > Aves > Charadriiformes > Scolopacidae > Scolopax > Scolopax mira. Next base: position 286,866 of record BJBW01002065.1, read on the forward strand.
GCTAGCATGAGTTACAGCAGGGAACGATCAGCTTCTGTAACAAAATGCTTGTTTCCAGCATCAAGTACCCAAATTGTTTTTATACGAGGCCCAAGTCAATGCTATTGAAGGTCTTTTCTGTTTATTTTTAATGCTTCATCTATTGGATTTGCTGAAGAACATTGCTTATGAGAGTGAATGCATTAACAAATACATTTAGCAGCCCATTACAAGTGATTTGCGTGCCAGGAGAAAAACAAGTCTATGCAGCTAATAAAAAGAAAACAATTGCAAATGTTCACTTGGAATTTACAACACTTTGTTTTTAGATAATTCAGTTTGAGGCAATTGGTTTTCTAAGTGTGATGGTAACATACATCACAGCTTGAAGCTCACTGCAAGTAAAATTAAGTCCGCTTAGTGAGAAACAGGAAATACAGTAAGTGTGATAGTATATAGTCTTTTAGAAAAACACCATCAAAATAATTTATTGTAGTTAGAATTTAACATTTACTGCTGAATCTCGGATAGCACCATGCAAGTAAGCATGAAGAGGAGCTAAGTGCAAAATTGATTCCACAAAACTATATTTCACTTTCCTTACTCTCCACAAACTATTTGTAAGCCATATCAAATTCAGCCATTTTTTTTTTAAATTGTTTGCATTGCTTTTGACAAATTGTTTTTTCTATGCAAACTTTATATGAACAGTTCACTGTAAAAGGGAAAAAAAGGTATCAAGAAGGTGAAAAATACACTATATGGCCTATTTGTACTATGAATTAATTAGACAACATATTTCTATGAAAACTGGGTCCAGATCTTGACATTACTGTGATTGAAATAATATGCAAATAAACTAAGTACATGCATTTTGTGGTTTCTTTGAACTGAAGGATTCAAATGGAAGCAACCAGAAAAGGTAAGTGTTACACGTGTACATAAACTTCATTGATATTCACTGTCTTGCAAACCTTCAAGTATATAAGATTTGAAGTAAAGCTGGAAGATATTTCAATTCATGAGCTTTCAGAACTTGAAAGACAGAAGAAGGAAAGTGAACTTGAAAAGATGAGGACCTTGGTCAAGTTAGCCATCACTTCTCTCTCCCACTGGTTGCTTTTCTGGTTTTATCCTGCATTTTCATTCCTGTTTAGGCCAGAATCAGTATGACTAACACATTCCTTTGATATCCTGCATGACATCTACATAAGCAAATTCATGCCCTACAAGGATTTCATGAAACTTCAAGAAGCCTTGTAAAAAGTGATATAAAAGACAATGGCCCACATTTTACAGTGGCTTACATTCTGGCTAATCCTATATAAATTAAGGGGATTTCCTGTATATAAAATCTGTGTTGGGTTAATTTGTCATACAAATTGTTTAGAAAAAGAATGGGAGTAGTAAATTAGTATAACTGGCATAAGCATGAATTAGACACTGTGTAACTGAGAAAATTCTAAGACAGACAAAGGGCCTCTGATTAAATTTGACCCATCTTTTTTTGCACACCAGCTTCAAGCTTCAGTTTCACTCTCCAGCTCAAGTGTGAGAGATCTACGAGTCAAAGAATCTGCTCAGGACCATTTTCCTGTCTGACAGGAGACCATGCCTTGGGCTGCTAGGAACAGGAGAGAAATAACCCACCATCTTTTCTGCTGCAATTGTTCTCTTCTGTATAAAGAGCTATTTACCCATGGAAAAATTGATTTATTTTTGTTGAGTGCCCTAGCTGCTGGATCACTGATAGTGTGAGCTTCTTTTGGCATAGATATTCAAACAACTGTTCAATAAAATGGCTTTTCTGCTCTCCAATGTGCACATTTTACGTTGAATCTACTTAAATCTGAGTATGTGTACTCATATTTCCTGAATTTTGTATTTAAAATCTCAGATTATGTAAAATCGCCTTATATGCTGGATATATGGATCAACATATCATCACAGTGTTGTGTTACTGTAGTCTTCAGTTCAAAAACATAAAGCAATTCAGTCCTATTGAAGAAGACAGATATTTCCCTAAGTGCCCCTGACATTAAATGCTTTAGGTGAACAAAAACCTGTTGACTTTCTTTCAAAAACAGAAATAATTTGACTTTCCAAAATCTAAATTTCTAGATCATCAGTAAAGAGTCTCACTTTCAGATTATCTCTCTGTTTCCACATTGTGTTCTCTTAAGACAAGACAGTTGCTCAAATGACCACAGTAACTTTCGGTTAGCAGCTTGAGGCTTTGACCAAACAGAGTATTGCTCTGCAATGCCTGACTTTTTCAGACTCCTTGGGGGACTGACCATCTTGGGGCCTAGTTATTTTTGCAATGTTTCAGATTTTCTGTTTGACCCTAAATAATAAATTGTGGTGGGCAGTCATTTCACAGTACAGTGCTCTTTGAATGAGGCCAGTGTGCTGGGGTGAAGTACAAGTAGGATTGTTTCTCACTCTTTAGTCTCTATCTCAAAAATGACTGAAGTTTCCTGACGAACGGAAAATTTTTAACACTTTTCTTTGTTGTTATGTATCTTAGCACTTGCTAAGCATGCTAAACTTGCTAAACATGACCAGAAGTAGTATGAAATGGGCCATCCTTATTTCTTGACTTACTGGACATAAGGAGAGAGCATATTATAAGTTCTGTAGCACTGTGTCTGAATCTGAGGAACATTATATGAATTTCAGGCAACTTTTTCTGCCCTCTATTGCATTCTAATCTTATTGTATTTAATAATGTAATTTAGAGATTTACCATATCCAAAGTCTTTGCTGTTCTTTAATATCTCCCATTTGTTGACTCAAAGCCTTGATGATTTGGGTTTAAAAGGATCAAGATCCAAATTATTTCCAATTCCAAGATTTTAAGGCCCTAATTCTTTCAAAACTACCACAGTTGCTTGCACACTATGTTCTAAAGCTGAAACATTGTACATGAGCCACTATGAACTTTAATTCACTGTCCGTAGTGAAATCCAGAACCGAAGTTTTCCTGCTTTGAGATGAATGCTACTAGGATGAGCATTCATACTGATAGTTGCAGTGGGAATTTTAGTTAGTCCAAAGTGAATTACTCATGCTGATAGCACGGTTTTGGCTCAGCCAGACTCTGCATATGATAGATCACCATGAAACTTACAATGATAACAAGTTCCCAAATATCAGCTTTAGTCTCCAGTGAAAGTCCGACCCTTTCAAAATATGAAAACAATAAACAATATTTCCTTACTGGTCCTATGAAAAAAAAACTAGCACTCTAATCCATGCGTGTGCCTATTTTGAATCCTACTACATACATCAGGTTAAAATTACTTTGCTTCTAGGCAAATCATATATCCATGCCTGTACATCTGGAAATTCCTATCTTTCCATAGGCCTGTGAGAATACACATATATATTACACTTTCCTGCATGATATAACTGTTCCCTCCCACTCAGGCAAGACAATATGTTGAAATGTAGAGTGGTAAGTAATGGCACAGTTTTATATGAAATGTGAATTTTTGGTTCTGTATTTTATTCTTTCAGGCAGTCCTGACACAACAACATCACAGCAGGAGAGCCAGAGACTATGATCTCCATTATCCATCTTTTTGTGGTAAACATAAATCTCAGTGTGATGCTGCAGTCACTGTGCATTTCAGGTGGGAATTGAGTGCCTGTATTTTATTATACTTTTATTTACATTGCATATTCTGTGATTGTAGGACCTCTGTCACAGAAACACTATTGTTATTAGACAGTGCTGAAAGACTTTTACCTGGAAGCATTATTAGGCAATGAGCTCTATTCTCCTGCAGTGAACAACAGAGTAAAGCACAATCTTCACAGAGTTATGGTGGGATAATAAGCTCGGAGGTAGCAACTCCTAAGCCAGAGGCTCATCTGCTCAGAGGTCTTCCCACCAAGAGCTAAGACTAAACCAGACAGATTGACAGAATTGGCAGTCAGAAGGAGAGAAAAAGCACAGAGGAAAAAAAAAAAAAACTGTTGGAAATGAGCCTGACGTCTTCAGTCAAAATAGAAAACACTTCCCAGAAAGTGCATTGTCAGCAATGCAACACTGTCAAATAAGAACAAGCTTTTACTCAGAAGGAAGAGGGAAATTTTTCTAAGCTGTTATCTATCCCAGTTGTGGTAGCTGGGTGATGAAACATCTGAGCGAAGACACTCAGATCAGTGTGATACTTCAGACAGATATATGCACCTACAATAGTATTTTAAGTTCAGGACAACAGTGAGCAATTCAGCCCTCATACACTCCAAAACTGCCAAACCCTGACTTGTTATGCAGTCATGGAAAAAAGCAAGTCTTTTGTAGGAATACAGATCCCATCACTCTGTGAAAAGCAGAGTGGTTGCATTTTGGAAAGTTTGTATTAATTTTCTTTGGGATTCCACAGTATTAATTCTGCATTAATTAATATTGAATTAATCCTGAGATGGGTTTTCAGGAGGGATTTGTGCAGGGTCCAGGTAAAGATCTCATGATTTGGTTCACAATGCATAGAGAAACATGTTGCTTGGGCAAGAACAATGTTTTGTCTTTTAGCAAGTTACTTGGTCACTCTAAACAATGTTCTTGTTTTAAAGAAAAATTCTGTCTCATGAGTAAATGTTGTTTTTAGGACATGCTGAGCTTTTCTAGGGCATGTGACACACACTGAAAATGGAATCTAAACACATTAGATATTTCTGGGGTAAAGCCCCTCACTACAGATTTTTGGATTTCACATCAGTCTGTTTCATGTCCTGTGCTAACTTAATGATCCCACCTTGTGTCCTGCATTTAACAGCATATTATGAACAAGTTCCTGAGACTCAGATGTATTAGAAATCACTCTTTTCATGTTTGGATTATGTCATTTTGGTTTAACCCAATATATACTTTGTTCCAAGTGAAAAAGTGAAAGTCTCTTTTAGGATGCATTTTTTTAACTGCAGAGCAGCTGTGAATTTAGCCATTGCTAAGCAAAGGAGGAAGGACATGTGTTTCAATACATAGCATTCACTCCCAGGGAAATAGTTGCTCCTACAGCTTATTTTCTCCCTGTTGTACAGAGCAGGAGGGTGAGGGGGGGGAGCAGAAAAAGGCAGGTGGGAGAGCATCTGGGGAACAAGGGCTGGGGATATATTCACAGAAGTGATGGACTGGCTGGTGGTAGGAGCACAGAGCACCCTTTGCTCTCATCTTTCTTCCGTGCCAGCCAGGGTAGCTTAGCAGAAAGCTAGGGGTTGAATCCTGAGAGGGCCTCCTGAAAGCACAGCTCCCACCTCACCCCCTCTCAGAGGCCATGGAAGCTTTTGGCCTGTTGAAGAAAGTTTCTCTGTTCAAGGGGCTCTAGCTTCTATTCTCTGGTGAGCTGAAATAAATTTGCCTGGGAAATGGTCAGTGCCTTGTGGTGCCTCATGGGACACTGTTTATAAAGTGGCTACTTTAATGAGCACCTCCCGGATTTCCCTGCTCCTTTAATCCCAGTTAATGGATTAGTTAACTCAGAACAACCTGAGGGTGCAGAAGAGACTGGAAACTAACTTTGCAGTATACAAGACTAGATGGCTAGATTGTGTGTACAAACACATGAACAGGTTGTAGGGATAAAAAGAAACTGCATCAGAACAACCCCAATTAGCTGTGAGTGTGTGGGCTTTTATCCTACGGAGAAAAGCTGGTAATTGCAGGTTGCTTATCTTTCAGTTGAGAAGGAGCATGCTTCTCTCATGTTTAAGGAGTAAGAGCTAGTACACAAGCAATTACAGTGGGTCAGCAGATACACTACGCCTTCACCTTCTAATTCACCTTGCAATGATTCATTCATGTGCCTAAAAAGCCCTTCAACTTGCTTTAGCTCCTCTGTTTCAGTTCCTTCTAGTGTTAAGGCTGTTTCCCACATCAAAGTCTCAACTGTTGTAGAGCTTCACTACTGTAGCCCTCAGCAGTGTTAGCTTGGAGCTTGGAGCCAGCTCCAGCAAGACAAGCAGATGCATTCTGAGACTGTGGTGGGAATGGCCAGTAGACAAGTTTAGAAATTTCTCATTTTCTCATTTTTCACTGTTTATAAAGTATTTCCTTCTCCTCTTTTACAGCTCTCCCATATTGATTTCTTCCTTCTTTGCTTAAGGAAGAAAATGAAGAATCCTTACTCTTCATGTCCTGATGGAAAAACATGGAGCAATCATCTACTGAACTTACTCATGCAAACCACATAAGATTTCTTCTTGTCAAATTGCCATAAGTATTGAGACTACCATGCTCTGATTAGACATTATCTAATTGCTTAGGTGGGACTCAAGTCCAATTGCTGTTAGAAATATAACACTGTAGATCATATTAAAATAACATCAGAATACAAACCCATATATTTTTAAATAGTTTTCAAGCACTGTCAACTGAAAGAGGGACTCTATCAGATTTTTATCATCTGTTCCCAAATCTATCAGCTGCAGCTGAAGGTTTGTTTAGGTTCCAAACAACATTTAATTTTTTTAAAAGAGATTCCATAAGCAAAAAAATAATGGAAAAAGGAAAGCACAGCTGATCTGCCCATTCCACCTGGATCCAATTGCATCTAATCAATGGCTTTGGGTGGAAATTGCTGAGTTATGGGCATTTGGTATGAGATGACTAATGTCCTTTAGGTAGACTCAAGTTCTGACTCTGGGGACAGTGATCTGTTGAAGTAAGATCTGACATTTTGCCCTAAAAGTGTAAAAGAGTTTTTGAGATTACAAATGCTTTTACTTGAAATGTTCTCAGCTTCCTCAGAACAGATGGGTCTCACTAAAAACAGAGCCAAAGCAGGCTGCTGGTGTAACTCATCCTTTTTAAAACAGAGACGGGTAACTTTTTTTTTTTCCTTTCACTCACTAAGTTTTCTGCTGGTCAGCATGGTTTCTACAGTTGCTTGGTGTGGCCGTAGAAGTTAGAGTGCCTAAGAGTAACTGAGTGAGCCTTACCCATTTTCTAATTTACAGACAATATCCTTTTGAACCTGTGAACTTCATCAGGAGTCAAAGAAAATCCCAAGAAATGCTTGCAGTGAAAGGGCTTTCAGTGCTGAATTCACAAATTCCTGCTCAGACTCGGTCCTGTGATTTGGAGAGCCAGGAACAGAGCGTGTCCCTAGGAGCACAGGAGGGCAGAGGTTCTGCTGGCTGCCCATTGCCTTTTCCACTACAATCATAGACAAGAGGTGAGACAAACTTTGCTTCACTAAGTATGTAGCTATAATAAAACCTCTACCCAAGGCACTGAATGCAACAGCATACAGTGCTGAGTGAAACTTAAAAGGTTTTCTTGTACAGCTTGACTGCTTTTCTGATGTGCAGCCAAACTGTAACTATCTCTTGAGCATACAGAATAGGCTGGAAATTGCATGCACACAATCCTACTTCTATAAGGGTTCTACCTTCTGTTGCAGATGGAAACATCACAGTAATATCCTTGTGATGGCCTGTCTGGGTTTCCAATTTCAGTCGCAGCCTGTTTTAAGAAAATGATAACTAAGGTTCATTTAAATTTTAACCCCTCTCCCTCCCACTCCCTATGTCTGAAAAATTTCCATGGAGCTTTGTGAAAATCATCATTGCTTTTACATTTGTTCTAGTCATTTCACTCCTAAGGAACAGGATACTTTAGCACAGGCCAGATCCCATTCTTTCTGGAGTTCATGCTCTGTCTGCCATGACTGCCGACGACTGAGTCTCCACGCTGTCTGTTGGCTGTTCACACAAGCGAAAGTACCCTCTTCCTGCATTTGAAGGCTTTTTAGGCAGCCTGAATTGTAGTGTTGCTACATCTTGCCTTTCTGATATGTTATTTTAGCAAATATTCTTTCAATACTCTATTAAAGAGCTTTAAATTCCTCATGGCTGTTCATCCCATCCTCTTCCTATGACCCAACCCTTGCTCCCATTTCTGGCTGCTGCTCCCTGCAGCAGCTGGAAATTTCTAGCCCCTCGTGCCCATCCAACAAGCTGATGGTGTTAGGTTGTCCCTCAGCATTTCAGCCCATGAGAGCTGGATTAGAATGAGCCTGCTACTTGTGCCTTGCACTTTGGTGTGACTGGAGGCAGAGCTGATGCCTGCAGCCTGGCAGGCTGCTTTGAGGAGAGGAGGAGAAGGGGGGACCTAAGGTCTGATGGCCCATGATCATGGCCTTCTGCTTGTCCCGTGCTGCCTGGGGAGGGGTGGTTGGATTAGAGTCTTGGCCCCTGTTCAAACACTTATCATGTGTGGGCCTGCAGAGAAGAGGGGAGGGTTTAAATAACAAACAAATTAGTCCTTCTCCAGTTTCTTTCTTAATAATATTCTTTTACATGGAAACTAAAGAGGAGTGCAGACTGTAGTCAAATAGCAGCAAAGCCTACCCTTTTATAAGTGCCAGTCCCTCTTTGTGTAGTCTTCTCAGATTTCCTTATCTCACACCCTCCCTGAATTTTTCAGTGCCCAGCCTCGCCACTGCCATTTTTCATACCCTATGGAGCAATTATAGCCTTTAATAATTACAGCTACTTGAATATTTTTCCTAAAGGCAAACAGACAGCAAGGATGGCAGCTCACCAGCAACCTGTGTGAAAGAATCATGTATACTGTGCAAAATACATTAGACAGCTCAGAGCTACAGTTGTAAATTTCCTTTATGTTGGACAACACTTTCATCTTCATTAAATGTGCATAATGTGAGACAATTTATATACATGGCAGCTCCAAATCTTTGCAAATACAGACACATGCATACTCAGAACTCTAGAAATACTCCTAATGCACCTGTTGTCAAAGTATTTGCACAGAAACTGCACTGGGGCTGACTGTGATAGCCCAACCCTCTTCATAATTGAGTGCACTCAGATTTGGGGGCATTATACCCAGACAATTCAGTTTCCATTTAGTAACTGTCTGTGCACACAGACAATATCATTTACCGTGCTGTAACAAACTGAATGCTGATCACATCCCTGCGCAACAGGTAGACCCTGCTCACCTCTGTGCACAGGCAATGTGGACAAGGAGTGCAATCAAAAATATGCCCATGCACAGATGCTGGGGGACTGTCTATGGTCTAGAGTTTGAGAATCATGCTTATTCACTCTAAGGATTTCTCTGCCAGTTGCTTTCAAAGTAGAATTACTCTTCTCCAATTTCAGCCTTTAAACCTTAACCACCAGGGAAGGCCCACTGAAAGACAAAACATAAAATGGCCTTCACGATACAGGCGACAGTGAAGCTGTGACTAGCAGGGCACGTTTTATTTCCTGCAAATGCTACATGGGTAGGGCATATAGCAATCACTTGAGTTAATATAAACTACACTGTTCCACTGGGGCATTAGAGTAAATTGGGTTTCTACTAATTTATATCCTGAAGATCTGGGCCACTTATTTCATGCTGTATTTTTATTGTATTTAGCATAATATTCCTGTGAAATGTGCAGTTAATTACAAAACTTCCTGTTCTAAATTTCATAGTAACTATTCTCCTGCTAGAAGTGGATTGGTTTTAATAGGATTGTGTCCCTTTTTTGCAATATGTGTTTATGTATACTCCATTCCCATCCTTATTATTCACATTCAGTATCAAGAGAATACAAGCTCACAGGATAAAATTCAGCCTGTGATAAAGTCAGTGGCAGGCCTCCCAGGCATTCAGGAAGGCTACATTCCCATCAGGGTTTTTGCATTCCCACCACACCCTTCTACTTGTCAGGCTAATGAAGCATCTCCACTAATTGCACTGGAGGGAAAAGCCTGGTCTGTCTATAACTCTAAAATACAGTCACATCATTTTTCCTCAAAGCAAGTAGGTCTGGCTATATACTTTGAATTTCACAGTCTACCCTGCCCTTTTAACCTTTGGCTGTAGATGTGCCACATCCATCAGGAGAGGTTTCCCTCCAGGAAAGCTCTAGAGCAACCAACAACCCCTTCCCCCCCTGCTGCATAAACACATAGCAGGTGAACAGAGCACCTCCTGAGGACAGTGTGAAGGACACAAATCTGTCAGCACAGACTTCAATAGTTCCCTTTTGACATGGTGTGTAATCTGTCAGCCTTGCAGATTCAAAATATGCCTCAAATAATTTTTTTTTCTCTAGGGTTAATACTCTTATTACTTTAATGAGTTTTTGTTGGGAAATTCAAATGCTTTGTGGCAAGCACAGTCACTACCATGTAAAAGACTAAATGTAGACTTAGTTCTTTGGGAAACGTAAAAAAAATAAATACAGAAAGACAAGCACATATATACATGTATATGCACAAATACATTTTCATATAATTCAGTGTATTCTATTTATCATAGAAACCTAATACAATAACATTGCAATATTTGCATGTAGCTGATTTACCTGAACAAATATATTCTGCGCTAAGAAATTTTTGCATTCACACTCTGGACTTTGCTCTGGAAAATATTGTTTGAAGAATTCACTACCAGGGTAAAACATTTACTGCAGAACTTTTTCACATGCAGATTTTTGTAGCTTTGTGATACCAAATGTACAAATTCCTGATATCTTTCCTCTAAAGAGTTTTGGGAAAAAACAAAACAAAACAAAAAAATCAAAACAAACAAACAACAACAACAAAAAACCAACAGAAAAAAAATGCCACAACAACAGGGAAAAAAGGAAGAAGCAGCTTTATAAATTTTCAATTAAAACATTTTATGCTCTATATTTGATGTGCCATACCTAAGATGAGTTCTTGTACAGGGCATATACACATCTTCCTTCATAACTGATACAAATCAAATAGCAAGATAACGCATACCAAAGTTTATAACTGAGCTAGTAAAACCCATTAGTGTAGGCAATACACTGTGGACCCTTAAGATAAAATAAAAGTAAAGTCTGGAAGAAAATGTTCAGTAGCAACCAATACAGCAATTAGTTGTATCTTCACTATACCAGAAGATGTGACAGCCTCATCCTAAAATGTAGTTGTTTCAGACATATGACCATAGGAAATGTGGCCCTGCCTGGAGGCATTCATTTGCCAAGTTTGGGGCCAACAAACAACTGTAAGTAAATCTCATGGACTGCCATCATTCTTCTTCACAAACCTTGAGATGAAAACACTCAGAATTGAAGAGAAAACCCCAGTGGACCTTGAGGGAAGGTCACCGACCACACTACACAACATGGCAACTGTTGCTCTAAGGTAACAAAGCATCCAGCAGCCACAATTGATTCACTTGCTACCTGAGTACTGTGAAAAGGGAAATGAAACTTCATAACTCCTGTTTTCCTTGGAGATACACAGTTATTTTGCCTATCAAAATTATGTGGGAGTCTTAGAAAAATACTAACAGACCCATAGCACCTATCTCTCCTACTCTAAGAACAACAGAACTAACAATGGCATCAGAGAAGGGAAAATCTACTGACCTGCCGTGCATTTGTGTGGGAAAGGAGGTGGTAAGGGCTGGTCATTACTGGGCAAAGCTTGATGTGTTTACACTGAAGCCTTCAAAATACTGCTCATTCCAGTATAAGCGGATCAAAGCAAGGGGTATTATTATATATTTGTGTAGTCCCAACAGTGTGTTAGGCACTTAATTTGCCATCTGAGGCTGTTCCTTCTGCTGTGATATTTCAGGCAGGGATTCCCATTCATCACGTTGATCCCACTCTGGGGCTGGAGCACAAGGTCAGCTATCATTGGCTCTGTCATGCTCAAAAGCTGCAGTGCTCTGGTAATTAAGACTGTTAGATGGGAGGGCCTCTTTTCCTGCTATTTGATGTAGAGTAGGTGCAGATGAAAGATTTATAGTTTTAATTCAAATATGAGACTTGTCTTTGACAACTTAATTGTGTTTGCAGAGAAGTTCTGGACCCTTTCTCTTGCCAAGTCATTACAGAAAGGCCTCACATCTTGGATCTACCAGGAAGCTGTTTGGATTAAAGAAATAACCAAAGGGACTCTGTGTTAGTGCTGATAGAAGCAATAAACATTTGCTTGTCCTTCTTCTGCTTGTAGTAAATATGTTGCTGTAGATAGTGTATTTTCGTACTTCAACACCAGAGTAAGTATATGTTTTCCTAACTTTTTTTTTTTCTGTGTCTATATTCATCTCTATAAAGAGAAATTTCCTTTTTTATAGCACCCTTATTAAAAACAATTAATAAGGCTGGCAAGATTAAAGGCTAGAACGAAAACAGTGTACTAAACCCAGGTACTTGTTTCTTTAATAAAAATGTGATTATAAATAATAAAATATAGTTTAATTCTATGAACAAAACTGCTTTTACATTTGTTTTGTGATATAAATTCATTACAATACTTCACAGTTATCACAAAGATTTTCTTTGTACCCATCTAGTATGCACTAAATGTCAGGATCCCAAAGCAAATTACCTAAAAGTCAGGAATCGCTCAAGGTACCCGGCCAGTACACGCAGATTTCTCACAAATAGATATGTGGTGTTTGAGTTCACGCCTTGATCACCAGTGTTGGCTTCTGCCAGCAGCTGCCGGCAGAGGCTGTACGTTATGCTCTGCATGGATAAAGGGGGGAAGATGATGCACTTTTTATCAGTAGATTATTCCCAATAGGATTAATCTCCAATAAGTAAGGTGTGAAATTCCTGGCACCTGGCTCCTGTATCTAGCTCTGGAAGAGGTGAAGGATAGTCAGACAGGTGGAGACAACACACCTTACAGATTAGTTGTTTCACTTGTTTGGGCATGGGGTCTGCAGAAGCACTGCAGGTTCTGGATGTGGGACCCTGGTCCAATTCTATTTGGTATAACTCCACAGCCCTTCACACAAATCAGCTCTTTTACAGCAAGGAAAATCATCTTGTCCAATTTTTTTTCTTAGAATTTCCTACCTTTCTTATTCTGGCCAATGTAAGGGAACAAAGCTAAGCTTCTCCATTTATTACAGTGTATCTGAAGGTTTTACAGCCATTGCTGCAATCATCCTCATAAAAGGAGCTGAAGCACAGAAACTTAAAGGCGGGTATTTAAAAAGGCACTTCAGGCCCTAAAGTGGCTCAGTTTCTGGGTGAGATTATCCAGAAGTCACTAGCCAGGCATTTTTCTCAGCATAGATGAGTATCTTCAAGCTCATAAAAGCCTTCAGACCATTGCTATCCAGCCCATAGTCTCCTGAGAAGCAGGACGAGGAATTTAACCCCAGTCTTATGAGCTCCCAATATCCAGCATTGTCTGTACATACACAACACTCTGCCTGTGAGATGGGACTCGAGGCAGAGGGTGTGCTCCCTTGCAGCTTCTGGAGAGTCCAAAAGGGAGAGCAGAGGCAGTGGGGGGATGTCCATAGGCAGTGAGAGGAAGCACAAGTTCTACTACTGGGACCCTCTCTGCAGGGGTATCAAGGAAAGAGAAGTCACATCAATGTCACATCATCAGGACCTCTAGCTCCTGCTGCATCTGTGTGATGCCACTTTCCCTCCAACTCCAGCAGCCCAGCATCTGTGGAGAGCAACAGGCACTGTCTAAACCACCAGGAAGGAAGGACAGACACTGGGCACAGGCATCTGAAAAAAATAAAAGCAACTGGAGTTACTTACACTGGAGATGAGAAGAGAGAGTTGTTGGTTGGGTTCTTTCTTAGTCTAGTTTCCTGGCAAGCACCAAGGCTGTGCAAGCATGTTCCCACCATGGACTATTGCCCAAGACCCCAGCTCATGGCTATCCTCCATGCCACTGGGCCTCCTTAAGGGCTGCTCCCCTTCCATGCCAAGGCAGTCCTCATCCCAGGCAGCGGTGAGCCATTGGGTTTGGGTTTCAGTCTGGAGTAGGAGTGGGAAATGGCCTTTGCCATTTCCTGAACATCGTCTAAGCCTCAAATGAGGGTTATGGCCAGCTGAAGAGAGTAGCACAGGACACAGATTTTTGGCCTCCTCACCCAGAGGACATAAAGCAGCAGTGAGCACCTTCCTTGGGATTAGAGTAGGCTACAAGGGCACAAGAGCCATTTGTGATACCAAGAGTGGGACTTTCCACCCCCTGTAGATGAAAGCTGTGCCTTCCCGTTTACCAATTCTTCAAGTAACTTCCCCCTCCTCCCCCTTGTAGCTTGTGCTATGATTCCGCTACTGGGTGGCGGAACTGACTTCTTCACGCATGTTATAATCCAGATTCAGGCCACATATGGATGGGACAAAAGGAGTCTTTCAGTCAAGAACTGGGTTTTCCTCAAGCATGTAACCACCTGGCTGCCATATCACCTCCCCAGGATGCAGTCTGAGAAGAAGATTCATCCATTTTTTGCAAAAAACCAACTAACCAACAGCTCATTATTTACTCCCTGTCCAGCATGATCTGGAGCCAAAGCTGCCCAGCAGTGGTTACATTGGACAAAACAGCCAGATCTGCATTTGTGGGGTTTTTTTTAACTCAGAATGTCTTTTTAATTTATACACCTATAGATCTTATTCACCTCCCAGCTGGTCCAACATCCAACTTTCCTCTGCATTTGCTTAGTATTCCTAACAACCTGGCAGCACACACTAATTGTACACATATGGTTATAGGATATGGCTTTATAAAGGAGGGAGTTTTACAGCCTTTGGGTTTAGTGTGTCTCATAGTGTAATTTAATGATAAAGCAGAGCCAGTCGTGTCACCACGTGCTCATGCTCCTGCTTCAGAGAGTGCTGTGGAAGCAAGCAGGAGCCGTCCAAGAAAAGATTTGGCCCAGGTGTTTAAAAAAGACTAAAGTTCCTTTAATGAGACAATGTTGTCAGAACAAGAAACATATTACAAGTGTAAAGGAGAGAAATGTCTGTAGGAGATGAAGGTTTTGATGGTTTTGAAAGTTTTCTGATTAGCCTGATTTGTGCTTGGTGCAGTAGAAAAGGAGGGCTGGAAAGGCAGATTTTCACCACCTCTGAAAACCTGAACGATTTTTCTCAAAATACCTGAAAGTAGATCTAGCAGCTTAGCATTAGCCATCGAGCTTTGTAAATGCTAGCCAATAATAATGACAGATTTTCCCAGGTGCATCTTAAATCCATTGCTTCTTGTTATAACCTCATTAAGTGAGAAGCGTGATAGATATTCCTTTAGCACATCCCTTTGTGTTCCTGCAGTCAGTTGTCATCTATCTGTTATTCTTCACATCATTTATTGTATGTGTTACTCTCTCCTGAGCTCTAGAGGAAGCCCCAACTCTAGCACCACAGATGTGTGATTTTGGCTGAACTGTTCAGTTGCTGTTCCTCAGAAATAATCCTGCCTCGGTGTAGGGATGAAATGCTGCAGGAGATATTTTCTAATTAGCTCTTAATGCTGAAGGGATTTCTTCCCCTGTGTTACCATTGCACTGCTAAGACCTTGCTCTCTGGAAGGTGGTGAGAAAGCGTTTGTTAACCAAAATCATACTGAATCAGATATAAACAATTCCGAGAACCTTTTGGAAGGTGAACATAATTTCAAATTATTATTATGCATCTTGATTGCTCTTTAGCAGGCTAATTAGCCCGTACTGAGCTCTGAGCTTCCATGACAAGGTTATTATAGGTTTCAAACCAGTTAATTTAAAGCTAGCTCAGAATCTCTGTACTTTCCCTCTCTTCTTGCCTAGACATCTTTTGAAAAGATACACTCTCACAGTCTCTCTGCCTGGGTTTTGATCAAACATGTTCCGAAAGTGCCATAGAATATTAACAAACCTGTTCAAGGTTGTTTAGCTTGGTTCTTTAACAACCAGAGTAGCTGGAGGCCTGGGATGGCTGCAAACAGCAGGTAACCATGGCCTGAATGTGTGGATGTTTCTGATAATAATGTGTGCAGTGTGCCACAGCATGTCCATCCTTGTATGTCTTTCTGGATTTCCCACATCCTTTAAATCAGGCCAGCCATTTGCAGATTGGAAGTACAGAAAAAGATCTGTTAGGAGACAAAATGAAAGCGTACAGTAATGCTGCAGACAAGCCTATATATCTACTACTACTATTTCTTAAGTGGGTCAGACTTTTATTTGTATGGACAGCCTATTTCTTTACCGGACTTATGGCATTTCTCACGCTACAGAGCACTATCGTTTAAAATACAATTTTGATTAACATCACTCAAAAATTAAACATTGAGATAGCTCAGTTCTTTCTGAGGAGGAAATTCATATCCACTAGGGAAGTCACAGACAACACGTGTAAACTCTTTTGCGGACAGAATATGATGAAATATCCCAGAGCATCGTTATCCTTCACTACTTCCTGAAATCTGTTCCTCAAATCCCCCAAACTAACAACCCAGTGGATTTATGATTTACTGAGAGGTCCATGAGTTTCTCAGACCATTCACCCAGCTTTGTAAGGAAGTGAGGGATTACAGGGAACTACACAAGCAGGTCAGCCAAGGTTCACTTCTTGACTTAACTGTAAGTTGATGGTGACGTTTTACAGATATTTATGGGGAGTTCATCTTGGGAGATACTAATTTTATAGACACAAGGTGGAATTTCCTGAAGCAGGTATTTCCAGTGCCATGTACATCCTTAAAGAATAGCAAGCACTTCAATCTCACCCACTTTCTCAAAGACACTTGAAACATGAAAGAATGACACTATGGTCTGTAGGTGAGAGAGGAGAAAGATGGGGGATTTCAACTTCCCAGACATCTGCTGGAAATACAACACAGCAGAGAGGCAACAGTCCTAAAGGTTCCTAGAGTGCCTGGAAGACAACTTCCTAACACAATTGGTGAGGGAACCGACTAGAGAAGGTACCCTACTGGACCTGCTGATGGTTAACTCAGAAGGTCTTGTGAGGGATATGGACGTTGGAGGTCGCTTCAGACAGAGTGATCATGAAATGATAAAATTCTCAATTCTTGCTGAAGCAAGGCAGGGGGCTAGCAGAACTGCCACCTTGGACTTATGAAGGGCAGACTTTGGCCTCTTCAGGAGAATGGTTGAAAGTGTCCCTTGGGAGACAGTCCT